>CM053596.1:128898120-128985620 GCA_028646575.1 Pseudocheirus occidentalis | reverse complement strand
AGAAGAGGCAAAAATAGTCACTGTCTTCTAGAAACTTTCGGTCTAATGTGGGTGGAAACAGGGAAAATATATGTATATACAAAGCAGGCTCTGTACAGGATAAATAATAACACAGGGAATGCACTGGAATTAAGAGGGGTTGTAGAAGGTGTCCTGTGGAAGGTGACATTTTAGTTAAGACTTGAGGTAACCCAGAGAAGGAACTAGTAGGAGGGGAGTAGGAAGAGTATTCCAGGCTTTGGGGACAGCCAGATAAAGTGCCTAGAGATGAGAGATGGGGTGTCTTTTTTTGAATCACAGTAAGGAGACCAATGTTATTGGTTGAAGGCATATACATTCAAGAGTAATGTATAAGGAGACTAGAAAGGTAAGATGTTATGAAGGCCAAATAGAACATTTTGTATTGATTGTGAAAACAATAGGGACCCATGAGAAATCATTGGGTAGGTGGGTGCCATGATCAGACCTGCATTTTTGGAAAGTCAAATTAGTGACTGAATGGAGGCTAGATTAGGGTGAGGAGAGACTTGAGGCAGGCAGACACCCTAACAGGCTATTGCAATAATCCAGGCACAAGGTGATTAGGGTCTGCACTAAAGCGGTGGCAGTGTCAGAGAAGAGCAAGGTTTTTCTTTGAAAGCTGTTCCAAAAGGAAAATCTTGGTTTTGGCAACAGATTTGACATGTGGGGGAGTGGAAAGTGTTTTCCTTAGGGCAGCAGCATTTGACCAGAGAGCTAAAGAATAGGAACAGGGGACTATAATGAAAACAGGACCTCACAAGTCCAGAAGAGTAAGGCACTATCTGGAGCCGGTCCTGTTCCCCCAAACAGTCACTTGGGACAGGAATCAACACTATTGAACAATGAATTTCACAATGTGAAATGTGGCTGAGACAGCTTTCATATACAGGAAGAAGGATCCATATCAGAATTGAAGGAGTCTAAAAGTGCATGATTAGAAAAGATAAGGGAAAAAAGGGCTAAACCCACCAAAGTTCTCAGGAAGGAGAAAACAATTAAAAACCAAGAATAAAAGCCACTAAATAAATGGATAATATTAAAACATATCTTTCTCTGAGTTGTTAGCACAAGTTGTTAGTTGTTAATGGAATTATTAATTTTAACTACTATGAGTCTTAGGGTTTTCAATATTGGTTTCTTTGTTGTTCTTTTTCAGGAGGTCACATGTATATTCTTTTGTTTAGCATTTTGTTTTATGTATACAGAAATATTAAGTTGTATTCTTGCATTAATTCTTGCATTATGGTGTTCAGATTTTTTTGACTGGTCATATTATTCTAGAAGGTCCATGAATATTAAGATGTCTCTTTTCCTTCTGTATTGGTGGTCCATTCTTTGCTTGGACAGAGATCATATGCTTTTTAATCTTGTTGCTATTTGTCTCATCTTTGAGATTTTTTTAAAAATTGAATTATCATTTTATTCCACCAGATGGTTCTTCATTTCATTTATATCTGTCTTCCTAATAAATTTTCTATCTTTCTTCTTTGGGAAGTCACAATAGTGTGGATTCAAGTTTTTCTGTGCTGTCAATTATTTCGGCTGTGCAAAATATAAATATTGCCATCAGTTTCTCTTTTACTATTTCTCTCAATATTGTGGGCTTGTTGACTTATGCTATAGTTTCAAAGTTTCTTGGGATTCCACATAGGTTTTAATTTCATCAGGTAATGGTTCAAATCCCATTGCCTAACATTATTTATTTGGAAATGTTTGCAGTTATTCAATATATTGGTAGCTGCCTCTCTTTCAATGTGTTCTCCCTCCAATGGATTTGGCCTTATAGGGCTGCTGCTACACTGATTCTAATGGTTAAGCCTGGTATTCTTTAATATTAAGACATAGATCACAAACTTCTCGTTAGTATGTTTTACATTTATATTCAACCTACAGACAGATTGCTTGTTGTTATTATTCAAGGTGTCATAGTAAGCCCATTGCTCTCCTTTAACTGAAAACTTGGGTAAACTGTCACAAAAATCCAAGGAACTTAGGTTTGCAAATTGGTTTTCCGTTGGCTTTCTCTGTGATTTTGGGCACATTATTTATCCTTTTTGGTGTACAGCTTCTTCAGCTGCTATATAAGTAGGTTAGATTTGTAAAATTGTAAATCACATTCACAATTCTATGTATCATTTATCTTGTGAAAATGTGGAGATATAATTGCTAGTTATAATAGTGATTGCACCAAAGAAGGATATGCAGAAAAATGCATTTCCACACAGATTTTTAAATTAGCAAAACCATCTCTTTAAATATAAGAAGCAATTTACTCTATGATTGAATTTCATATTATGATCCCTTTCTGTTTGACAGTATGGAATATAGGTTAGGACAAACATAGGAAGAGAAAAACAGCCTCCCCTGGTTTAAGATACGTTTCCAATCCAGCTCTGAGTTGTGCTTCTTAGTTTTCACCAGTGTGTGAGTAAAGTATCTGACTGGTACAAAGCAAAGTTTCTCTGTTTGTCTCCCATTGTCTCTGTCTCTACCTCTGTCTCTGTATCTTTCTCTGTCTCTGTCTCTCTCTCCCTGTCTTTCTCTCTGTCTCTGTCTGTCTGTCTCTCCCCCTGTCTTCCTACACAGCATCCAGCATCCAAAAAACTCCTCGAGACATGTCTCCTTTCATTAGAATGTTCTTTTTTCTATCATTTTGCTCAAGGCTATTTTGACATCCTTATTTCTCAGACTATAGATAAGGGGATTCAGCATGGGCACTATGGTACTGTAAAAGACAGAAGAGACTTTCCCCTGGTCCATGGAGCTGGATGAAGATGGCTGTAGGTACATGAATGCACAAGAGCCAAAGAAGATGCCAACTGCTACAATGTGGGAACTGCAGGTACTGAAGGCCTTTGATCTGCCTCCAGTGGATTGAATTTTTAAAATGCTAGAAATGATCAAAACATAAGAGGAAATAATTGTCAGAATAGGAAAAAAGATATTAAATGCACCAAATGACAGAATTACCACTTCATTGACATAGGTACTAGAACAGGAGAGTTTTAAGAGTGGAAGAAGATCACAGAAGTAATGATTGATAGCATTTTCCTTACAGAAAAGCACTCTAAGCAAGCAGAGTGTGTGACCTGTGGCCTCAATCAGGCCCAATCCATATACCCCACCCACCAATGAGGAGCACACCTGTTGGGACATCATAAGGGTATAAAGGAGGGGATGACATATGGCAACATAGCGGTCATATGCCATCACAGCCAGCATGTGACATTCAGAGATTCCCAAAAAGGCAAAAAAGTAGAACTGAGTAATGCACTCAGGGTAGGAGATGGTGTTTTTCTCTGACACAAAGTTCACCAGCATTTTAGGCATAATGATAGTTGATTGACAGAGATCAATGAAGGACAAGCTGAAGAGGAAATAGTACATGGGCGTGTGAAGATGAGAACTGAATCTAATCAATATGATCATGCCCAGATTCCCAAGCACAGTGATCACATAGATGCCCAGGAACAGGAGGAAGAGGGGCACCTGGAGCTCTGGTTGGTCAGTCAGTCCTATAAGGATAAACTCAGTCACTAAGGAGTAATTACCTGTAGCCATTCTTTTTCAGTGCAGAGTAAGAGAAGGCAAGAACCTGTAGATATGAAGGGTGAAAAAGAAGTCATTATTACAAGACTCAAGGGAGGGCACAGACAAAGGAGTAAAGTTTTAATATTGATTTTTATAATCTTTTTCTAGCTCTATTTTTCTACAACAATCTATAGGGAAAATCTGTAGATATGATGTACCTAACTTTTGTCAGTGTACTTCTTGATCACTATTTGTTTCCAATATCAAAATTTGTGACTCACTATGACCAATACCTCACATAAAAATATGGATGTTATGTACATCAAGTTTAAACTTAACAAAGCTTGGAGAGATCATTAACTTATACTTTGACCAAAACAAGATCCACAATTATCCTGAAAGGTTAGGACAATGGCCTGATTCTCATATAATGCCATTTAATAAAGATAAATGTAAAATCCTTAATAGAACTTAGAAGAATCATTTTCAAGACCACAACAACCTAGACGAACCTTTAAAGTTTGTTTTTCTTGTCAAAGAACTGCAGTATATATTTGGTTGTAAACTCAAGATGATGCAGCAATATAATGTGACAGTCAAAGAATTAATGTAATCATGGGCTATATCAATGGTTTTCATGACCCTATGGGTCATGACCCTTTTCGGGGTACAATGACCCTTTCACAGGGATTACAGGGGTTGCCTAAGGCCATTGGAAAACACATATTTCTGATGGCCTTAGGAACCAATTGAGACACCACTCCTCTATCCATCTCCAGGTGGGTCTGCCTACATGCGGATTTGCCCACATACAAGTATTAAAGGGTTGTGGCATTAGGAAGGTTGAGAACCACTGGGCTACATGAAGGAAAGTATAGATTCTAGAAATAAGGAGATGCCAATTGTTTAAAACACCTCTCTAGTACTTTGCCCAATTCTTTTCCCCATAATTGAGGAAAGACTTTGACAAGGTATAGAATATCCAGAAAATAGCAAATCAAGTCACAAATGATCTTGAGTTCATGCCACATAATAATTTGAAGACTTTTGAAAATTGAGCCTTCAGAAGGGACATATCAAGGAGACATGATAATTTAATGTTTTCAAGGGCTGTAATGTGAAAAAGGAATTCAAGATGTGCAATTTGGGCCCAAGAGCAATGCATACAAGTTGCAAAGAGGGAAATTTAGACTTTATGTGAGGATGAAATATATAAACAACTGTACAGAACCCAAAGTGACCTGGGCTGCCTGGGCAGAGTGAGCTCCCCCTCAGTGTATTTCTTCAAGCAGTGACTGGATGACCACTACTGCAATAGAGGGCATAGGAGGGAGGTTGTGTGGTGTGATTTAGAGTATATGGGAGGTCCCTTCCAATTCTAAATTTCTGCATTTCTATAACTCTCAGCTGTGATCACTCATCTAAAGACTTTTTCTACTTTTTTAAAGTCCTGTTCCATTCTTCAGGTCCATCCCATTGTTAGAGATGGGTAGAATGGAATATGGTGGTGTCCTTTCTGTTGCAAAGTTTTAGGGTTCCAAGAATCTCTCTTTAGAAAGGAGAATAATGTGAAATTAATCAAATACTCACCCTTCTGCTCTGGATTTTTCAGTTTCTTCACTCACAGAGACCTGACAGGTAAATATATTCTATGAAGGTTGTTATGGTACTGGCATAGAGCTTGCTAATCCTTTTAATACTGATAGCACTTAGGGTACAGAACTTCATCTCTGAAATGCCCTAGAAACTGATTTGACTTGAAGATAATTATTTCTAATTGTGATTTTATCTAGAGTATGCTCTTTAGCCATAGAGAAAGAAAATGTGTTTATTAGTGTGTGCAGAGCTTCTGATGGTATAATTTGAAGTTTTTACATTTGTTTATACATGTATTGAGATCTCATTAGTAATTCATAGACAGAGGCTCCCAGTGGGACTTATCTCCTAAGGGACCCCTATTTCTGGGAAGAAGTCATTAATATTTTCCTTGTGTCCTCAATTCTTTGTTTTTCATGTGCACAATGATCTTTTCAGGTCATGATGCTAGTATTTCACATAGGAATTCTGGTAGCTGGAACCAATTGGATTTGGGGCTTGGGAATCTTGGACATATCTTAGTAATAAATCACATTTTTTATGATTAAAGAAGCTTGAATTTTGAAGTTGTGGTAATTGAAGAAGTTGGGTAACTGACAGGTCTGAATATTCAAGGGATGGATGATGGATAATGGTATAAAAGTAGTGTAAAAATCATGCACTAAACTTATTGGAGAAAGAATAAAGTAAAGCAGAGGTCAGAGCTTACACCAAGGATCTTAATACGATAGTTGCTAACTGGTAGGTATAGACTAAAAGTCTGGATATTGTAGAGAAAGCAAAGAATATATTAACTTCCTGATTCCCTGTGCAAGAAAGTGTGTGAGAAGGTACTTAAATCTTTGAAAAGGGTACACTTTGTGATTTGTTGACATTTGCATGAGGACATTGTGTCCTCAGGAGAATTCTAGATTTCAGTGACCACCAGAAAAAAGAAGAAATATGACAAGAAAGAACAAACTGGAAGGGGAATTGATCAATAACAGAGAGGAATTCTAGAGTGCATCATGAAAAGGGGATGAACTGTGATAGCTTAGGGATAGGTTGATAGTAGCTGGCAGCATTTCCTTGGCTGTTGTTACCCCTGTATACTTGTTGACTGAGCTTTGGTGCCTAGTGCATGGATCTTCTGTCTAGAATGTACATTGAAATAACAATAATAGATAAGCCCTGTAGAAAACTGTGGTGGTCAAGGTAACCTAGATTTTTCTGGAAGATGCACTCACTTTTTGTCTAGGGCAGGGTACAAGTAGTCTGAATGGTAAATGTTTCTGTTAAAAAGTAAGAAATGGGTGGATCTTGAATGTTAGGATTTGGGGCAGAGCTTTGGAGTCTTTGTGCTAGTATAAATGTGGATGCTTTGTCTGTCACTGGCTAGCTAGAAGACTGTCAGACATATAGACTCTGAAGAGTGGAGAAAGAAGGCTATCCTAGAAATTTTTGGAAATTATGGAAAGATCATTAAAATTATTGACAAAATAATAAGAACTTGCATTGTTATAAGAACCAGTACTAGCACTCCCTTTGCATTCCCATTGCATGCTCCATGCCTAGAGCTCTTTCAAACGAGGCCAGATGACTGATTGGTGGAGACATTATAGAGGGGATTCCTATTTTAGTGATGTTATCAGGCTGTAATAATCCAGCTGCTGTTCTCAGAGTTCTGCGTAAATGCCTGTGAATTATGGATTAAGGAATACCAATTAGTGGTATATCAAAACCTTTTGAGCCTCAGTGTCCATCTGTTTTCACAATTCTGTTCCTAAATACTGTGTTGCTGTGGTGTCACTGAGCTACCAAAATGAGACACAATAGAGATAGGATGGGAAGATCCCAGTCTAATTTCTAGCAAGTTATGTTAATCTTGGAAATTTTGGTATTGAGAATGCAAAATGATGCTATCCTACAGAATGGATTCTGAATTGATAAAATTCTCTCTGATGTTAACCCCTCTAGGAGTGACTATCATAAGGGCATATGCATCTTTAAAATTTCCTTCATTTTTTCCCCTCTGCTTTTATTTTCTGAATAAAAGAAAATTTATCCCAAGCTTCTTTGTGAGAAATGACTGGTTCCAGTGATATGGAAGCCATGATGAAGCTCTAGGTTTTACTCCATTTATACTGAATCCAGTAGAAGGAACTAAAGTGGAATTTTTTCATAATTTATAGAGAGCGATCATAGACGTTTCATGGCAGATAAGGAAATGCAAAATTTATTTCAACAGTCTATAATAACTGACATTTACTTGGTGTTTTGAGGTTTACAAAACATACTCGTAAATATTTTACTTATTCCTTATACCAGTTCTGTAAGTAGTTGTTTTTATGTCCATTATCCACATCAGTCAATGCTTCCTTAGAGATATTAAGTGACTTGTCCACATTTACACGTCTAAGTGCTAAAAGTAGGATTCAAACAGAGATGTCTCTTACTTCCAGGGCAGCATGTTTCCTCTGCCATTTTCCCTTTGCAGCTTTAGTCCATTAGTTTGTAAACAACTTGATGACAGGGAATGTTTTTTTTGCATCATTTTTCTTATCTGTAGCACTTGTACATTACCTGACACATAGTAGGTACTATAGGACATTTATTTGTTGATTGATTAATTGATATCAATTCTATGAATACTGTTTTGGATCCTGAATCTGTCTAACTTTATTCCTGTGGTCCTCAGTGATTATGGTTCCTTTGCCTATTGTTTGTGGTGAATGAGTGGGTTAAGACTTTGTAGAGAGATTAAGGAATAAGTTAAAATTTCATCTTCATGCTTCTGTCTTCAGGATTCTTAAAGGATTAAAAGGAAATATTCCAGTTCAAGGTTAGGAGAAATTGAACCAATTTGCTTTCACTAGACATATAGGTCCCCCATAAAATAAGCCTCATAGAACTATAGATCAGCAGTAATGGGACTGCTGTTAGCATTGAGGAAAATATTGTTGATGGGGCATTTGATCTCCCCTTCTAATTTCAACTTGATTTTCTGTCATACACAGCTTATAATATTGATCGGATGCCTTGAGACTTTCCCACCAATGGTCCTAAGGTACTGGTCTTAGAATTTCTGTGATTGCAACTATTGTCTGAACTCTGTTCTGTCAACAGAAAAATGATGATCAACATTTTTGCATTTGATGCTGCCTTATCTCCAAAAGGGATTTCAGGGCATAGAATAAAAATAACCAGGTTGGTCACTGTCCTGCATCTCCTCTTTGATTGTTGCTCATATTAATTTTCTCAATTTCGATGAAAAGTGACTATGAACTTCCTGTAGTTAGAGAAAACCTGTCAATATCCCATAAAAAAGTGAATGTAGAAAGAATCATACTTGGAGTTTAAATGTTAAAATTAATGCAATTATTGTCAATTAGAGTGGAGAGTATTTGAAATGGATGAAACTTAAAACCTATTGTCACATGCTGTCATGAAAAGATATGCCATCATTTGTAATGACTTTTCTGATAAGGAAGTATTTTTTTCCCTTCTGTAAAGCCCAAGTCTTACCTTTCCATGTAGATCCCAGTAAAACCACTCTAGGTTTGAGTCACTTTATGGTTCCACATCCATTCAGATCCATAGTTCATGAGTTATTGCATCTCCTTTTACCAGAGCAATCAGAAGATACATAACCTCAAAGCAGAGTATATTTAATGAAATAATATTGCAAATTTAATGACAACATCCATCTACCAGGTACACATGAGCACACTCTTTTACAAGTTGCTACTTCAACAAAGGAACAAACCTTCATCATACTTTTCATATCACTACACCGTAGTTCCCATGGTGGTCAATACCACCCCCCTGGTAGTGTGCTGGAGTGATAGGGGGGCAGTAGTAGCCTCAGATGCAATTTTTGGATGTTGAATAAAAATAAGTGGGTGTTAGATGTGGAAGAAAAGAAGATAACAAAAATTTTAAGAAAACGTTTGTACATGTTTTATCTGTTGCGTGAGTTGAAATCATAGTCAATACATTATTTTCCAAATAAACACGCAAGAAGCTGGTTATAACCCATCAGTGGTCAAGTTCACTTCCAAGTCTTAACAAGCAAGTTTTGACAGGGGAGTGCGTCACACATCGTCTGGAAGTCCAGCATGCATTAACAGGAATGTGTGCATGTAGTGACTTGTTTACAGTATAATCCTATACTGTAAACATGTATACATGATGCAATATTGAATCATCAAAATTTCAACGCAGGAAAAACCCCACGAATTTACAATAAATGATTACATTTAAGATGCATCATTTAAAAATTACAATTTTTGAAATATTGCAAGCTTTTTAAAAAAGCCATTAAAAGATTAAGGAAAGTAGATTCCCAGTAGTGCCATGAGAAATTCTTTTTTTTTTTTTTGAGAAGTGGATGTTAGACCACTTAAGCTTGGGAACCTCTGATTTATTTCAAGGCAGTGCTCTCTATAGACTATTGATAAGTGCTCTTTAAAGGAATCTGTGAGTGAATAGAATAAGTGAGTTTTCCTTAAAACTCTATCCAATGCTGTACTTACTCAACTTCCCAAGTGTTTAGGTTAACCTGTAACTCAAGTTTGTTCTTTCCCCAGCTATTTATTATTCCATAATTCTCTGTTTCCACCACAGGAAGTTTCAAAGCAAACGAGTCATCATAGACAGCCAAGAAGAAAGAGTGATCAAAACTTAGAAAAGGTTCTTTTCACCTATCTCTTTACTTCTCTGATTCATGTATATATATATGTATATTTGTATATGTGAATGAGAATGTGAGTGTGCATATGTAGATGTGTATGCAAGGGTATGCTATAGCGTGCTCTGAAGGACTCTTGTACCAATTGTTTTTCAGTGTGAATATTTACATGTTAGAAAGAGGCAAATGCTACAAATCAGGACATGATTTATTGCCTTGTTAATTGCAAAAAAAAATGCAGGACAAACTTAAATGTGTGCCATGCATATAAGTATATGAGCTAGTTGTTAATCATTTACCAGTACAACAATGCATGTATGTGTTCTGTGCCTCAGATTACCCAGTATTGGAGCTACTTAGCTTCATAACACTAGTATTTTTATAGATTTTACATGCCATTTACTCTAACCTCATCATTTTTCACATAAATATATTGAAGGTCTAAGAGGTTAAGTGAATTTTTCATAATCACATAGGTAGAAAGAATAAAGCTGGGTTGTATTAACAACTACAATTTTATTTTATTTTATTTTTTGCTTTTTTTGGAGGGCAGTTGGGGTTAAGTGACTTGAACAAGGTCACACGACTAGTTTTTGTATTGAGTGTCTAAGGCCAGATTTGAACTCAGGTCCTCCTGACTCCAGGGCTGGTGCTCTATTCACTGCGCCACCTAGCCACCCCCAACAACTACAATTTTAAACAAAGATGGCTAGTATTTATAGGAAACTTCCATACTGAAGTGATTAATTTGATTCTGTATAATTTTCCTATTTAACTTACTTATAAATAATTGATTTTGTCCTTTAACTCTTTTGTTTTGTAATTATTTAAGTAATAGTTCTTTGTCTCTGAATTTAGTTCAAGAATTTAATGGATTAAGCTCAAATATCCAGCTCCCCTGCTAATCACTGATCTATTCTTGCCTCAAGGAATTTAATTGACTTTAGGAGCTGTGTGAATATCAGGAGTCAGTCTGATGTATTTATACCACCAAGCTTTTAGCCTTCTTTTTTTTAACAACTGGATTCAGACAACTAGTTTTTTTGTTTTTTGCTTCTTATAGGGGGAAAGGCAGGGCAATTCGGGTTAAGTGACTTGCCCAAGGTCACATGGATAGTAAGTGTTAAGGGTCTGAGGCCTAATTTGAACTCAGGTCCTCTTGACTCCAGGGCTGGTATTGTATTCACTGTGCCACATATCCACCCCATACAAGGAGCTTTTCTTAGTCTCATGAGAGAAGGAAGGAAGTCATTGCTAGCCCCATTACCAAACTTACAACAAATCATGTTGTTCACTGCACCAGAACTCTGTAAACAATCGTGACATCCCCAATCCCATGATATCTTCTAACCTATTTTGTTCTTTGTTCTATATTCTCTAAAACCTGTAAGGGGAATTGTCCTGTTTTCAGGGTCTTTGACATACATGTAGCCAATCCATTTATCCATTTTTTGGCAGGCAGCATGATCTCATAAAAATGTTATCTTGCTTAAAGAATTGCCTCACTTTGCCTTCTTGCTAAATTTCAAATTTGACAGTATAGTGGAGTGGTGTGATGGAAGTAGTGGGTGTGGTCCCCACAAACCTCCAGCAAAACTTACTTTCTTATTGAGTGGTCACTGGTAAGAATTTTTTTTTCAGGTGAAAGTGGCAGTTTCTCCTGGAGGACTGTAGGTGGAGATTTGACTCACTCCTCTATCTCAAATTACACATTTCTGAATCTGACCTTAAGTTAAGCCTCTTTGTTGGGTAGAATTGTATCTTTTTGTGTGTATATGTCTGTTTGGAGTGCTGTTTATCTTTACTGTGATGATATAATTTGCTGTATGTTTTATTAAAGTTGTGACTTTTTAAATTAAAGTTACAACTTTATCAATTCAGAATTAATTTTATATTTATATATATGTATATACATGCATAAATAGATATATTCATACACATGCACATCCATATCTTTGTAAATATATACATGGACATTGATATGGACATGGATATGGACATATATACACACAGCAACACAGAGACACACATGCACGTGTGCGTGTACACACACACACACACACACACACACACAGGGCTATCTGGGTTGGGAGGCAGCCTGGGCCACAGTCACAGGAATTTTCACCTCCAAGACAACACTGGGAGCCAGGCATCTTAATGGGGGAAAATTGAGGGAACCTGTGCTGACAAGGGATGCCAGATTCAGTTATGCTGTTGAGATGTGGCTCTTGGAGAGAAGGAACCAGCTTGCACTGGTTAGTGCGGAAGCAGTGCAGTGGGGATACTGTTGGATGTGGGCATTTACAAGAGAACAGAGTTCTTGGTTTCTTTTCCAATCCAGAGGGGATAACTGAAGGATGATCTGAGTTCAGAAGTACCATCCCCATCCCCGAGGATTAGAGGTGATTATAATAATGACCTGCTACAAATTAAAAAAAAGACATCAGCGTAAGGAGAAATAACCCAATCATAGACAGTTGCCATGAGAATAGAGAAGATTGGGATTTGTTTTCAGAGAAGGATACTGAAGCATCTCTCCTACCCCAAAGAGCAATGTTAAATGGTCATCTGCCCAAAAAGAATCCAGAGAAACACTTTGGTTTGAGGAAAAAAATAAAACAAAATAAAAACAATACAAGAAAAAAAAGAAGATTGTGAAAAGTCAACCAACTAAAAAAAAGAGATCCAGAAACTTAGGAAAACAACTCCTTGAAAACTAGAATTGGGCAAAGAGAAGCCAGTAAACTATGAGACCAAGAAATAATAAAACAAAATATAAAGAATGAAAAACAGAACAGAATGTGAAATGTTGCATAAAATACCTCATCTGGAGAACAGATCAAGAAAAGAAAACATAAGAATAGTTGGACTACCTGAAAGTTATAATCAGTAAGTTAATATTAATAAAATAATACAAGGAAAAAGTAAAGAAAACTATCATCAAAATTTGAGCAGGAGGGGAAAGTAGAAACAGAAAAAAATTCACCAATTACAACCTGAAAGAAATCCTCTAAGAAAACCTATAGGAATATCATAATGAAATTCAAAAATTCCCACATCAAAAAAGAAAATATGTACAACAGGAGATATGTATAAAATATGTACAGCAGAGCCACAATTAGAATTACACAAGACCTAGCAGTGGGTACACAAAGAGGCTGCAAGTCTTGGAACACTATGTATTGAAAAGCAAAATAACTGGAGTTATTGCAGAAAATATCTACCAACACAATTATGCTAATCCTGAATAAAAAAAAAGGGCATTCAATGAATTGAAAAACAGTCAGTATTTTGTTGCAAAAAACCCTGTAATTCATAGAAAATTTTGATTTAAAATATCTAAAATTAATACACAGTATACATCAAAGACTAAGGAACTCAATAAGGATAGACTGTTTACTTTTTATATGAGAAAATGTAAAAAATGAGTCTAAGACTTTTACTAGTAAATGGATAGCTTGAAAGAAAGATTGGTATAGACCTGACTATGATGTGATTCTGAAAGCTAAAACCATTTAAGAAAAGGCAAAAAGAGATGTTATCTTATATAAATGAGGTGTGAGATGAAGAACTGGCACAGGATTTAGATTGGGGAATATGGCTAGTAGTTTTGGAAGCCTATTGTTATTGGGAATGGGTCAAAGAGTGCACAGTACATATATATCTAGAAGGATATAAAAGTCTTCTAAATTTAGAAAGAAATAAAAGGCTAAGAGGAGAGGGAGGTGGAAGAGGGGAAAGGAGGGATTTTTAGAGTGAATCCTATTCAAATCAGATCTGGGTTAAAGAGAGAAAGGTATGTGTGTGTGTATACACACCCACACACATATGTGCATATATGTATATATTTGGAAGGGGAAAACGTCTAAATTTATAAAGAAGTCAGAGGGTGAAGGAATAGGATAAAAGAGGATAAAGAAAGGTGTCTAGATTAATGGGAACTGGATGAGGAGGGAATAACATATATTTGGAAGGCTGTAACAGTCTTCTAAATTTAGATAGAATCAAGAGAATAAAGTGAATCATTGGGGATAAGATAAGGGAGGGATCTTTGGAGAGGCAGTAGGTTAAGTAATAGGAGGACAAGGTAGTGGGTTAAAGTAAAGTAGAGGACAGATAGGAAATAAGAGATACACAAAAACATTAAATAAAGATCAGGATTAGAATTTATCACACAAAAAATCAGAAGTTATAGTCATGATCTCAACAAAGTTAAAGCTACAATGGATTCAATCAAAAGGGAAAAATAGGGAAACCACACTATTGGTCAGCCATATTAATCAACCTTGTTTTACACTATTTAAAATAATTAAATAGTGTAAGGTTGCGATTTTTGCTATGGTGAAGGAAATGACAAATTTATGTACTTTGAAAAATACGGAAAGACTGGGACTTCTGAAAGAATGTGTTATTCACTCTCAGAGAAATAGAGCACAGAAGAGTATAGCATGGTCTTACACAGATGCATATGAATATATATGTTTATATAGGAGTATGATTATACATACCTATGTGTATGTAAGTGTATATATGTGTATATGTGTATATATACATTTATGTGTATATGTTTATATGTGTGTAGCTATATGTGTATATACATATATATACATACATACATACATACATATATACATATATATATATATATACACATACACCCACACCCACACACACACACACACACAGATACATGTACATGTCCAGCTTTAATTGTAGCCTTCTTGGGAGGAAGGGAGGAAGAAGGAGAAAAAGAACAAAGTCAAAAGTCCATATCAGCGAACAAAAGAAAACTTAGAAGGAAGCAAAGAAAAGACGGACAGCTTTGAACACAATGTGTAGTACTTATTATATAGACTTTCTTGAAATGGCAACTTGTTATTGTTCTAATCTTGATTGGATTGTTTTGTCTGTGCAAAATCTTTTTAATTTAATAAATTACAAAATATTCATTGTATATCTCATATTGCTTTCTATCTCTTATTGGTCATAAATTCTTTCTCATCTATAGATCTGACAGATAAACTATTCCACCCTCCTCTAATTTGCTTGTTGTATCATCCTTTATGTCTGCATTATATAGCTATTTTGTCATTATCATGGCATGGCATGTGACATGTTGGTTTAGATCTAGTTTCTATCAAACTGTTTTACAGTTTTACCAGCAATTTTGGTCAAATGGTGAGTTCTCATTCCCAAAGCTTGGATCTTTGGGCTTATCAAACATTCGATTACTATGGTCATTTACTACTGTGTATTGCATGTATTGTATATTGCGTACTATTCTACTATTCACCAGTCTATTTCTTAGCCCAAAGCAAATTGTTTTCATGATTAACACTTTATAATATGTTTTGAGAGCTTTTCTGGCTAGAGTACCTTCCTTCACATTTTCTCATCAATTCCCTTGATGTTGTTGCCCTTTTTTTCCCTTCCTGATGAATTTTGCTCTTATTTTTTCTAGCTCTCTAAGATATTGTTTGGTAGGTTGATTCGTATGGCACTGAATAAATAAAATCAATATTTGATAGAATTGTTATTTTATGACACTAGCTCAGCATACTCCTGAACAAATGATATTTTTCAACTCGTTTAGTTCTGACTTTATTTATATTAAAATGATTTTGTAGAGTGAGACTTCAGGGAGTCATGATGGCAGAGTAAGCAGAAAATCACCTGAATTCTCCCCAAACATTCTCCCCAATTCACCTCCAAATAACTATAAAGTAGTTTCACAAAATTGATTCTGGAATAGCAGAAGCATCAAAAAGATGGGGTGAAACAATCTTCTAGCCCAAGAAACTTAGAAGTTTGCCAGTAAAGTTCTGTCTCACTTTCTTAAAAGGAGTGCACTGTCCAGGACAAGAATTACCTCGGCAAGTGAGCAGCAGGCCCCTTACCCAGTTCTGATTTTCGAGGACTTGTTTTCTTCCTTACGATTCTCAATATATTTATTTTAATCTGTTGACTTTCTTTCAATTATCTTCTTGTTTTTCTTGGATTGTTCTTATTTTTTGCCTAAATTTTGCCTAAATCTCTCTCATTTGATTCATAAAGTCCTTTTAAAGTTCTTTTATTAATTATCTTTAGTCAGGTAAACATTTGATATTGCTCTTTGGGGTAGAAGAGTGTTTCTTTGCTTCAGTATCCTCCTCTGAAGATGAACTTCAGTCTTCTTTATTCCAATATATGTCTGTGTGTATACATATATATGTGTGTGTGTGTGTGTGTGTATATGTATATATGTGTGTGTGTATATATATATATATATATATATATATATATATATATATATTTGTTCGTTTGTTTTTGTTTTTTGGAGGAGGAAAGGCAGGGCAATTGGGGTTAAGTGACTAGCCCAAGGTCACATGAATAGTAAGTGTTAACTGTCTGATCTGGATTTGAACTCAGGTCCTGCTGACTTCAGCTGTGGTGCTCTATTCACTTTGCCACCTAGCCACCTCTATGTTTGAATCCTTTACCTTTTGCCTCCTCAATTTTTTTTTCAATTTGTAGCAGCTTATTTTTTGTAATCACCTTTAGCCATGGGCTATGCGATTTGGTATCTCTGGTATCATATCCTTCAGTTCTCCCTTTTCCCTGGAATCAAAACCAAGATTTACTTCATTAAGTGCCCACAGCCAGCAGGGTCCCTTTCCCTCCTGCTTCTGTACTCATCAGATGTGTACTTGTTCTTTCTTTCCCAGAACTGTGTCTTTGCAGTACAGCTGGGTCTAGCCTTCCTTGTCAGTAGAAGGTCTCTCAAACTTCCCTGGCTCAGTTACCCAACTCCCCTCACTGTCCTGGGGTTAAAAGTTCTTGTGACTGCTTCCCAAACCTGCTATCCCCAGGGATTGCTGCTTGTTGTTTAATGGAACTAGCCTGGAGAGGAGCTTGATTTTCACAGGGGCCAAACCTCATTCTGGGATTTTTCTCCAGATCTTCTCTCACTGGCCCAGGAGGACCACTATTCTTTCCCTAGTCATTTATTTTTACCGCCCTGTATTCACCCCAAGGTGCTATTTTGTATCATTTGTGGGTGAAATCTGGAAAGCTTGAAATTTTGTTATCTATTTTTCCATCTTCCCAGAATCCTCAATATTTTTTAAAAATAGGAATGCATGGGGCAGAGCCAAGAAGGCAGAAAGGAAGTAGGCCCCTAAGGGCTTAGAAAACTTGAGTCAGGCATTGTGCTAAGCACTTTATAAATAATATTCTATTTGATCCTTTTTGGTAACAACACTGTGTGAGAACTGACTTCCTGACTCAAGCCCAGGGGTCTATCTGCTATGCAAACTACCTGTGTCACCATAGGAATGATACAAAATCTTTGGCTCCCTAGAGGCCTCTACATAAGGGCAGCAACCTTCTTCTACAGTGGGATAAATAAGGACTTTTCCTCAACTTTATCCTGAGTTATCACCAAATTAATTTGAGAATCCCTTTCCTTCCAAGCAAATATAAATTAACCATGGTTATATAAGTGATATAGGGCATGGTTACATAGAGCATTACGTTCTCAAGCTGTTAAAAAAACAAGGCACTTCCCATTAATACCACTTCTTGGTCCTTCAAACCCTTCTGGAAAGGGATTGTCTGAACCATCCTGGAAGATCAGGTGAATGGTGATGCAACTATTGATTATCTGTGGTAAATATCTTGCCCAGAGAAGGGGCAAAAAACCATTTTGCTAGTTGGAGGCAAGTTGACAAACTGAGGACCACTTGGGTTAGGCGTGTGTGTGTGTGTGTGTATGTGTGTGTGTGTGTGTGTGTGTATACATGCACACATATACCTCTGATTTCTGTTTTGCTGATGACATGGATAAATGGCTTCCTTTGCTTATTAATATGTATACTCATTGTGGAACTGATATGTGAAGGGAATGGAGTTATGCACTGGATATAAGCTTGGAGGAATTCATTTCCTCATTAAGAAATAGGAAACATGGGAGTGGAGCCAAGATGGCAGAAAGGAAGCAGGAACTTTTCTAAGCTCCTCCATGAATTCCACTACTAAACTTAAAAAAGTAAATTTGAATGGATTTTAGAGTGACAGAACCCGTTGAGAGGGAGAGTATGGCAGATTCCCAGCCCAGGAAAATGCCCATGTAGGTGTGGGCAGGAGGAATTTAGAGCATAGGTTCTAAGTTTTGCACCACTTTTCAGTGGTAGGGTCTGCACCAACACAGACCTGAGAGCAGACTGCAGCAGAGTGAGAAGGAACCCCATTCGGCAGACTTACCCACCCCAATGTTGATTCATTGCTGTCTCACTATAGGATGGAGGATCAACCAGAGCTGGGTAAGAGAAAGCACAGGACCTGCAGCAGTGACAGCTTCTTCTTCTGTGGCTACCAGCCCACAGCCTGGATGTTTAAAAATCACCTACCTGATCTTCTAGGAGCCAAGATGGTGAAGTAAACTGTAGATGCCCTGATGCCCCATCCCTGACCCAGAAAACCCAGAGATAAATATCCTATCCAGAATAAAATCCTGAATTGGTTGAAACAGCCTCAGGCTTGGGAGACATTGAGGAAGGGTGAAATTGAAAGAGTACAGAATCTGAAGCAAAGGACAAGAGGTGTCCCAACAAGTCCCACCTCAGCTGACCAGCAGCAGCTCCAAAATCCCAGGGTGGTGGAGCCAGCCAGGGCCAACAACCCATGCCCAGGTGTGTCTTAGCACCACCAGGGGAATCCGCAGGCATTAAAAAAATTAGAAAAGTTCCTGCTTCCTTTCTGCCATCTTGGCTCCACTCCCATGTTTCCTATTGCCAGCCCTTATCTGCTGAACCTGCCTGAGCTATATAGCCCAGAGGCACAGAGGTGGAAATCTAAAGTGGCCAGATCACCTTTCCCCTACAAGTTACTCAGGGTAACCCAGGGGAAACACTAAAAGTCCTAGCCTTGGCCTTAGTCTAGATACCCAGAGGCTACAGCACACAAAGTTAACAACTGAACTCCTACCTCCCAGCCTGAGAAGCGTGGTATATCTGTTCTCTGGGAGCAGATGTTGACTTTAAAAATTCAGGACATAGGCAATCTCAATGGGAAAGAAGTAATCTGTGAAATCAAGAATGAAATTATGTTACTATAGTGAGCAAGAACAATGAAATTCAGATGACAACATGGACTCTATACTCACACCTGAGACCACAGAAGGAAATGTCAATCTGAAAAAGCATTCTTGGAGGAGCTCAAGAAAGATTTTAAAAGCCAAATTAGAGAGGTAGAAGATAAATTTAAATCTACAGTGACTAAATTGGAAAAAATATCACTGAAGTAACAAATCCTTAGAAAGTAAAACTGGTGAACTGGGATGGGAAGTTCAAAATCTAACTGGAGAAAATTCCTCCCTAAAAATGAAAACTGAACATATGGAAAAGAAGCTTCAAAAACTAACTAAGGAAAAATTAGAATCAGTCAGATTGAAGCTAAGGACACTAGAATACATCAAGAGTCAGTCAAACAAAACATAAAGATTGAAAAATTAGAAAGTGTAAAAATATCTTAGTGGAAAAACAACTGACCTGGAGAACAGATCCAGGAGAGATAAGCTAAGAATTACTGGTATACAAGAAAGCTATGATGAAAAAAGCAGGCTGGACAACATCTGCCAAGAGACTGTCAAAGAAAACTGTCCTGAGGTCCTAGAATCTGAGGGTAAAATAGTTATTGGAAGAATTCACCAAACACTTCCTGAAAAAGATCCCAAATTCAAAACTCCAAGAAATATAGCAGTCAAATTCCAGAATTACAATGTCAAGGGGAAAATACTGCAAGTGGCCTAAAAGAAATAATTCAAATATTGTGGAATTACAGTCAGGATTGCATAGGGCCTAGGAGCTTCTACATTAAAAAGACTAGAGAGATTGGAATTTGACATTTCATAAGGCAAAAAACTAGGACTGCAACCAAGAATCAACTATCTGGTAAAACTGAGCATAATCTTTCAGGCAAGGATATGTTTATTTAATGAAAAAAGGGACTTCCTGACTTTCCTGATGAAAAAGCCAGAGCTCAATGGAAAAATCAATCTCTAATTACAAGACTCAAGACAGACACAAAAAGGTAAGCACAGAAAACACATACTCACATACACACATACATGCACACATGCACACACTTGCACATAACAATGATTCAGTAAGAGCAAACTGTTTACATCCCTTCATGAGAAGCAGATATCCATCAATATTGAACTTAATATAATTATTGCAACATTTAAAAAGCATATATGTAGATAGAGGGCATGGGTATAAATGAACTAATCTCATGATAAAAATCCTTATTAAGGGGTACAAAGGGATTGTAAGTGGAAAAAAGGAAAGGATGAGGCAGAAAAAGATCAACTATGCCATATAAAGAAGCATGAAAACACACTATAGTAGAGGGGAAGAAGGGAGGGAGATGAACATCATACGAACTTTATTTTCATTGGTTCTGGTTCAAAGAGGGCTCAACATAATCAGCTAAGTTTAGGATTCTAATGTGAAAAGACACAAAAACTATTTATAATAGAGGGAAAGGAGGGAGAGAGAAGAGCACTGTATGAAATTCTCAGTGGTTTGGTTTCAAGAAGGCATTAACATACTCCATTAAGCATAGAAATCCATTGTGCCCTACACACAGTAGAAGATTAGAAATGGGGGTAGTTAGAAGGGACAGAAATAGTAGTAAGGGGAAAGGGTAGGTAAAGAGTTGGGCACATGGAGGGAATACTGAGGGAGGCAATGGTCAAAGAGAAAACCCTTAAGGAGGGGAAGAGAGAAAGAAGAAACAAAAACATAAACAGGGGAGGGAATAGGAGGGAGGGAAAGACACAGATAGCAATCATAACTGTGAATGTGAATGGGATGAACTCTCCCATAAAATAAAGGTAAATAGCAGAACAGATTAAAAACCATAATGCTACAATATGCTGCCTACAAGAAACACATTTGAAACAAGGGAATATGTACAGTGTAAAGGTAAAAGGCTGGAGTAGAATATATTATGCTTCAGCTAAAGTAAAAAAAAAGCAGAGGTAGCAATCCTTATCTCAGATAAAGCAAAAGCAAAAATAGATCTAACTGAAAGAGATAGGGAAGGAAACTATATCCTGCTAAAAAGGCACCCTCTACAATGAAGCAATATAATTACTTAACATATATGCACCAAGCTGTATAGAATTCAAATTCCTAGAGGAGAAGTCAAGGGAATTAGAGGAAGAATGTGACAGTAAAACCATAGTAGTGGGGGACCTCAGTCTTCCCCTCTCTGAACTTGATAAATCTAACCACAAAATAAACAAGAAAGAAGTTAAGGAGGCAAATAGAATTTTAGAGAGGTTAGACATGATAGATCTCTGGAGAAAACTGAATGGGGACAAAAAGGAATATACCTTCTCTCAGCAGTACATGGCACATACACAAAAAGTGACCATGTACTAGGGCATAAACACCTCACAATTTAGTGCAGAAAGGAAGAAATGGTAAATGCATTATTCTCAGATCATGATGCAATAAAAATCATATACAATAAAGGACAATGGAAAGATAAGCTGAAACCTAATTGGAAACTAAGTAATTTAATCCTAAAGAATGAGTGGGTCATACAAGAAATTATAGAAACAATCAGTAACTTCATTCAAGAGAATGACAATAATGAGACAACATACCAAAACATGTGGAAATCAGCAAAGGTAGTTCTTAGGAGATATTTTATAACCCTGAATGTATACATGAGTAATTAGAGAAAGTGGAGGTCCATGAATTGGGCCTGCAAATGAAAAAGCTAGGAAGAGAACAAATTGAAAATCCCCAATTAAATACTAAATTAGAAATAATAAAAACCAAAGGAGAGATTAATAAAATTGAAATGAAGAAAACTATTGAATTAATAAATGAAACTAAGAGCTGGTTTTATGAAAAAGAAAAACCAATAAAATTGATAGACCTTTAGTCAATATAATAAAAAAAGAAAGAAAAAAACCAAATTATGAGTATCAAAAATGCAAAGGGTCAATCTACCTCCAATGAAGAGGAAATTAAAACAATAATTAGGAATTATTTTGCCCAATTGTATGCAAAAATATTTGACAATCTTAATGAAATCAATGAATATTTACAAAAATATGTTACCTAGATTAACAGAAGAGTAAGTAAATTACTTAAATAACCCCATCTCAGAAACAGAAATTGAACAAGTCATCAGTAAACTCCTTGGGGAAAAAATCTCCCGGGCCAGATGGATTTACTAGTGAATTCTATCAGACATTTAAAGAACAATTGATAACAATACTCTACAAACTATTTGGGAAAATTGGTGAAGGAGTCCTACCAAATTGTTTTTGTGACACAAATATATTTGGGAATCTACCTGCCAAAACAAACCCAGTACCTATGTGAACACAACTACAAAACCCTTTTCACACAAATAATATCAGATAGAACTAATTGTAAAAACATCAATTGCTCATGGTTGACTTGAGCTAATATAATAAAAATGACAATTTTACCTAAATTAAATTACATATTTAGCACCATACCAATCAATCTACCAAAAAAAATTACTTTATAGACCTTGAAAAAATAGTAACAAAATTCATTTGGAAAAACAAAAGGTCCAGGATATCAAGGGAATTAATGAAAAGAAATGCTAGGGAAGGTGGCCTCGCCATAACAGATTTTAATCTGTATTATAAAGCAGCAGTCATCAAAACTACTTGGTACTGGCTGAGGAATAGAGTTGTGGATCAGTGGAATAGACTGGTTATGCAAGACTTAGCAGTCAATGACCATAGTGATCTACTGTTTGATAAACACAAAGACCCCAGTTTTGGGGATAAGAACTTTCTATTTGACAAAAACTGCTGGGAAAACTGGAATGTAGTATAGCAGAAACTGGGCATAGACCATTATCTAACACATACACCAAAATCAAATCTAAATGGGTGCATGATGTAGGTATAAAGGCTGATACTGTAAGTAATCTGAGGAAGCAAGGAATAGTTTACTGTCAGATTTAAGGAGAAGGGAAGACTTTATGACTAAAGGAGATTTAGAGAGCATTATAAAATGCAAAATGGCCAATCTTGATTACATTAAACTGAAAAGTTTCTGTCCAAACAAAGACAATGTAACCAAGATTAAGAGGGAAGTGGGAAATTGGGAAAGAATTTTTATAACCAGTGTCTCTTAGACACAGGGAATTGAGTCAAATCTATAAGAACACAAATCATTCCTCCATTGATAAATGGTCAAAGGGTATGAACAGGCAATTTTCAGAGGCAGAAATGAAAGATATCTGTAAACATATGAAAAAAAATACTCTAAATCATTATTGATTAGAAGAATGAAAATCAAAGCACCTCTGAGGTACCACATCTCACTGGTCAGATTGGCTAAGATGACAAAACAGGAAAATGACAAATGCTAGAGAGGATATGGAAAAATTGGAATACTAATGCATTGTTGATGGAGTTGTTAATTGAGTCAACCATTCTGGAGAGCAATCCAGAACTATGCACAAAGGGCTATATATAATTTCATACTCTTTGACCCAGAAATACCATTTCTAGGGTTGTAACCCAAAGAGATCATAGAAGTGGGAGGAAGACCCATATGTACAAAAATATTTATAACTGCTTTTTTGTGGTGGCAAAGAACTGGAAATTAAGGTGATGTCTATCAATTGGGAAATGGATAAACAAGTTGTGGTGTTTGAATGTAATGGAATACTATTGTGCTATAAGAAATGAGGAGCAGATAGACTTCATATTTACCTGGAGAGACTTACACAAACTGATGCTGAGTGAGAAGAGCAGAATCAGGAGAAATTTGTACACAATTACAGACATAATGTATGTGTGATGACAACTTTGATAGACTGGACTCATCTCAGCAATTCAAGGTTATAAGACAACTCCAAAAGACTCATAATGGAAGGAGATGTCTACATTCAGAGAAAGAACTAGAAAGAAAAGACTTTGAATGGAGACTGAAACAAACTACCTGCTCTCTTTCTTTTTCTTGTTTGGTTTTGTTTCCTCTTTCCCATTGTTTATTCCAGGGGTTACAATCCTTCTTTACAACCTGACTAATGTCTAATGTGAAAGTATTTGCAGATCCTATACTTGATTCATGCCATCATTCCAGGGTGGGGAGAGGGGAGAGGAACAGGAAGAAAATCTGAAACTCAAGGGATTGTGGAACTGAATCTTGTCAACTAAAAGTAAACAAAAAAATTAATAAAGACAAAAAATAGGAATGCAAGTGGTATTTTGTTACAACCTTTTCCACATCTATTTAGATCATTACAGAATTCTATTGGTTTTGTTATTGACATGGTCAATTGTGCTGATAGTTTTCTTAATATTGAATCATTCCTGGTATAATTTCCACTTGGTCATAACGTATCATCCTCGTGATTTATTGCTATAATCTTTTGGCTAGTATTTAATTACTTTTTTACATGAATATTTATTAGGGAAATTGCACTATAGTTTTCTTTCTCTGTTTTTCCTCCTCCTGGTTTAGGTATCAGCACCATTTTTGTATCATAAAAGGAACTTGGTAGGACTCTTAATTTTACAGTTTTCCCAAATAGTTTATATAAAATTTGAATTAAATGGTTTTTAAATTTTTGGTAGAATTCACTTGTCAATCCATTTGAGTGTGTTGATCAATTGTTAAATTTCCTTTTCTATGATGGAATTATTTAATTATTCTATTTACTTTTCTGTTAATCTCGGCAATTTATATTTTCATAAATATTCATCCCTTTCACTTAGATTGTCAGATTTTTTAGCATACAATTGGAAAAAATAATGCATGACAATAGTTTTAATTTCCTTTTTTTGTAGGTGGCAAATTTAACCTCTTGATTTTTGATCCAAGTAATTTGGTTAAAACTCTGGGTGAACTCTCACCTCAAAATCTCTAATATCCATATTTATAGCAAATCTAAAGGATAATGGCAATGAAGGACAAGTATAAGGAATATATGTGCCAAAGGCAACTTTTATCTTTTGCACCTCAGTGCCTGGAAATCCTTTCTGTGCCCAACTCTCTATTATAAAGGCTAGTCCTTCCTTAGTTCCTATGCAATTTTTTCTTTCCTTCCAGAGGTCTTGCTCCTCAAAGCCCCTTCTTCCCCTTGACTGATTGCTTCTTTTTATCTGTGTCTGAGTAGAATATGTGTATCTTAATTCCCAAATACGTATACATCTCCCATTTGTCAAGTAAATTTATTTCAAAATGAAATGGCTCACTGAGAGTGGATAGGAGACATAAATTCTTTTCTCCACATCTATAATGGTAATGAAATTTAAACCTTACAATGGGATGAACTTGTTGGTGTGGGGAGAGGGGGCTGAAGTGGGAGTTGCTGTTGCCATGGATAGAGAGGCTGAATCAGAGAGAGGCTGCTGTTACTGCTGGAGAGAGAGAGAGAGAGAGAGAGAGAGAGAGAGAGAGAGAGAGAGAGAGAGAGAGAGAGAGAGAGAGAGAGAAATGAGAACTGAGGACTGAACTGGGAGGAAGTATGACTGTGGTGCCGGTATTTGGTCTATCTGTTTTGATGTTACTCTGTCAGATTCATCTGCTGAGAGAGGAAGTTGCTGTTGTTGCAGAATTCCTGGGTCTTTGCTGTTGGTTCAGAAGCCCTGAAGCAGGATTTTCTTCTTGTATGCTTACAGAAATTGTGGAGGAGGGTCTTGCTGATGTTTTCAGGGGTCCTGAGACTATTCTACAGGCAGAGAGTGAATTGATGAGGATGCTGGCAATGTATATTGTGGCTTCATTAAGCTTTGTCTTCCCAGGAACAGATTGTCAAGTACTTGCCTCAGGTCAAGATGAAGGAAAGACCTGTCCTTGGACATTGAATGCTATGATAATATCATAACCCTATTGTGGCTTTAGGGGTAGGTGGCCTTTGTGCTCTCCACTGCCCCTTTTAGAAGGTGCTTGGTGGTTACTGATGTTAATTGTAATTCAGTTGTGATCTAGGTGTGGAGTATCATGATTTTTGTGCTTTGTGACTAACCAAATGAATATATTTTGCTTATTTTTGGAAACTAATCTCCTCTTGAATAGAGAGAAGATATTGTAATTGACTAAAGGACCCACTGCCCAGGGGTGGAGTACTTGGACCTTAGTACTTGGTGATTGAATTAATGATTTACTAAATTATCAAGTTACACAAGGTAAATGCTGTATTTTGATCTTCTGTGGATATTTTGCCTTAATCTGTCACTGAATAAATGAAGTTTGCTATGTTCCTAATCTGAATCTGGTAGTTGCTTTTGCTTGGCATTAAAACATCTCAGGAATGACTGTATCTATCGGCCTGGGTTTCTTTTCTACTAATGAATAATAATGATAACACATAGGGCAAGAAGAGTTAAATGAATTAGATATATCTAGACAGCAAAAGAAATATGAATATTTTAACATCAATTAAAGAATTTACAAAATAGAACAAGCTTTTAAATCAGCTTCTCTGTTACTTGGACTGAGAGAAGGAAGAGGTAAAGGGAGACTATATTTCATAGTCTGGTACCTGTTCTTCCCAGGAGAAAGTTAGTAATCACCACTCCTGTATTGGCTAGTGAAAGGGAAGGAAACTGCAAGATGTAATGCTGCAACAGCAGGCCCATAGGTCACTTGCTCTCTAGGTCTAAGCAACATGCCCCAAGATTTCTGGGACATAATGTGTCTTTTCCAAGTATGTCATCTTCTGTCCCAAATGCCATTCCATATCCTTAATTCCTCCATATATTCCATTCTACCTTGCTGCTGCCAAAGCCAAATACTCTCATTACAACTTCACATATATCATTCTGCACACATACTTATTTTTAAATATATATATTATTGATATGTTTCATAAATTTTACATGACTAAAATGTCACTAAGTATTCCTATTCCTTTCTCAAAGAATTCTCTGATGTAACAAATACTTTTTATTAAAGAAAAGAAACAAAAAGGGAATAAAAATTGAGAGAATGAATAGACACATTGAAAAAATCTGAAAATATAAGCAAATTTTTCACACCTGTTATAGTGTTAGTTTTAAAATGGCCAGTTTTTCCCAGCACAGGAAGATAAACATTGTGTGACTAATAACATCTCCCAAAAATATTTCTATCTGCACAAAATTATTTTAAAAGCTGATAATATGAATAAGAAACTTCTTTATACATTGCTATGGGGTTAGAGCATGGGTCCATAATATTTTCTGTATATATCCTCTCACATTTAAGGTTGTAATTTTGGTTTCCACCTTTTAATTCCTTTGTTCTGATGACAACATGATGCTTTGGAGACGATAAAATATCAAGAGTCAAGAGACTAAGTGTAAGACTGTTTTATTATTTATCTGCTCTGTGTCATTAAGCATGTGATTTGTCCTTTTTGGAGTACAATTTATTCAACTGAAAAAAGTGGGTGGGAATTGCAATTATTTAAATCCTTTTCTAGCCTAATATTCTCATTCATATTGTGAAACCTTGGAAATTTAACTTCTAGTTGCAGCAATCATTGCTCCACCAAAGGATATCCATGAAAATTCCATTTCAATATAACTTTTTAAACTAGAAGAACCATCTCTTTCAATATAATGAGTAGATCAATTGATGGCTAGATTTTACTATTATTCTACTTATCTGATATGCAAGCCAGAATTGTAAGAGGAGTGAAAATGTGGGAAAAGAAATCCAGCCTACTCTGGTTTAAGATATGTCCCCAAAGGATCTCTGAGTTGGTCTTCTGATGAAGTGTAAGTGTGGAGCAGAATATCTGCCTCAAATAACTCTCTCTCTCTCTCTCTCTCTCTCTCTCTCTCTCTCTCTCCCTCTCTCTCCTTCTTTCTCTCTTTTTCTCTCTCATTTTATTTTTCTCTCTCCCTTCATCCCCCTGCTCAGTATCCACTAAACCCATCAGTATATTCTAGTATTTCACCTTTCACTAGAATGTTCTTTCTACCATTTTCTTCAGTGCAATTTTGACATCCTTATTTCTCAGACTGTAGAAGGGGGTTTAGCATGGGCACAATGATAGTGTAGAAGACAGAGGACACTTTTCCCTGATCCATGGAGGTGACTGAAGCGGGCTGTAGGTACATGAATGTAAGGGAGCCAAAGAAGACACCAACTGCTACAATATGGGAACTGCAGGTGCTGAAGGCTTTTGCCCTGCCTCCAGTGCTTTGAATTTTTAAAATGCTAGCAATGATCAAAATATAAGAGCAAATAATGGTCAATGTTGGGAAAAGGATATTAAATATGCTAAAGGCCAGAGCTACTACTTCATTGACATATGTGTTAGAACAAGAGAGCTTCAAGACTGGAAGGAGATCACAGAAGTAATGATTAATGGCATTTTCCTTACAGAAGAACACTCTAAGCAAGCAGCCTGTGTGAACTGTGGCCCCCAACAGGCCCAATGCATACACCCCACCCAACAACCATGAGCACACTTGATAGGACATAATAAGACTATAACGAAGCGGATGGCATATAGCAACATAGCGATTATATGCCATCACAGTCAACATTTGACATTCAGAAATTGCAAAAAAGGCAAAAAAATAGAATTGTGCCATGCAGTCAGGGTAGGAGATGGTGTTTTCCTTTGATAAAAAGTTCACCATCATTTTGGGAGTGATGACAGTTGATTGACAGAGATCAATAAAAGACAAACTGCAGAGGAAATAGTACATGGGCATGTGAAGACAGGAACTGAGTCTAATCAATATGATCATGCCCAGGTTCCCAACCACAGTGACCATATAAATCCCTAGGAAGAGGAAGAAGAGGGGCAGCTGAAGCTCTGGCTGCTCTGTTAGCCCTAGGAGGATGAACTTGGTTACTAGCGAATAATTTCCTTCCTCCTTTCTTTTTCATTGCAGAGTAGGAAGAGACAAGAAACTGAAGAAACAAAAGCAAAGAGAATTTCATCATTATTGCCAATCTCAAAAATGAGCTCAAACAGAAGAATAAAGTTGTAGATAGCTTTCTAATCTTTCTGTCTAATTCTATTTTCCTACAAACAGCTACTGACAATCAAATTTCACAGTTACATAATTCATGTATACCAGAATGCAGAAAAATCCATTCCTGACCTCTCCAACATGCAGTATCAATTATTTTTGTTCTTATCACCATTCATAGTTCCAAAGTTTTTTGCTCACAACCTGTGGTTCATGCAAACGGTATAGAAGTAGTTATTATATATATAAAAATAATAGAGAATATTGAGACTCTAGTTCTCACAGCTAGTAAGCCCAAGAGATATAACCTAAAATTAATTTCTCACTTGGGATTGCAGTGGTTATACTGAATTTTAAATAATGCTTTTCTACAATTGTTAAAATGGCTATGGATTAAGAAAGGCAATGGTGAGATCATCCAAGGTCTAATACTAATGCAATTCAGGAAGAGGTACAATTCTTTTATCACTTTACTTACATGATTTGCCTGTGATCTTTCCGTTTTTGACCTTAAATATTTCAAAACTCTTTTCATAGCCCATGAACTGTCAAGAAAATATGATTAGAGCTTGTCAGTTTGGAGTCTGTTAATTCTGTCTCCATCTTCATGGCAATAAGAAAAGGTCTCAGAGAAGCACAATTATTTCTGAGGGTAAACATTTGGAAAGGTATGAACTGAGAAGGAACTCTGGTTTTCCTCCATTGAAATTAGTTCTAAATGAAACTCAAGATAATTTTTTTTTACTAGAACAGTAGGTTAATATGATGGCGAACCAAGAAACTGTTGTAATACATAATGTGCCTAAATTTTATCAAAGTATTCTGTTAAAACCCTATTACAGAAAGAAAAAAGCTATGCAGATTGGACAGAGTTGCATTTCAGTGGACTCACAGAGTAGTCATAATTTTTAGATGCTATCTTGATTGGCAGTCCCTAGTAGAATATGTCAAGAATTCTTGTTTTGTCTTGTTTTTTTTTAATATTATAAGAGCATAGATGATATGCTTATCAAATCCAAATATTACACAAAACTTAGAAGATGAGTAACTTGCAGTTTTCCCTAAACATGATCCAAAAATATCATGACAGTATAAAAAAGTGGGTTGAACCTAATACGATGAAATTTAATAAAGACACAAAGTAAAATTTTGAACAGCAGTTAAAGTGTGTTCCAATAGTCCAAAAAACTATATAAAGGATATGTTTAAAAGTTTAATTGACAAAGGTCTAATTTTTTTGTCTTCAAACTTAATAAAATTAAGAATTATAATGTAGCAGCCAAAAGAAACAATCAAACAAACAAACCTAATGTACTTTTCTAGGTTAGATGAAGATAGTCTTAACTTCCAGGAATCATAAATGTGAACAGAGCTCCTGCTCATGTATCTTACGACTTTTATGACTCCTGACACTTGAGAATCCTGACACTTCATTCGTTATATACAGACAGTATCTTCTGTAATAGTTGTACTATACTGAATTTTGTTCAAACCACAGGGGGGGACCTTTTATTCAATTCTATTTGCCATAGTTTAGGAAAGACATCGACGAGGTGGAGAACATTCAGAAAAGGGTAACGAAAGTCATGAATAAGTATGTGAATGTGTATGTTACAATGATAATTTGAAATAATTTGGAAATTTTTCAAGAGGGAAAGAATCAGAAGAGCATAGCAATTGTTTCCAAGTATTTTAAGGGCTCTCCTGTTGAAAAGGCATTAGAGTTGTTCAATTTGTCTCCAAAGAATAGAACCAAGACCAACTCATGAAAATAACAAAGAGGCAAATTTAGGCTTGATATGAGGATAAAAGTCTCTAACAATTCTATACCAACCAAAGTGAAATCGAGTGCTTTGGTAGTAGTATATTACCCCTTAGAGCAGGCCTTCAAAGTGAAGGCATGGTGACTACCACTGCTGTATGGGTATTGGGGCAGTTGTAGGGTATGTCTTGGACTAGATGTAAGATCCCTTCTAACTTTAAAATGTTACAGTTCCAACATTCTGAGTTTGAATGCCTCACACCTCCAAAATTACTTTCTCTTTTTGAAGCCACCTGTTCCTAGTCTTTAGCCTCGATGATGTCAATGATGCATAGAAGAGTATATGTAGATGACTTTCTTTTGTAAAGTCCTCAGCTTCCATGAATCTCTATTTAGAAGGAAGATTAATTTTGAATTGATCAAATACTCACCCTCTAGCATTGGATCTTAGAGGCTCTTCATCCAGAGTCCAGGAAGGTTAATGTCTTCTCTGAAGGTTAATGTGGACCAAGTATAGAGGCTTCTAATCCTTTTTAGTACTGATGGGAATTAGGGCACAGAACTGTCTCTGAATTGCTTTAGGGGACTGATTTAATTTGTAGATGATTACTCCTAATTGCAACTTTATCCAGAGTATGTTTTTCAGCTATAAGGAAATAGTGTTAATCACTGTCAACAGAGCTGCTGCTGATGTTACAATGATAATTTGAACTAATTTGGAAATTTTTCAAGAGGGAAAGAATCAGAAGAGCATGCAATTGTTTCCAAGTATTTTAGGGGCTCTCCTGTTGAAAAGGGATTAGAGTTGTTCAATTTGTCTCCAAAGAACAGAACCAATATCAATACATGAAAATAACAAAGAGGCAAATTTAGGCTTGATATGAGGATAAAAGTCTCTAACAATTCTATGCCAACCAAAGTGAAATCGAGTGCTTTGGTAATAGTATATTACCCCTTAGAGCAGGCCTTCAAAGTGAAGGCAGAGTGACTACCACTGCTGTATGGATATTGGGGGCAATTATCTTAAGGTTTTTATGGCTATTTATAAGAATCCTGGGATCTCATTAGTAATACACAGAGGCTTCCTTAGAGACTTATTTCATAAGAGATTCCCCCTTTCTGGGAAGAAGTCACTAATATTTTTCTCTACTTCTTATTTCTTTCACTTTTGTTTTAAATTATACTTATGTTTATTTTAAACTTAGATACAAAATAAGAAAAGAAAAAAAAAGCATTGTGATGTTCACAGCAAAGCCTGAGAAGATTCAACATAAAGCAATAAATTTCAATTTCAAGGAAAGTTATATAATGAATATTACACATTCCTTTCAAAATTGTCCCTCTTTGTTTCCTTGTATGTTTCCATCTGTCCTCTGCAGAGCAGTTTTTCCTTCTCCCCCAACTTCTTCCCCTAGAAGGTTTCAATTAACTGCCGATATTTAAATATATATGTTAATACACATACAGCGTGCATATTCATATGTATGCACATATATGCACACATACACAAATACATATATGTCTACATATGCAGATATATCCATAAATATGCATGCATATATATACATGTTCACTCAAATGCATCTATTTCTCTATATGTGCATAATGTCTTCCTTCATAAGTTCCAGTATTTTTATATGTTCTTAAGTCCTCCAGCTTATCCTTTCTTATACCACAAGAATATTCCAATCTAAGTGCATTCTATCTGGAAGATTGTCTATAAGACGTTTTTCCCAAAATTTTTCTTCATTCCCTCTATTCTTAAAAAACACAAGTTTTATTTATAAAGGAAATTTTAATTTAAAATAATCAAAATTATTTATTTTATATTTCCACAGCTCTCTCCTTATAATATAGATTAAGGCCTGATACTACTGAATCTAATTCCTTCGCATCTTTGCCCCCTGGTTACCTTGAAGTTCTTGACCTAATGCACCCTGAATATTTTTTTCTGACTCAGTAAGATATTTTCTTAGTAAATTAATTTGGATGGAATTACATAACTAGATTGTTTAGGTAAAATTCTATTAAAAAATTTCATTAGCTTTACCTACACATGCACAATAAATATAACTTCAATTATTTAATTATTTATTTTTGCTTGGTATGGTATGCATTTTTTCTTGCTATTAATTTAGTTGTAGTTTTCAACATTCACTTCCACAAGATTTTGAGTTCCAAATTTTTTCCCTATCTCTCACTGCCCTCCCACTCCAAGATGGTGTGCATTCTAATTATCCTCTTCCCCAATCTGCCCTCCTTTCTATCACTCCCAACCTTCTCTTATGCCCTTCTTTTCTACTTCATGTAGGTCAAGATAGATTTCTATACCCCATTTCTGCTATAGCTTTTTCCCCTGCTCCATGCAAAAACAATTTTAACATTAATTTTTAAAGCTTTGAGCTCCACATACTCTTTCTTCCTCCCTTCTCCCACCACCCTCATTGAGAAGGCATACAATTTGACATAGGCTATACATGTGTAGTCATGCAAAACACTTCCATAATATTTATGCTACAAAGACTATATATTTATTTATCTCATGCTACGCCCTGATTTATTCTGTTCTCTCCTTTGAACCTGTCCCTCCTCAAAACTGTTTGCTTCTGATTACCCCCTCCCCCCATTTGCCCTCCTTTCTATCATTCTATCCTGTTATCCCTTTCCCCCTTCTTTGCTGTAGGACAAGATAGATTTCCATAACCAATTGAGTGTGTCTGTTATTCCCTCCATAAGCCAAATCTGATGAGAGTAAGGTTTACTCATTGCCTCTCACCTTCTCCTTCTTCTTTTCCACTGTAAGAACCTTTTTCTTACCTCTTTTATTTGAGATAATTTACCTCATTCTACTTCCCTTTCTGTTTCTTCCAATACATTACTCTCTCAACGTGTAAGATACACACACACACACACATATATACACACATGCATACATATATATGTGTGTGTGTGTATATATACATATATATATACACACACACACATATACATATACATATTGATTCTCTGATTATTTAATGTAGAAGTGGCTAAATCTTGTGTTATCCTGATCATATTTGGACAAAACTTGAATGGTTTTTTCTGTCTGCCTACTGAATTTTCTCGTTTACCTAAGAACTCATTAATTTGGCTAAATATTCTTGCAGTTTTCCTTTTGGGATCTCTTTCAGGAGGTGATTAGTGAATTCTCTGCTTCTAGAATATTAGGGCAGTTTTCCTTGATATTTTCTTGAAAGATGATGTCTAGATTCTTTTTTTATCATGGCATTTAGGTAGTCCAATAATTTTTAAATGATCTCTCCTTAATCTATTTTCCAGGTCAATTGTTTTTCCCAAAAGAAATTTCATGTTTTCTTCCATTTTTTCATCTTTTTGTTTTAGAATTTCTTGATTTTTCGTAGTCATTAGGTTCCATTTGCTCCATTCCAATTTTTAAGGAATTATTTTCTTCAATGAGCTTTTGGACTTCCTTTTCCATTTGGCCAGTTTGGATTTTTAATGCATTCTTCTCCTCCTTGGCTTTTTAGACCATTTTGGTCATTTGGATTAGTCTGTTTTTTAAGGTGTTGTTTTTGCTTTTTCTTTTTAAAAATCTTATTTTATACTCAAACACCAGAACACAAATACAGAATAGAGAAAAGAAACAAAAAAACCTTAAATATTGTCCCTTAAATACATAGTTAGAAAAAAAAGCTCATCATGTGTATTGGAGAACATAACAGAGGATTCAAAATATGTAACAAAAGATTTTCATTTCAAGAAAGCCTATATGATACATCATGCTCTTGTTGAGAACTGCTTATCTTTACTTCTTTGTGAGTTTTCTTTTGGCCTCTGTTGTGCTCTTTATTACATTGCTCTTTTTTCCCCTCCATCCATCCCCTCACAGAAGGCTACAACAAAGTTCAGATATGTTTCTCCATAGCTATAAATATATACATACACACATATTCATACATCTATAGATCTACACATTCCCAAGTGTATTCCACTCCTGATCTTTGTTTTGATGTATATGCACATCTCTTTTTTCCTATCCCTCCTGCCTCCTTTACTTTACTTTTACCAAAGTGCTATTTTCATCAGCATTTTTGGGGTCTCCTTTAGCAAGCTGTTGACTTATTTTTCATGATTTTCTTTTTAAAAATTAATTAATTTATTTTTAGTTTACAAGATTCAGCTCCACAATCCCTTGAGTTTCAAATTTTCTCCCCTCCCTTTTCCCCCACCCTCCCATGGCAGTATGCCATCAAGTATAGGATCTGCAAATACTTTCATATTAGACATTAGTCTGGTTGTATAGAAGGGTTGTAACTTATGGAATAAGCAATGGCAAAGATGAAACAAAACGAAACATGGAAAAGAAAGAGAGCAGGTAATTTGCTTCAGCCTCCATTTAAACTCTGTTATTTCTTGTTCTTTCTCAGAATGTAGACATCTCCTTCCATCCTGAGTCTTTTAGTGTTGTCTTATAACCTTGCATTGCTGAGAAGACTCCAGTTTATCAAATTTGATTGTCACACATATGTTGTATCTGTCATTGTGGACAAATTTCTCCTGGTTCTGCTCTTCTCACTTAGCCTCAGTTTGTGTAAGCCTTTCCAGCTAAATATGAAATCCATCTGCTCCTCATTTCTTATAGCACAATAGTATTCCATTACATTCATATACCACAACTTGTTTAGCCATTCCCCAATTTATGGGTATCCCCTTAATTTCCAATTCTTTGCCGCCACAAAACAAGATACTATAAATATTTTTGTACATATGGGTCTTCCTCCCACTTCTATGATCTCTTTGGGACACAACCCTAGAAGTGGTATTACTGGGTTAAAGGCTTTTTCATGATTTTCTTCCATCACTCTCATTTCTCTTCCCATTTTTCCCTCTACTTTTGTTACTTGATCTTCAAATCCTTTTTGAGCTCTTCCATTGACCTGTAACCAATTAATATTTTTCTTGGAGGCTTTGGATGTAAGAGCTTTAATTTGTTGTCTTTTGGTTGTATATGTTGATCTTCTTTGTCTCCAAATTAAGATTTTGTAGTTAGAAATTTTTTTCCCACTGTTCACTCATTTTCCAGGCCAATTGCTTGAATTTTTAGACCTTTGTAAGGCTCTATTTCCAGTGTGGATAGGGTACTGTTACAAGTTTCAGGGATTTTGTGTAGCAGTTCTCAGAGATACTTCTTGGGACCTATAAGTTTTCAGTTCTACCAAGGACATATTGTCAAAGGAGAGGTCTTTCCTTCTCTCCTGACTTACACTCTGGTCTCTGTGTGACCTCAGGCACTCTTTTCTGCCTTGGAACTGTGAGGATGATTACCTCTCCAGTACCACCACAAATTCCATCACATCACCTCTCCTTCTCAATCCAGAGATGCCATCCAGAACTGCAAGAGAATCCTGCCTCAGTGCCAGCAAAATGGTCCTTGCAATACCCATCCAATAGCCCCCCACCATCTGCGGACCAATACCTCTAGAAAACAGCTGCTGCTGCCATGCCACCACCACCACTGTCATTGCCACCACCTTGGAGGTGGAGCCAGGCTGTACTCCTCTCTCACTAAGGTCCAAAAGACCTTTTCTATTGACCTTCTAAGTTGTCTTTGGCATTTGCGGGTTGGGAAGTCTGGAAATCACTCCACCTAACAGTGATTCAATTCCCTGAGGCCTGCTCCTGTACCTTCTATCCTTGTGAGGCCAGTGCTGGCCTGCCTTCATCTCTTAGCCTGGTGCAAAAGATTTTCCTGTTGATCTTTCAGGTTTTCTTGGGCTGGGAATTTGTTTCACCCTGTCATTTTGTGTTTTTTGCTGCTCTAGAATTTGTTTAGAGTCCCTTTTTTTTCAGGTATTTGGAGCTGTTTGGGGGAAAGTGCAAGCAAGTTATTGCTTTTACTCTGCCATCTTTGCTCTGCCCTCACTTCAATTATTTAGTTCTAACTTTATATAAAAGATGTTTTTTGTTTATATTCATTTTTAGTTCCTGTATCTATTTTGGCAAGCATATTATCATTTTTTAATACTCTCTAATTATTTTATCATCTAATTATTATTCTAATTGTCATCTAATTATCATTTAATTATAATATTATTATTAATATGGCTGACTTAATATAGTTTCCCTATTTTTCTCTTATGATGCAATCTGATTTTAGCTTTAACTTTTTCTGAAATCATGATTACTCTCCCTGTTTTTTTACATAATAAATTCTACTCCTGACCTTTATTTCATGTTTGTGTGTCTCTCAATTTCATAGCATTTTCTGTGAGCAATGTAATGTTGAATGTATTGTCTTTAATCTGTTCTCAATTTCCATTTTATGGGTAAATTAATTCAATTCACATTCTAAACTTTATTTGTATATTTTCCTCCTTCCTGTTTTCTTCACTATACTTCTCACCCAATTCCTATCTTTTCTCACTCCTCTACTTCTACATGCTACCTTGCCCTCTTATTCCTTTTCCTACCCCTCTCCCAAAATTCTTCACTTATCCTCTCCTTCCACCCTATCCCCTTACCTTATTTCTTTCCAAATTTGAAAGATTTCTATACCCTTCTAAATATATATGTTATTCTCTTTTCCCCATTCCCAACAATCTACACACACTTCTATACCCTACCTTACCCTATTCCTTATACCTTCCTTATTCTCTCCCTCCACTCTATCCCCTTATCTTCATTTTTCTTTCTGAATTTTGATGACTTTCATAATCATCTAGATATATATGTATTCTTCCCTCTTTAACCAGTTAACAATGAGAGCTGTGTTTCAGAACTACCCATTTTCCTCCCCCATCTTATTTCTCTTTATCAGTTCTCCTCAGATCTCATTTATGTGAGATAATTATTGTTTTTGCCTTTTCCTATATCTTTTTTACTTTTTAGAATCACATTGTACTATGCTCTACCCCACTCTTTCTTTTGAACTACCCAATTACTAATGACAGTCTTAGTCATATGGTTTACATTTCCATATTTGAAAAGTAAACAATTTATCCTTATTGAGTTTCCTATAATTAGTCTTTGATATTTGCCTTATATTTCTTTTGGATCTTGAATGCCAAATTTCCTATTAAGTTCTGTTTTTTTCCAATGAAAATCCTGAAAGTCTTTCAATTCATTAAATATCCCTTTTTCCAGTCTTTTTCATTTCATTTTTTCATTAATTTCTCCCCTTACTTAATTTAGCTGGGTATGATGTTTTCAGCTATAACCCCAGTTCTTTTATTTATTGATATATAATGTTCCAAGACCTACTCTTTTAGTGTAGTTGCTGCTGAGTCCTCTGTAATTCTAATTGTGGCTCTATTTGAGGTTTTTTTGTGCATAATATTTTCTCTTTGATCTGGGAGTTTCAGAATTGTAATATGATATTCCTGAAGATTTTCCTCACAGGATCTCTTTCAGGTGGTGATCAGTGGATTTTTTTTTACTATTTCTACTTTCCCCTCTTATTCTAATGCTTTAGGACAATTTTCTTTAATTATTTCCTGTATTATTGTATCTAGATTCTTTTTTTGATTGTAGCTTTTAGGTAGTCAGATTGTTCTATGTTTTCTCTTCTTGATCTGTTTTCCAGATCAGTTTTTCTTATAAGATGTCTCACATACTCTTCTGTTTTATTTTCCATTCATTATATTTTCTAAAATTATTTCTTGGACTCTTATAATTCCACTGGATTCCCCTTGCCTAATTCTAATTTTAAATTTATCTCTTTTGCAATAAGTTCCCTGATTTTCACATTCCTTATAACCCTTCTTCTCCCCATCATGAACATTCAGTCCTCCTAGGTGACCAACTTCCTCAACTACCATGACCTCTGAATTCAGCATGCTTTAGCCATGAGGAATGCTTATACCTCAGATGCAAGTGGTGGTGTCAGGTGTGAGGCCAGGCTGGTTTTTCTCCACTTACCCAAGGTCCCTGCCACTTTTTACTACACTTACCAGGTATGTGCTACCTCCCTTTCCCTGCAGCCACAGCCTGGGACCTATCTGGTCAGCATAGCTGAGCTTGGTATCTTCAACAGTTCAGTCTTCTCATAGACACTCACATTGTGAGGTGAAAGTTCCTAAAAATGAAGCTTCCTCTCAACCCTGATGCCCGTAGGACTAATTGTTTGTATATCCTACAGAGTCAGCCTGGAGATGTTTGCATTTCACTCTGAAACCTCCACCCCTGTAGGTAGAGTATTTCCTTGGGTTTCTCAAATTATCTTAGGAGGACAACTGCTTTACCCCATGTTTATTTCTGCTTCTCTGAGTCAATATTCCTTTTAGTGTATGTGGAGGAAATTTGGAGAGCTGAAAGTGTCCTGACCTACTTCAGCATCTTCCCAGAATCCTCTTCTTTGATCATCATTCCTTAATGGGGAAGGAATTCCCATGCTATATATCAAAGTCTTCACTACCCTTCCCATAGAATGCCAGTTATTCAAAGACAACAGCAAATTGCAAATAAACCTGAGAGAAATTAACATTATGCTATTACATTAATGACAAATTATTAATTTGTGATCCATCCTTTTTCTTTTATTTTTGGCATTACCTCAGTCCTGAAAAGGCCAGTGTATGAAGAGTGAGACCAAATAATGTTATCACTCCTAGTCCCACACCCAAGTGGGAACCTGACTTTGATTCCTCTCTATACAGAACCTGGCTTGATTTAATTCTGTCCTCAGGGTGGATAAGCTTATGTCTTTGGTCTCTTCATATGAGTTTGAGGTAACCTAGCCCATGATGGTGAAAATTAGCCTGAGAGGCCCTGATAAAAATAGCTTCTCCCATAGCTGGGGCTCCACTCTCTAGAGATGGAGGCTATGAAGTCTCAAGATAAAGATACATTCTCAGCAGAAGGGGGTAAGACCTTTTAGTCTAAATCCTCTCTAAGAGTCCATCAATCAGGATTGATTTTCACTTGTCAGACAAATTCTTCATCAGGAAGAACACTCCTAATTTATGGTGTTTTAGAGTTTCCCTTGTCTTTAATTACAGAGAGAAATTACTGTGATGACATGTGTGAGCAGCTTTCGAGAAGAATGCTTCTATGAACAGCTTTTAAGGTTCTGATTACACAGTATAGTAAACACTCTATTTATTCCATAACAAACCAAAGCAAAACATTTACAGAAAATCAAGGTACAGCATTCACAACATTACAACGTATCACAGAAAACAAAAATATAGTATTCACAACAGCTTATCATTAAAATTTCCACATAGTTCCCACCATAGAGACCACAAAGTTTTGAATAAAGAATGATTATTTAGTAACTCAATCGATCAATTATCCTTCAGGAGGCTTGCCTCCTTACTCAGTCATTCAATAATCTCAAAATAAAATAATCAAAGTTTTTCACTCATGGGGCACATTAAGTTACAAATCAGTCACTTATTCATTCATCAATCACTAAGTACAATCATTTAGTCAATCATTCAGTCATCCTTCATCATTCACTACTCAATGATCAGAAAATACATAAACCCTCCACCCCTAGGTCACTAGTAAATTACAATCATCACTCAGTACCCATGGAGAGGTCTTTTTATCTTGACTCAAGGCAGGCAGCACTGACCTGAATTCACCAGTCACCTGGATTCAAAGGCAGACAGCTCCCAATTCCTTGTCCAGCTTTCCATGCAGGTCCTTCTTCACAATGAAGTCCACAGTGTCCAATCCACCTCATATCCTTCACAATCTCCACTCCTAAGAAGTCAAGACCCAACAAAGCCACAAACAGAGAAAGTCTCAGCATCACAGTCATGCTTCTTCAGTCCCTTGGAAGCTCCAGCTGGCCCTTGAAACCAGAAGAAGTCTCACCTGGCTCCCAGAATCAAAAATCACTCCATCCAGGCTTTAAAAATCAAAACCACTCTCGTCAGCCTGAGAGGTGGGGTGAGGGTGGGGCTCTTTCCCCTTCAGCCTCCTTGGCTCCTCTTCAGCCTCCTCCAGCCAGCTGACTTTGCCTCCACAGTGCTCCTAGAAATTCTGACTCGGTTCTCAATTCTCATATCTCTTCTCAATTCTCAGTCCAGCAGTAGCAGCCCAGCCTCCAGATGCTGCTGAGGGAAACTCTTTCTCCAGCAGAACAGCTTCTGAAACCAGATTCTTGTCTCAAGAAATTCTGATTGTCCCTCTCTGGGGCTTTTCCTTATATACACACAGCATCAGCTGCTTCCTGTTTCAGCCAACCCTTTCCTGTTATGTCAGGAACAGGGATTCACACCTTCTGTTTCTTTCACAGAGACTTGATTAATTACTAAGTGCTAAGTACCTGCTTACTTGCCAATACAAAAGGGTCTTCAAATTCAAATTACATTACCATTACAGTCACTGGAAATTAATTTATTGATTATTTACTGGCCTAGTTAATAAACTGATTTTCATTACCTGGACTTAGTTTCTTGGAATTTTATTCACAACAAATCTATTCTTCCAAGCTGGTAGCAAACCAAAATCAGAGAAGAGAATATATAACAATATAGAGAATGGATGAGCTCTCCAAATGGAATTAGGCTATTTCAGCTCAACCAAGAGAAAGAATCTCATATATTGCTCAAAGAGAATTTCACTGAAATTTCTAGTGTAGTAAGCTTAGGATAAGGCATGACTGAGATGCTGTCTATTCTTCATGTCACCTTCTTCCTAGAGTCTTTGCCTACTTTCATAGTTCATTCATTTATTCATAGGGAATAATGTATTTTCTTTGTTGAAGCTGGAAACAAGAAGACTGAGATTTCTCATCTGCTATGCTACTGTCAAATTTATAACCCTGCCCTACCAAACCCAAACCCTCTTAGAACTGGCCAATCAACACTGGGCCATTCATTGAGGGGCCTTGATCTCCTGGTGATTACATCTTATCATAACACATTTAAATTTTTTTTCAACTCTTTTCAATAGAAATAAAATACCTATGTTGTGTATAATATTATGCCAAGGAAAAATAATTGATTAAATGAATGAAAAGACTTAATTTTTCCATGAGTACTACTGTTCCAGTCATTACTGGGACTGCATATAAGACACACCTTGCCCTGAAGAAATTTATTTTCAAAAGAGAAAGACAGTATATAAAAAAGAAAGGTGGTCAGGGAAAGCCTATTTGTTTGAGGAAATTTCAGGCATAGGCAGTGCAGTGATATGACAATTGATTACCAACTCCTTTTAGGAATAATGATGTTTCTCATTACTGTTCTCAGGAGTAGAAGTAAATAGTGTGGTCATAGAGTAGTATGGTATAGCAGGATGATAGGTGGATCGGATTGAAATTGGTTTGTGAAGGGCTCCCTCACCACTCAGAAACCCAGGAAACAGAGCAGAGCCTGGAATGATATGACTGGACATGAATGAGAGGTAGAGTGGATCACAACAACAACGTGTGTTGTATTCTTCTTTTGTTTTCGTAGAGGACCATGGCATTAGGGAAATGGTGACATAACTTGCAGTTGACTTTGATTTGAGTGAGTGAGGACTGTGGAAGGTCACCAGCCTCACTTTCTCCTCCAGAATCATCTGAATCCAGTGACCCGATATTCATCAGGATGACTGGAGATGGCCCAGGATTCAATGGGAGACCCTTGGCCTTTTAGGCTAAGGCCTCCATAGACCAAGACCATGGATCAAAACAACATGATTAGGAGATGAATGACCAAAGAGGCAAAAATGTAATTGCTCTTTCCCTCAAAGAACTTATTACTCACAAAACACAGTGTATTGCAAATCGAGCAGTAAGAACACACAATTTTCCCATTGGGGAGTCATTTTATGGCCAAGAATCACCTCAGATATTGTGATCTTGAGATGCTATAGTGTGCTAGTCTGTCTCCTTGAACATCTTTACTGGGAAATAAGGAGCTAGGTAATGCAGTGAATAGAGTGCAAGGCCTGGAGTCAGGAAGACTCATCTTCCTCATTTAAAATCCAGCCTCAGACACTTGCTGTATGATTCTGCGCAAGTCACTTAATCATGTTTGCTTCAGTTTCTTCATCTGTTAAATGGACTGAAGAAAGAAATGGCAAAGCTCTAGAGTATTCCTGCCAAGAAAACTCCAAATGACACCACATAGATTCAGAGAAGACAGAAAATAATTGAACACCAAGAAAATAGCTAGAGTAACAAGTAGATCTCAGATTTTTTGGTCAGAAGATTCCTTTAGTCTTCTAAAAATTAAATGCTCTTTAAATCTTTCATGTGTGTGGGTTATATCTATTTATATTTATCCTAATAGAAATTAAAACAGCATAGTATTATTATTAAATAGATTTTAGTTCTTGACTTTTGACTCATACAATGAGTTTGGAAAACCTTGAAATGAACTTGAGCAACCTCAGCGATTTCTGTAGGATGCTTTGAGAACCACTCTTCTAGAGCAAGATACCAAAACTGTTACTGAGAGGAACCTTTTTTATTGTTTATTGAGTACACTTTATTCAATTAAAATTTATATTTCCTACATTCAAGAAAAGTCACTTTTGAAACAAAGAAACAAACAATGTTTGGAAGTATCTACTGCCCTTTTTATGTAGAGAGGAGGGAGAAAGAAGGGGGTCCATACTTCAGAGTCTGTAGTGTATTCCTACAAAAGGGAAGTCAGCTTTCACACTCCCATTATGGTCCCTGAAAGCAGACAGCGGCATAGCCAAGGCCTGAGGCAGCAGCCCCACAGGCTTCTGAGCCTTGACATTGAATTTCCTTGTATCAAATTTCCCACTCCAGCTGCATTCCATTGCTTGCTTATATAAAAACCAACAGTAGGGCCAAATTTAATCACTTCTGATGATGCTAGAACCATCCAGAATTTGTTACATACTCACTCCAAAAGCTCACACTTGTGAGGCATTACCTACCTCAGAGTTCACTGATAGCCCTTCAATAATGAATAGCCAATAAACATTTATTCACTGCCTACTATGTAAAAGGCACTGTGCTAAGTGCAGGGGATACAAAGAAAGTTTTATATCAGATGATACTTTGAAGGAGCTCACAATGTAGCATATAAAAAATGGAAAAGGGGAGGAAGAGGAAGAAAGAAGGAACATAATGAAGTCCTTATAGCAAGGATCAGAAATGATTTAAGGTGCTGTGAATAAATAATTGACTCCATCTTGTAGGATGTTTGTGGAGATTGTGAAGTTCAGGAAAGAGCCAGTTGGGAAGTGATCTTCTCTACCAGATTGAGAAGAAAAACACTGTGGAAACTCTCCAGTCCAAGAACCAAATACTTTCCTCCATGGAAAGAATTCATCCAACAGAATTAGGGAACTTTGCCACATATGTGAATTTGTAAGATAATTCCTGAAAATATTTCTGATATGTTCCTTTAAGTGTAATGCTTCAATTATTAGGTTTGCATGTTCCTTCATTTAATTCTTTCTTATACCTGGCACCATAGTGTAACAGATAAAAATGTTAGCTAGGAGTCAAAGGATATAGCTCTAATATCTGGTTTTCCTATTGCCTAAGAGTTTTTGATGCGGGGCAAGTAATTTCTCCCTTTTGGGCTACAATTTCCTGAGCTGTAATACAAGGAGATTTGTCTTGCAGATTTTGGGCTTTCCTTGTATGACTAACATCTTCTATATAATTTACCTTCTGAAACTGGATAACAGGAGCAAACATCTCCCCTCTAAGAAGAAATCTACCTGCAGGTCTCAGCAAACTTCTCCTTTCTGTAGAGCATCAAGGCAAACTATATTGAGCTGTCAATTTTATAAATACTACCAATACAAGTAAAAGGCCAGTCAGTGGTTGAATGGCATAGATAGTCTACTGCTCCTTAATTCTAGACAGCGCTGTCCCCAAAGCAGCTGTAGAGTCAACTTCTCTTCAATAACTATAGCTGGTGCCAGGCCATCTGGCATTTGCATGTACAAATAGATTTCTTGCTATATTGCATTTTTCTTTTAAAAACCATTTTATTGATATCTGTTATTTACATATTACCTAAATCTTTCTCATATTCTTCTCTTTCTCCTACAATAGAGAGAGTCCTTACAACAAATATTTTAAGAGGGAAAAATCTCTTTTACCTTTAAACTTAAAACAATGTGTTACAATAAGGTTCTAGGTCAGTGGTTCTCAACCTTCCTAATGCCGCAACCCTTTAATGCAGTTCCTCATGTTGTGGTGACCCCCAACCATAAAATTATTTTCATTGCTACTTCATAACTGTAATTTTGCTACTGTTATGAATTATAATGTAAATATCTGATATGCAGGATGTATTTTCATTGTTACAAATTTAACATAACCCACAGGCTGAGAACTGCTGCGTCTAGCCCAAAAAGATGTAGGACTACATATTTTTTATCCAGGACTCATTATTTTTAAGATTTGGGAAGAACAGGAAATAATGTACCAAAAGTAGAGTGGTAATAGCTGTCTCTGTAGGCCAATCCACCAAGAAGCCTTTGAAAGTCACCATCTTATGAATTAATAGCAGAGTATTCATCTCTGACTTTCCTTCTGTCTGCCACGCACCCCCACGTTCTGGCAGGGAGCAAAACCTGACACAACAACTTGTGTTTGGAGATCAATCAATTGGCATGTATTCAATGCCTACATTGACCCAGACACTGTGAAAAATGCTGAAGATGAAAAAGAAGCAAAAAATAGTCCCTGTCTTTGGAAACTTTTGGTCTTAATGAAGGAGAAAAGAAGGAAAATATATGTATATACAAAGTGAGCTCTGTACAGGATAAATAAGAAATAATTAATAGACAGAATGCACTGGAATTGAGAGGTTACAGAAGGCATCCTATAGAAGGTGACATTTCAGTTGGGACACGAGGTAACCCAGAGACATCACAAGTAGGATTGGAGGAAGAAGAGTATACTATTCCACGCATGGAGGATAAACTGCCTGGAAATGAGAGAGAGCAAAAAGACCAATGTCATTGGCTGAAGGAGTATGCATTGAGGAGTAAGGTATAAGACTAGAAAGGTAGGATAGCATGAAGGCCAAATAGAACATTTTGTATTGATTGTGGAGGCAATAGGGACCCACCAGAAATCATTGGGTAAATGTCTGCCATGATCAGACTCGCATTTTTGGAAAGTCAGGTTAGTGACTGCATCAGGCTACATTAGGGTGAGGAGAGACATGAGGCAGGCAGACATCCCAACAGGCTATTGCAAAAATCCTGGTATGAGGTGATTAGGGTCGGCACTAAAGTGGTGGCAGTGTCAGAGAAGAGGAAGGATTTTATTAGAGACCTGTTCCAAAAGTAAAATATTGTTTTTGGTAACAGATCTGACATGCGGGGTAGAGAATGTTCTCCTTAGGGCAGCAGCATTTGGCCAGATAACTAAAGAACAGAGGAAATAGGAACAGGGGACTATAATGGAAACAGGACCTCACAAGTCCAGACAGAGAGGGTATTAGCTGGAGCCAGTCCTGTTCCCCTGAACAGTCAGTTGAGACAGGAATCAAAACTATTGAACAACAAATTTCACAATGTGAAATGTGGCTGAGACAGGTTTCATGCACAGGAAGAAGGATCCACATCAAAATGGAAGGAGTCTGAAAGTGAGTGATTAGAAAAGATAAGGGGAAAAGGGGTTAAACCCACCAAAGTTCTCAGGAAGGAGAAGACAGTTAGAACCAAGAATAAAAGCTGCTAAATCAATGGATAATATTAAAACATATCTTTCTCTGAGTTGGGTTGCATAATTTGATAGTTGTTAATGGAATTATTAAATTTAACTACTAGGTTTCTTAGAGTTTTCAATATGGGGTTTTTTTGGTCACTGTTCTTTTTCAGGAGGTGACCTGTGTTTTCTGTATCCATATATTTGAAATAGTATTCTTGCATTACGATGTTCAGGTTTTTTGACTTGTCATATTATTCTAGAAAGCCCATGAGCATTATGTTGTCCCTATTCATTCTGTCTTGGGGATCTATGTGTTGCTTGGATAGAGATCATGTGCTTTTAATATTTTTGTTTTTTTACCTCTTAACTCTGAGATTATTTTTTACTTAAGTATCATTTTATTCCACCACATGGTCCTTCATTCCAATTATATTTGTCTTTCCAATCAATTTTCTATTTTTCTTCTTTGAGAAGTCACAATAGTGTGGATTCAAGCATTTCTGTGCTACCATTTATTTCTGCTGTTCAAGATATAAATTTTGCCATATGTTTCCCTTTTACTATTTCTCACAATATTGTGGGCCATTTCTTGTGCTATAGTTCCATGCTTTCTTGGGAATCCACATGTATTTTTATTTCATCAGGTAATGGCTCGAGTCCCTTTGGCTAACAATATTTATTTAGAAATGTTTGCAGTTAATCAGTATATTGGTAGCTGCCTCTCTTTCGGTATGTACTCACATCAATGGATTTGGTCCTTAGAGGGCTGCTGCTACACTGATCCCAATGGATAAGCCTGGGATTCTTTATCTTAACACTGTAGATCACAAACTTACCATTAGCGTGTTTTTCATTAACATTTCACCTATAGACAAGAGTCCTTTTTGTTATTATTCAAGGTGTCATAGTAACCCATTGCTGTCCTTCAACTTAAACCATAGGGAAACTGTCAGTAAAATCCAAGGAACTTAGGTTTAAGACTTGGTTTTCTATTGGCATTCTATGTGATTTTGGACACATTATTTATCCTTTTTGGTGTACAGTTTCTTCAACTGATATATAAGCAGGTTAGATTTGTAAAATTGAAAATTGCACTCACAGTTCTCTGTATCATTTATCTTGTGAAAATGTGGAAATACAATTGCTAGTTGTAATAGTGATTGCTCCAAAGAAGGACATGAAGAAAAGTATTTCCACACAGATTTTTAATTAGTAAAGCCATCTCTTCAAATATCAGAAACAGTTTAATCTATGATTGAATTGTGTATTATGATCCCTTTCTGTCTGACAATATGGAATGTAGGTTAGAGAGGCATTATATAGTAGGACAAACATAGGAAGAGAAAAACCAACCTCCCCTGGTTTAAGATATGTTTCCAAAGCATCTTTGCATTAGGCTTCTTAGTAATTACAGATGTGGGGGTAGAATATCTGGTTGGTACAAAGCAAAGATTCTCTCCTGTTTATTCTCTCTCTCTCTCTCTCTCTCTCTCTCTCTCTCTCTCTCTCTCTCTCTGTCTCTTTGTCTCTCTCTCTCTCTCTCTCTCTCTCTGTCTCTCTCTCTCTTTCTCTCACTCATTCACTCACTTATACTCTCCCTCCCTCTCTCTCTCCATGTCTCTCTGCACATCAACCAGCATGCAGCATCCAAAAAAAATCATTGTGACATTTCTACTTTCATTAGAATGTTCGTCTTTCTATCATTTTGTTAAAGGCAAATTTAACATCCTTATTTCTCAAAGTATAGATGAAGGGGTTTAGCATGGGCACAATGATAGTGTAAAAGACAGAGGACACTTTTCCCTGATCCATGGAACTCATTGAAGATGGCTGTAGGTACATGAATGCAAGGGAGCCAAAGAATACAGCAACTGCTGCAATATGGGAGCTGCAGGTGCTGAAGGCTTTTGCCCTGCTTTCAGTGGATTGAATTTTTAAAATACTAGCAATGATCAAAATATAAGAACAAATAATGGACAGTGCTGGGAAAAGGATATTCAATATACTGAAGGCCAGAGCCACCACTTCATTGACATATGTGTTAGAACAAGAGAGCTTCCACAGTGGAAGGAGATCACAGAAGTAATGATTAATGGCATTTTCCTTACAGAAGAACAGTTTAAGCAAGCAGCCTGTGTGAGTTGTGGCCCCTATGATGCCCAATGCATACACCACACTCACCAACCATGAGCACACTTGATAAGACATCATAAGACTATAAGTAAGGGGATGGCATATAGCAACATAGCGATCATATGCCATGACCACTAACATGTGACATTCAGAGATTCCCCAAAAGGCAAAAAAATAGAACTGACTAATGCACTCAGGGTAGGAGACAGTGTTCTTCTCTGACACAAAGTTCACCAGCATTTTAGGGGTAATGATAGTTGATAGACAGAGATCAATGAAGGACAAATTGCAGAGGAAATAGTACATGGGGGTGTGAAGATGAGAAGTGAGTCTAATCAACATGATCATGCCCAGGTTCCCAAGCACGGTGACCACATAGATACCCAGGAACATGACAAAGAGGGGCAGCTGGAGCTCTGGTTGGTCAGTCAGTCCTATAAGAATAAACTCAGTCACTAGGGAGTAATTACCTGTAGCCATTATTTTTCAGTGTAGAGTAAGAGAAGGCAAGAACCTGTTGGTAAGAAGGGTGAAAAGAAGTCATTATTACAAATCTCAAGGGAGGGCACAGATCAAGGAGAAAAGTTTTAATTTTGATTTTTATTATCCTTTTCTGTCTGTATGTTTATGTAACAATCTATGGGGAAAATCTGTAGATATAATGTACCTAATTTTGTCAATGTATTTCTTGGTCACTTTTTCTTATCCATATAAAAATTTGTGACTCACCTCACATAAAAATATGGATGGGACACACATTGAATTTAAACTTAAAAAAGCTTGTAGAGATCATTAACTTATACTTTGAAACAAGATCCCAAAATATCACCACATGTTTGGACAATGGACTGATTCTTACATAATGCAATTTAATAAGAATAAAGGTAAAATGCTTAAAAACACTTGAGTCATTTTCAAGACCACAAAAATCTAGAAGAAAGTTTAAATCTGTTACCTTGTCTAAGAACTGTGATATATATATTAGGCTGTAACCTCAAGATGAATCAACAACTATAATGTGACAGTGAAAGAATTAATATAATCATAGGCTAAATGAAGGAAAGTATGGATTCGAGGAATAAGGAGGCACTAATTGTTTAAACCACCACTCTGGAACTTTTTCCAGTTCTTTCCCCCATAACTGAGGAAAGACATTGACCAGGTGTAGAACATTCAGAAAATAGAAATGCAGGTCACAAATGATCTTCTGTACTTGCTGCGTAAGAATAATTTGAAGACTTGTGAACATTTAGCCTTCAGAAGGGACAAATCAAGGAGACACGATAATTTTGTGTTTTTAAGGGCTGTCTTGTGAAAAAGGGATTCACCTTGTGCAATTTGTGACCAAGAGCAATGCATACAAGTTACAGAGAGTCGCATTTAAGCTTTATGTGAGGATGAAATGTAAAAACAATTAGACAGAACCCAAACTGACCCGGGCTGCCTAGGCAGAATGAGCTCCCCTCAGTGTATTTCTTCAAGCTGTGGCTTGATGACCACTACTGCTATTAGTGGGTGTTGGGGGGAGGCTGTGTGGTATGGTTTAGAGTAGATGGAAGGTCCCTTCCAACTCTAAAACCCTGCAATTCTTTAATTCTCAGCTGTAATCACTCATAACTCTAAAGTCTTTCTACTTTTTCAAAGTCCTGTTCTGTTCTTCAGCTCCATCCCATTGTCAGAAATGGGCAGAATGGAATATGATGATGTTCTTTCTTTTGCAAAGTTCTAGAGTTCTAAGAATCTCTCTTTGGAAAGTAGAGTAATTTCAAATTAATAGAGTACTCACCCTCCTGCTCTGAATCTTTGAGTCCTGACAGGTAAATATCTTCTATGAAGATTGTTATGGTCCTGGTATAGTGCCTCCCAATCCTTTTAATATTGATGGGAATTGGGATACAGAACTTAGTCTCTGGAATGCTCTGGTAACTGATTTAACCTGAAGATAATTATTTCTAATTGTGATTTTATCAAGAGTATGCTCTTCATCCATAGAAAAAGAAACTGCCTTTATCATTGACAACAGAGCTTCTGATTATACAAGGAGGCTTTTGTGGTTGTTTAAGCTTACTGAGACCTCATTATTAAGTCATAGACAGAGGCTTCCAGAGGGACTTAACTCATAAGGGATCCCCCCACTTCTGGGAAGAAGTCATTGATATTTTCCTTGTGTCCTCAGTTCTTTCTTTTTTTATTTTCTCTTCATGTGCACAATGATCTTTTCAGGTCATGATGCCAGTACTTTACCTAGGAAATCTGGCATCTGGAACCAATTGAATTTGGGGGTTGGGAATCTTGAGCAGTATATAAGTAATGAATAACATTTTTCATGACTGAAGTAACTTGCATTCAGAAGTCTTGGTAATTGAGGAAGTTGGGTAACTGACAGATCTGAGTATTCAACAGATGGATGAGAAATGGTATAAAAGAAGTGTGTGAGTCAGGCCCTGAACTTATTGGAGAAGGGATAAAGTGAGCTGGCTCCAACATGTATCATACTATGATAGTTGCTAAGTTAGATGTAAGGATAGACTAAAAATCTGGAGGTTATATGGCCAAGCAAAGAATGTATTAACTGTTTTTCCTGATTCTCTGTATTAGAAGGTATGTGATAAGGCACTTAAAGCCTAGAAAAAGTAGCCCTTTGTGACTTGTCCACATTTACGTGAAGAAATTGTGTCTTCAGGAGAATGCTGTTTCAGTGACCACCAAAAAATACAAGAAATATGACAACAAAGAATAAATTTGAAAGGAAATTTATTAATAATAGGGGGGAGTTCTAGAGTGCCACTGTGAAAAGGGATGAGCTATGATAGCTTAGGGATAGGTTAACAGTAGCAGGTAGTAATTCCTTGGCTGCTGATCTCCCCTGTAAAATTGTTTACTGAGCTTTGGTGCCCAGTGCATGGATCTTCTGTCCAGAATGTACATTGAAATAACCTTGTTCCTGCACATAAGCTCTGTTGAAAATTGTGGTCGTCAAGGTAACCTGGGTTACTCTGGAAGATGCACTCACTTGTCTATGAAAGGGAGCAAGTAGACTGAGTGGTAAATGTTTCTGTTGAAAAGAAAAGAAATGGGTGACTCTTGAAAGTTAGAAACTGGACAAAGCTTTGGTGTCCTTGTGGTAGTACAGATGTAGATGTTTTTGTCTGTCACTGGCTAGCTAGAAGATTGTCAGACATATAGACTCAGAGGTGTAGAGAAACAAGACTGTAAAATTATAGACAAAATAACAAGTGCTTGCATTTTTATGATGAGAATCAATAATGGCCCTCACATTGCATTCCCATTGCATTGTCCATGCCTGAAACTCTGAAAAGAGGCAAGATGATCAATTGTTGGAGACATTATAAGGGGGATTTCTCTTTTAGTGATGAGTCAGCTTGTAGTAATCTTAACTAGCTGCTGCTCTCAGAGCTCTGCCTAAATGACTGTGAAATACTTTACAGACTAAGAAATACCAATTAATGCTATGTCAATATTTTTAGAGCCTCAGTGGCCATCTGTTTTCACAACTCTGTTTCTTAATACAGTATTGTTGAGTCATCACAAAACTACCAAAGTGAGACACAATGAAGATAGAATAGGAGGACCCCAGTTTAACTTCTGTAACTTCTACTAATCTTGGAAATTTTGGTATTGGTTTATAATTCAAAATGATGTTGTCTTACAGGATGAATTCTTAATTGAATTTTCTATCTCTGATATTCTTCCAACTGCTCTAGAAGTCACTAACACTAGGATATATCCATCTTTAAAACTTTCTTCATTTTACCCTCGGCTTTCATTTTCTGAATAAAATAGAATTTGATTCCATGCTTCTCTGTGAGAAATGACTGGTTCCAGTGATATGGAAGCCATGACGAAGCTCTAGGTTTTACTCCAGTTACACTGAATCCAGCAGAAAAAACTAAGGTGGAGTCTTTCATGATTTCTGTAGAACGACCATAGATATTTCATGGCAGATAATGCACTGCAAAATTTACTTCAACAGCTTATATTAACTGATATTTACTTAGTGTTTTGAGGTTTACAAAACATATTCATAGATATCTTATTTATTCCTCATGCCAGTTCTATAAGTAGTTGTTATTTTTATATCCATTATACACATCAGTCAATGCTTCCTTGGAGAGATTAAGTGACTCCTCCACATTTACATGTCTAAGTACTGAAAGTAGCATTCAAACCAAGACGTCTCTCAACTCCAGGGCACCATGTTTCCTCTACCATTTTCCTTTTAGTCCTTTAGTCCATTAATTTGTAAACACCTTGATGACAAGGAATTTTTTGCCTCATTTTTCTTATCTATAGCACTTACATAGTACCTGACACATAGTAGGTATAATTGAGCATTTATTCATTGATTATTAAATTTATATCGACTCTATGAGTGTTGTTTTGGATGCTGAATCTGTTTTAACTTTACTCTTTTGATCCTCAATGATTATGGGTCTTTTACCTTTTCCTAGTGATGAAAGAGTAGCTTAAGGCCTTGCAGGCAGGTTAAAGAATAAGTTGCAATTTGATCTTCATGCTCCTATCTTCAGGAATCTCAAAGTATAAAGAGGAAAACTTCCAGTTCAAGGTTGGCAGAGGTTGAAGCTAACCTATTCACTTTCACTAGACATATGTGTCCCCCATGGAATCAGCCTCATAAAACTATTGAATATAGAGATCAGCAATAATAGGACTGCTGTTAGCACTGAGGAAAATATCATTGATGGATGGGTCATTTGATCTTCCCTTCTAATATCAACTTGATTTTCTGCCATATGCAGCTTATAATATTGATCTTATTCCTTGAGCTTTTTCCAACGATGATTTTATCTGTCTTAGGAATGTACTGACATCAGAGCATCTGAGATTGCAACTATTTTTTCTTAATGCTGTTCTGTCAAAAGAAAAAGCATGATTAACATTGTCACTTTTGATGCTGCTTTATCTAGGAGAGGGACTTCAGGGCCTAGAATAAAAATAATCTGGTTGGTCACTGTTCCCCAAATCCTCTTTTACTGTTGCTAACATGTAATTTTCACAATATTAGTGAAAAATGACTAAGACCATCCAGTCATTAGAGGGAACCTGTCAGAATATTATACAAAAAGAATGTAGAAAGAATCTTATTTGGAGTCAAAATGTAAAAATTAATGTAATTATTTATAATCAAAATGAAGAGCATTTGAAATGGATGAAACCAAAAATCTTATTCTGTATGCTGTCATAAAAGTATTTGATGTCATTTGCAATGACTTTTATAATAAACAAGGAAGTATTCTTTCCCTTCATATAACCCCCAAGTCTTATCATTCCATATGGACCCCAGGAAAACCACTCTCAGTTTGAATCACTTTATGGGTTTACATCCATTCAGATCCATAGCTCATGAGCCATTGCATCTCCTTTTTTAAAAAAAATTAACTTTTGTTTACTTTTAGTTTACATCATTCATTTCCACGCGATTTTGAGTTACAAATTTTCTCCCTTTCTTTCCCCTACCCACCACCCCAAAACAGCAATACCACTGTATATCACCTCCCCCAATCTGCTCATTTCTATATCCTCCCCCATCACCCCTCTGGCCTTCTGGTAGGGTAAGATGGATCTCCCTACCCCAGGGCCAGTATATCTAATTTTCCAGTTGCATGTAAATACTACTACTACTACTACTACTACTACTAATAATAATAACTATATATATATATCTATATATACATGTGTACATATATATTTTAACATTTGATATTAGAACTTTAAATTCTAGATTCTTTCCCTTCCTCTCTCATCACCCACCCCCACTGGAAAGACAAGCAATTCAATACAGGCCATATATGTGTAGTTATGCAGAACATTTCCACAATGGACATATTGTGAAAGATTGATTGTATTTCTCTCCTTCCTATCCTGTCCCCCACTTGTTCTATTCTCTACTTTGTCCCTGTCCCTTTACAAAAGTGTGTGCTTCTAAGTACCCTGCCCCCCATCCTCTCCTCCCCTCCGTTATCCACCCTCTTATCCCCTTCCCCCTACTCTCCTGTAGGGCAAGATACCCAATTTAGAGTATATGTCACTCCTTCCCTAAGCCAAATTCAAGGAGAGTAATGTTGATCCATTACCTTTTGCCTCCCTGTTCTTCCCCTCCCTTGCATCTTCTATATGAGATTATTAACCCCATCCTGTCTCTCCCTGTCTCCTCTTACTCTATTCCTCTTCCACCTCTCAATTTTAACTTTTAAAATACCATCCCTTCCTATTCGATTGATCCTGTGCCCTCTGTCTATGTACACATATATATACACACACTCATATATGTAATCATATGCAAATATACCCTCCTATATAGACATGTGTATGTATACAAATATATACATACCCACACACATATTCCCTTCAACTATCCTCATACTGAGAAAAGTTTCATAAGTTACAATGAATGTTTTTCCATGCTGGCATATAAATAGTCCAACTCTGATAAGCTCCTTGTGATTTCTTTTCCATGTTTACCTTCTCATGCTTCTTGTATTTGAATGTCAAATTTTCTATTCAGTTCTGGTTTTTTAAACAAGAATCCTTTAAAGTCCTCCACCTTATTGAATGACCATATTTTCCCCTGAAACGTTACACTCAGTTTTGTTGGGTAGGTGATCCTTGGTTTTAATCCTAGCTCCCTTGATCTCCAGAATATCATATTCCAGGCCCTTCGATCCCTTAATGTAGAAGCTGCTAGATCCTGGGTTATCCTTATTGTGTTTCCACAGTATTAAAATTGTTTCTTCTTGGCAACTTGTAATATTTTCTCCTTGATCTAGGAACTCCAGAACCTGGCTATAACATTCCTAGGAGTTTCCTTCTTGAGATCTTTTTCAAGAGGTGATTGGTAAATTTTTTCAAGTTCTATTTTGCCCTCTGGTTCTAAAATATCATGGCAATTTTCCTTGAGAATTTCTTGAAGGATGTTTTCTAAGTACTTTTTTTGATTATGGCTTTCAGATAGTCCAATAATTTTTAAATTGTCTCTCCTGGATGTATTTTCCACGTCAGTGGTTTTTCCAAGGAGATATTTCACATTGCCTTCTATTTTTTCATTTGTTTGGATCTCAGATTCCATTCTTCCTCTCCCATGCTTCCAGCTTCTGCATGAATCTTCCCAACTGCCACCTGGATTCAAAGATAGTCAGCTCTCAGCTCCTCGTCCAGTTCCTCATCCAGTTCACATCACATATTGAAGCTCACAGTGTCCAGTCCACCTCAAGTCTTTCACAGTTTCTGTTTCCAGAGAGACAAAGCTTAACAAAGCCAAAACAACATTCATTCACATTGTCACCACCATCAGTGATTCACTATCTGGTTGTGAAATCAGCGAAGACCCACATACAAGATCTGAAAACTCAATTCAAATCATCATTACAGTCCCAGGGCTTCTGAAACCCTACTCCAGGACTTCTGTAACAGACAACAAGAAAATCCTCTTTCCAGTAAGGTCCCAGGGCTTCTGAACAAAGTATCACAAACAAAAATTAACACAGACAGAACAGAGTGCCTGGCCACCACAAAGTTCTCCTCAGTTCTGTCATCACAGTACTCTCTTCTAAGTTCTGCTCTCTCTTCAGCTTGGGCTTCTTATTATATATGGTCATTAGCTTCTCCCATTCTTGTTGCATCAGCAACAGAAGTTCACAAGTTGTGGGGTTCATAAGTTCTGTTTCTTGACAAAGACTTGATATAATCATGGGCAAGGCTTAAAAAGAAACTTGGACTGAAACAAGGTGCCAAATATTTAAATAACTGAACCAAGGTATTGAATGTTTCTTTGCTGCCATTACAAATGATAATGTAATTTTAGGGTTTCTAAAGGGAGTTGGAGATTTAGGGACAAGATAAGTCTTGCAAGATAAAGACACAGGATAAAAACACTGACACAAGATAAGGGATACAAGGGAATTTTTATGTCACAAGAGTTGGGGTACAAGGAATTTTATGGTACAGGATAAGGGAAAGTTTTGTGGTATTTCAAGATAAGGGGAGACTTTAGGACACCAGGGAATGAGGAACTCAACCCTTAGGGCACCTCTGTATTTTAGGGTACCTTTAGAGGATAAACCAATGAAAGGCAACTCAATATTTAGAGCACCTCTGCATCCACATCACTTTTACTTTTTTTTTTCAAATTCACTGAAATAGGATAGTGTTCAAAGTGTCTCCAAATTTAGACGTAGAAGTGATTTTATAGTTCAACCACATCATTTTACAAATACAGAAACTGAAACCTTCCAAGCAATTCAATGCAACTTGCTAAAGGTTATACAGGAAGTAAATAAAGTGCAGACCCATTTTTTTTGGTTTTTGTTTGTTTGTTTTTCTTACTCTGTCTATACTTTATGTAGCATCCTGATATCAGTTTGAATATAAACTGTTTTAGTGTATATATTATGAAACTTTGGTTATCACTTTGACTCTTTTCATGGAGCAAAATCCCAGAGATACTGTTGGAGAGGAGTCCTGTTCCCATGACCATTGTTACTATGGCATACAGCCAGAGTTGTGACTTTAAAACACAAGTCTTTGAATGCAAGGGTTGTTTTTCATTTGTCATTGCATTACCAGTGGCTGGCAGAGGGCCTTACATTCATAAGTATGCAAATAAATGTTTAATAGATTTGATTGAATTGAACACAGGAACCATGACTTTTTATTCCTCTCTGTCTCTCTCTGTCTCTGTCTGTCTGTCTCTTTCTCTGTCTCTGTCTCTCTCTGTCATTACCCTCTCCTCCCCACCATGTACTAGGATGAGGACTAAAAGGGAGTATTCATCCTTTTTATGATCTGAGGGCAGTGAGAACATAAGAGATATCTGTCTCTATACATGGCCAATGCAGTATTCATAAAAAAGGATGGATTGCCCTCAAGTTGATGTGGAGAAGATAAAGAGGACCCCATGAGTTCTTTAAGGCTATACCTTGAGTGACATTTTTAAAAAATGTCAGTGCATATCTCTGTAATTTCTCTAAAAAAACAATTTTAGAGCTTGTAGGGAAAGTTTAAATTATGCAGCACTTGCACACTTTGCTCTTTGGACTTCAATACAGAGATGTAGGATCTCTCTCACACAGCAGAAGTAGAGAAGCATCTAATGGAGCAAAGCCACTAGAATCATTATATGGCCTTCCTGAATGTCATCTAGGCATTCTATTGTGGACTGAGTATCCAGAAGTAGATAGTATTGTAATGCCAAGCAAAGTAATATTTTGCTGCTTGTTTCAGCTACGTCAAGTGCTTTTGAGCCTTGTCTTTGGTTGTATCAAGTCTTTGTGGGAAACGATTGATACACTGTATTGTCCCTAACAGGCCTAAGGGCATTTGGAGATCTTTCCCCTTAATGGACCTAAAGCCAATGGTGGAAGGAACTTGCCAAAAGAGTGGAACAGGAAGGGTAGAACAAGAAGGATGGAATAGGAAGGAGCAGAGCAGCAAAAAGCTCAAGCATGAACTGGGACCAAGCAGAACTGAGAGGAAGAATGTGATTTAGACACTCTGTCTATTCTATCTGTGTTGATGTTACTTTGTCAGAGTGAAGTACTCTGTTGTAAGAGGACTTTACTGCTCATACAAAAGCCCTATAGGAGGACTATACTTTGGGTACTCTGCTTTGATTGATGAGGTTGCGACTTATTGTTATCTAGGGGTGGATGGTGTTTGTACTTTCTTCTACCCCTTAAGGATGATTGACTTAAGGATGAATGGAAACCAGCCTTGAGTCAAGATGAAAGAAGACTTTACTTTGGTACTCTATTTTTATTGAGAAGATTGTGACTTACTGAATGATATGTTTTTGTGTAAGACTATGTGGCTACCTTAGTAATAAGTTGTTACATTATACTGTTGTGAGTGTTGTGTTTTAATTTCTTGAATGTTTTGCTTTAGTTTATTGCTGAATACATAGAGAGTTCACTATACTATGCAATTAGATCCTTAAAGTTATTCACAGCAGCAGCAGTCCTCAGGAAATCTGCTTGTGATTGGCTTTACAAGTGTGTACAGAAACTATAAAATCTTAGAGCTGGATGTGACCCTAGGGGTCATCTATTATAACTTTTGTATTCTGACAGAAAACTAATCAACAAAATTCCTATCAAGTATTTATTTGACCTATGTCCTAATGCTTCAATTGATGATGCCCTCACAACCTTCAAAGGCAGCCCTGGCACTATCAGGAGTGTGGACGTTTGTTCTGAAAAGGAAGAATTGAATAAAATGTAACTTCCATGTCCATAGTTTCTAGTTACTGAAGAATGACCAGAGGAAATCACACAGTAGTTATGGAGTTTATTTTCTTTCTTTTCCCAATTTTTAAAACATTTTTATTTAAAGTTTTGATTTTCAAATTCTATCCTTCTCTCTCTCCTCTTCCCCTTTCCTGAGATTGTAGGCAATCAGATATAGGTTATACATGTGCGATTATGTAGAACATTTACATACTAGTAATTTTGTACAAAATGATTCAAACAAGAGTAAAAAATGAAAGAGAAAAAGAGCATGCTTTAGTCTGTATTTAGTCAATATCACTGCTTTCTGTGGAAGTGGATAGTCTGCTTCACCATTAGTCCTTTGGATTGTCTTGGATCATTGTACTGATGAAAATAGCTAAGTGGTTCACAGTTCTTTATTGAACAATATTGTTTTTACTGTGTATAATGTTCTCCTGGTTCTGTTCAGTTCAGTATGTATCAGTTCATGTATTTCCAGGTTTTTTGAAATCATCCTGCTTATATTTTTCTTATTGCACAATAATATTGCATTATAATCATATAACACAGATTTTTTTAGTTAATCTCCAATTGATGGAAACCTCTTCAATTTCCAATTCTTAGCCATGAAAGGAGGTGATAGAAATATTTTTGTACAAATAGGTCTTTTATTGTTTTGTGGATGTCTTTGGGATATAGACCAAGCAGCCACATAGATTTTTAAACTACAGAAGATAGCTTTTAAATTTCAGAGGCAGGTTAATCAGTGATTAACTTTCATAGGTACTCTACCAATTTGGAATGCAAGCTAGAGATGTATTAAATAGTAGGACAAAAGTAGGAACAGAGACCCAGCCTACACTGGCTCAAGAAATGTTTCAAAGCAGCTCTGAGTTGAGCTACTTCACCTTCATAGGTGTGGGGGTAGAGAATCTGATTGGTACAAAGCAAAGCTTCTCTATTTATCTCCCTCTTTCTCTGCCTCTCTTTCTGTCTCTCTCTGTCTCTCCCCCCCCTCTCTCCTGTATTCTTTTCAGCATTTACTAAAGCCATTAATTCACTATTCTAATGTTCTCCTTTCACTGGAATATTCTTTCTATAACTTTATTCAAGGCAATTTTGACATCCTTATTTCTCAGACTGTAGATGAGGGGGTTTAGCATGGGCACAATGATAGTGTAAAAGACAGAGGACACTTTCCCCTGGTCCATGGAGCTGGATGAAGATGGCTGCAGGTACATGAATGCACCAGAACCAAAGAAGACACCAACTGCTACAATGTGGGAGCTGCAGGTGCTGAAGGCTTTTGATCTGCCTCCAGTGGATTGAATTTTTAAAATGCTAGAAATGATCAAAACATAAGAGAAAACTATGATCAGGGTTGGGCAAAGTACATTAAATGAACTGAAGGTCAGATTCAAGACTTCATTGATGTAGGTACTAGAACAAGAGAGCTTCAGGAGTGGAAGGAGATCACAGAAGTAATGATTAATAGCATTTTCCTTACAGAAGAGAACTGTAAGCAAGCAGCCAGTGTGAATTGTGGCCCCCACCAGGCCCAATGCATATACTCCACTCACCAGCCATGAGCATAGCTGATAGGACATGGTAAGAGTATAAAGAAGAGGATGACATATGGCAACATAGCGGTCATATGCCATCACAGCCAACATTTGACACTCAGAAATTACAAAAACGACAAAAAAGTAGAACTGAGTCATGCACTCAGAGTAGGAGATAATATTCTTCTCTGAGACAAAGTTCACCAGCATTTTAGGAGTTATGATAGTTGATTGACAGAGATCAATGAAGGACAAACTGCAGAGGAAATAGTACATGGGGGTGTGAAGATGAGAACTGAGTCTAATCAATATGATCATGCCCAGGTTCCCAACCACAGCGACCACATAGATGCCCAGAAACAGGAGGAAGAGGGGCAGCTGGAGCTCTGGTTGGTCAGTTAGTCCTATAAGGATAAACTCAGTCACTAGGGAGTAATTTGCTGTAGCCATTCTTTTTGAGTGCAGACTAAGAGGAGGCAATAACCTGTTTGTTCAAAAGGGGAAAAAAACATTCTCATTATTACAAGTCTCAAGTGAGAGCTCAGACAAAACAGTAAAATTATACTTTCTTTTTAATTATTTTTTTTGGTCTCTATTTTCCTCCAACCCACCTGCGGGGCAAAGCTTTACACGCCATGTACCTAAATTTTGGCAAAATATTTGTTGATCAATATTTGATGCTAACATCAAAATTCATGGATCATTTTGATCAACATCTTACATGAAAACATCAATGATATGCATATCAAATTTAAACATGACAAAGCTTGGAGAGATTAACTTGTGGTTTGATCAAAACATTTTCTAAAAGAAAAGTGACAGGTTAGGATAATGGGCTGAATCTAACAGGATAAAATTTAATAAAGGTAAATGTAAACTCATTTACTGTACTTAAAACATTAGTTTCAAGGTCATAACAATATGGAGGAATGTTTGAAAATCTGCTTGTTTGACAAATATTTGGTATTATTAATAGGCTGTAAATTCAGTATGACTCAGCAATATGTTGTGGCAGTCAAAATTAACATCATCTTTGGTTACTTGAAGGGAGGCATAGTTTCTAGGAATATGAAGATGATAATTGCACTGTACCTTGTTCAAACCACATCTTAGGGCTTTTGTCCAGTTCTGTTCACCATAATTGGTGATGGACCTTGACAAAGTTGAGAATAGCCAGAAAATTTCAATGAAGGTCATGAATGATCTTAAATTCATGCCAGATAAGGATAATTTGATGGCTTATAAAATTTTAGCCTGGAGAGAGGAAGGATCAGTGGGACATCATAATTGTTTCTATGAGTTTATGAGGCTGGATATTAAAAAGGAATTCTACTCATTCTGTTTGTTTCTAAGAGTAATACAGAAAAGTTGCAAAGGGGCAAATTTAGGCTTCATATGAGGATGAAATGTATAAGAACTGAAAGTTGCTCATAGTAGCCTGGGCTGTCTGGGCAGGAATGAGCTCCACCTTAATGCATGCCTTCAAGCAGAGGTTGGATGGTCATCACTATTGTAGTGGGCATTGCAGGGAGGTTGTGTGGTATGATTTAGACTAGATGGAAGGTACCTTCCAACTCTAAAATTCAGCAGTTCTATAATTCTGAGCTATAGTTACTCATACCTCCAAAGTCTCTGTTTTTAGCCACATATTTCTAATATTCAGTCTCATGCCATTGTCAGAGATAGGTAGAATGGAATGTGAAGATGCTCTTTCTTTGGCAAATTCCCAAGGTTCCATGAATTTCTACCTAGAAGTTAGAATGACACCAAATTAATCAAATACTCACCCTCCTGCATTGGACCACAGAACCTGTTCACTCACTTCCTGGCAAATAAATGTTTTCTATCAAGGTTATTTTGGTCCTGTCATAGATTCTTGTAATCCTTTTAATGTTAATGGGAATTAGGGCACAGAATTTAGTCTCTGAAATGCTCTGGTAAGTAATTTGATCTGAAGATGATTATTTCTAATTGTGATTTTATCCAGAGTATCCTCCTCAGCCATAGGGAAACAGTGTCTGTCCATGTCAATGGAGCTTCTGATGATGTAACGTAAGGCTTTTATGGCTGTTCATAAGATTCTTGGGACCTCATTAGTAATTCACAGATAGAGCCTCCCACTGGGACTCATCTCATAAGGGACCTCCCATTTCTAGGAAGAAGCCATTGATATTTTCTTCTTGTTCTCAATTCTTTCCTTTCTATTTTCTCTCCAAGTTCATAACAATCTTTTCAGGACACGATCCCAATGCTTTACCTAGGAATTCTGGTATCTGAAACCAATTTATTTGAGTTTGGGATTGGGAATCTTAGACAGTATCTAAGTAATGAATTATATTTTTCATGATTAAAGTAGCTCGAATTCATAGGTCATAGGAATCAAGGATGTAGGGTAACTGGCAGACCTGAGGATTCAAGGGAGGGATGAGAAGGGATAGAAAAGAAGTATGAATGTCAGGAACTGAATTTATTGGAGAAGAGATAAAGTGAACTGGAGATCCTAAGTTGTCAGCAACAAAGATCTTTGTAAAATAGTTGATGAATGAGAGGAATAGACTGAAGATTTGTAAGTGGCGGAGTCAAGCAAAGAAAATATTAAGTTTTTTTCTGGTCCTGTGTGTTAGAAGGTATGTGAGAATGTACTTAAATCCCTGAAAAGAGTAGTCAAAGACATTGTATCTTTAAGAGAATGCTAGGTTTCAGTGAGCACCAGAAAATAAAAGAAATATAACAAGAAAGATTTAGGTTGAAACAGAATTCATTAATAATTGAGAAGAGTTCTAGAATGCACAGTGAAAAGGGAAGAGCTATGACAGCTTAGGGATACGTTAACAATAGCTGGCAGCACTTCCTCAATTACTAATCTCCCCTATAAATATGTTTACTGATCTTTGGTGCCTAGCGCATCAGTACATTGGGAGGATATTGCTCCTACAGGTGAACCCTGGTAAAGATCTATGGTGTTCAAGGTATCTTGGAAGGTGTACTCACTTTTTGTCTACGTAAGGCAGCAAGTAGACTGAGTGGTAAATTTATCTGCTATAAACAACAACAATACTACAATAATAAGAAAGAAAGAAATGTGTGCTTGCTACATGTCAGGATCTGGGACAATGCTCTGGTGTCCTTGTGCTAGTAAAGTTCTGGGTGTTATTGTCTATTCCTGGCTCCTTACAAGACCAGACATGTAGACCTAAAGGATTAGGGAGTGTTTCTTATACAACTCTATTAGAGATAAGAAATTTTTGGAAATTATGAAAGCTTTGTTATAATTGTAGCATTAACATAACAAAAGCTTGCATTTTTATGATCAGAATCAATAGTGACACTCACATTGTACTGTAATTCCTGGGGCTGTTCAAAAGGAGGGCAGATGATAAGTTGTAGCAAAAACTATAGAGGGGTTTTCTGTTTCAATGATCTGGTAGGCTGTGATAAACTTATCAAGTTGTTGCTCTCAGAGCTCTGCCCAACTGCCTGGGAAAGTTCTTTGTTGACTAAGGAATACCAATCAGTGGTGGATTAATATTTTTGAAGCTTCACAGTCCATTCATTTTTACAACTCTGTTTCTTAATACATTATTGTCCTGGTGTCCCTAAGTGACAAAGAGCAGAACCAGGAGGGAAAGACCTTAGTCTAACCTCTGCAAATTCTATTAATCTTGGAAATTTTGGTATTGAGATTATAATTCAAAATGATATCACAAGATGTGGATTCAGTCTTGATAAAATTCTATCTCTGATATTCTTCCAACACCTCCAGGAGTGACTAACACTAGGACGTATCTATCTTTAATTCTTATGTTATTTTTCCCCTCTGTTTTGATATTCTGAATAAAATAAACTTTGATCCCATGCTTCTCTGTGAGAAATGAGTGACTCCAGGGAAAAAGAAGCCATGATAATGCTTCCCAGGTTTCATTACCACTTTGTACTGAATCCAACAGACAGAATTAAGGTAGAGTTCTTTATAATTTATTGAGAGCTAATGCAGATACTTCATGCCAGCCAAAGAAATGGTAAATTTCTTTCAGAAGTTAGTAGTATTTGAAATTTACTTAGTGTTTTAAGGTTTATAAAACATATTCACTCATTAATTCTTTGCACCAACTCTCTAAGTTATTGTTATTGGTATGCCCATTGTACACATCAGAAAATACTGCATTGGAGAGATTAAATGACTTGTCCACATTTGATAAGTGCTGAAGGTAGAATTCTAGCCTAGCTCTCTCTTAACTCCAGGACAAGCATGTTTTCTCTGCTATTTTCCTTTTAGTCCTTTAGTCCATTTGATCATAAGCTCCTTTAAGGTAGGAAATATCTTTTGACTCTTATTGTATTTTATCATAGTACATGGCACACAGAAGGTGTTTAATGAACATTTATTCATTCATTTATTGATTGATATTGACTCTTATAACTGTTGTGGATGATGGACCTGTTGTAACTTTATCCTATCACTCTTCAATGATTTTGGTTCTTTTTCCTACTCTTTATGGTGAATGGGTAGGTTCATGTTTTGGAGGCAAGTTAAGGAGTGGGTTGCAATTTTTCTTCATGATCCTGTCCTCAAGAATCTCCACCTATAAAAAGATCTCCAGTTTGTTGGGAAGGGGTGAAAAAAATAGTCAATGAATCTATTATAAATAAAGTCTCATAAATAAAGCTTAAAGTTTTTTACTTTTGAATTCTCTTTTTTTTCTACTATCCCTTTCATTTAAACTGTTACCTGCTATATTATCCAAAATTCCATTCAATTCCAATCATATCCCTGAGTCACAAGCCTGAGACTCCTTTAAATGGTCTATTGTTGATGATGAGTCATTTCAGTAATGTGCAACTCTTTGTGCTCCCATTTAAAGTTTTCTTTGCAAAGACACAAGTGGTTTGCCATTTCCTTCTCCAACTCATTTTTCAGATGACAAAAAAAAACTGAGGTGAACAAGGTTGAGTGAATTGCCAAAGGTCACACTGCTAGTAACTGATTGAAGCCAGGTTATAATTTCTTTGATTCTTATGTAAATCAGCTCAAGAGCAAAACTCATGAAGTTGTGATGGAGTTGGTGGTGATTGTAAGCTTTGTCTTAACTTCTTACAATTCAAAATCATTGCATTCCCTATGCCTTCATTTCAAACTCCATGAAAAAGGATGGTGTTCACAGGGTCATCAGATTTAGTGACAGAAGGGATTTTAGAGGTAATTTATTTTATTTTATTTCATTTTTTATATTTTCCATCGATTATGGTTGGTTGGTTGTTATCCTTCGTTCTCAAAGAGGACCAACATGATATCACTATGATAAAGTCAAGTTTCTTTTTTTTTTTTTGGCATTTTGGAGTGGGGAGAGCAGGGCAATTGGAGTTAAGTGACTTTCCCAGTCACATGTCTAGTAAGTATCCGAGGTCAAATTCGAACTCAGGTTCTCCTGACTCCAGTGCTGGTGCTCTATTCACTGCATCACCTAGCTGCCCCTAATGTCAAGTTTCATTATGTACAACTGTGGCTGATCAGAGTAATATGAGCTTGGAATGCTTTACCACAGGTAGGGCACAAATAATCTGTGTGAATATTTGGTTTGACCATGGTGAGGATTGCATGAAAGTGCTTTTTTTTTTCAATAGGCTGATAGCAATGGATACTTGATATAATTTCTAGTATATGTACTAAGCTGTCATTTATTCATTCCCCTCCTTGTGGTCAGAAAGTATGTAGATCCTTCAGATCTTTTCTATCATCTATTATAAAGCAGTGCTTTCTGTAAACAGTCAATAAATACTTTCTGAAACAATCAGTAATGAAGTTGAACAAATGAATTTTCCTTTAAGTCACCTTCAATGTTTTACCTGCTGAGAAATTTTTTCTTCTTCCCAGGGATTTAGGTTAACCTGCAACTCAGTTTTGTTCTTTTTCCAGCTACTTATTAATTTATAGATCTGAGTTTCCAACATAGAAAATTTCAAAGTGATCATGGAAAGGCAAGAAGAAAGACTTTTCAAAGGCTAGAAGTGTTTCTTCTGATCTATTTCTCTGTCTCACTCATGTCTATGTATATGTGCATATATTTGTGTTTGTGAGCGTGCACACACACATATATGTTTGTGTGTATGTGAATGAGAGTGTGTGTATTATATGTGTGTGTGTGTGTGTGTGTGTGTGTGTGTGTAAGCAAGGTTATGCTAGAACCTGCACTAAATGACTCTGAGCCAATTTTTAATTTTTCATTGTGAGCATTTAAACCTCAGAAACTGGCAAATACTACAAACCAGGGCTTGATAAATTATATATTGATTGTATAGACTTAAGAAAATGTTAAAATTCCAAGTGAAGCTTAAATGAGTGTCATGCATGTAAATATACAAGCCAATTGTTAATCACTTGCCAGTACCATGCTGCATGTTTGTATACCTATATGTCATGTATTATCTAGTATTAGAGCAGCATAACTTCATAACACTAGAAGTGTAATAGATCTTAGATGACATTTAGTCCAACCTCTTCATGTTATAAGTAAATATAATATATTTACATACAAAATATTGGATCTCTTGTCTTTGGGCATTTTCTCTGGCTGCCCCAATGCCTTGAACACTCTTCCTCCTCATTTGTGCTTCTCATCATTCTTCAAATATCAACTCAAATTCTAGCTTTTACATGAAACCTTTCTGATCCTTCTCAATTCTAGATGATTTATCTAATTTCACCAGGTGCTAGTATCTTAATTCTAGGGTCTTCCTTGTGCTAATTATTTTTACTTTTCCTATATCTAGCTTGTTTGTATATATTTGTTGACTATTTTATCCAAACTAATCCACTTATTTAATTTTATTCCAATCAAATTACCAAATTGTTCCTATTGAGCTAGAAATAATAACAAAAGTCATTAGGAATAATGAAAGGTCAAGAATGTTAAAAGAATTAACGAAAACAATGTGAAGGAAAGAGGTTTAGCAGTACCAAATCTTAAATATTATAAAGCAGCAGTTCTCAAAACTATCTGGTGCTGGCTAAGAAATAGAAAGATAGATCAGTAGAAGAGAGTGCATGTACAATACAAAGTAGTAAATGATTATGGTAATCTTATTCTTGACAAATGTAAAGAAAAATTAAGCTTTTGGCATAAGAATTCATCATTTGCTAAAAATTGCTGGAAAAATTAGAAAACAGTCTGGAAGAAATGGGGGATTGGCCAATATCTTACATCTTTTACCAAGAAAAGGCCAAAGTGGATATATGACCTAAATATAAAGGGAGATAGCAGATTCATGGATAGAAGAATTTATGAATAAACAAGACATAGCATTGTAAGACATAAAATGGATAATTTTTATTATGTTAAATTAAAAGGTCTTTGTACAAGTAAAATCAATGTAGCCAAGATTAGAACAAAAGGAGAAAATTGAGAAAATTTTTATAGTTTCTTAGATAAACTTCTCATATCTCAAATATATAAAGGACTTTGTCAAATTTGTAAGAATATGAATCATTCTCCAATTGACAAAGAGTGAAAGGATATGAATGGTCAGTTTTTTTAATAAAGAAATCAAAACTCTATGTAGTCATAAAAATGCTTTAAATCATCATTGATTAGGGAAATGCAAATCAAAACAATTTTAGATATCATCATACAAATAACAGGTTATCTAAAATTATAGAAAGAGGAAAGTGACAAATAACCAACAGAACATTGTACACAGTAACAGCAATATTGTTCTAATAACAACTTTGAATGACTAAGTCATTTTGAATACTATAAATATAAAAGTCAACTACAAAGGACCTAGGAAGGAAGATGCTATCCAACTCCAAAGAAAGAACTGACAAATAGAAGTATGTATAGTATAGTTTTACATGCTCGCATATGTATGTAAATATATATTGTGTGTGTATGTGTGTGTGTGTGTGTGTGTACACACACATATGTATTGAATATTTATGTCTAATGGGTGGGGAGGGATAAAAATAAAAGGAAAAAAGAGTACCACGTAGAATAAAAAAACTTAGAATCGTAGAAAAGTAGGGTAGGTTTGAAAAACTTGTATAGCATTTCTTATATAGTTTATAAAAAAGTAAACAGTACGAGGTGGACCTGGATTAAAAGGAAGATAGAGGAATAAAGAGGAGAATGCAGGAAGGGAAAGGAACAGTTAGTAACTATAATTGTGAATGTGAACGGGATGGGCTAACTCAAATGGAAATGGAGAGCAGAATGGATTGGAAATCAGAATCCAATAGTATGCTATGTATGAAATAGAAAGACACACAAAATTAAAATAAAGGAAAGGAGCTTGTCAAAATATTCTGGAGATACCCTGTTTTCCAGTGCTTAGGCCCAGTAAGCTTGGCATCATAATAATCCTTTGTACTCAGGATGATATCACCCTCTGGCAGTGTATTGCTTAGATCAACACCAGGTGTTCATGTTCACTCAGGAATTCTGCTCCATTTATTTCCCAGGGCCATCTATTACACGTTCACAAGCACTGTTCTCTGCCACTGACAGGTACTGCTCTTCTGTTACAATCACATAACTCTGGTTCCATACCTGGCAGGTGGTCACAGCTGTCGAGAGTTGAGGAAATAACTGTTCCCATGGATATCTGAGGATATCTCTATTGTCCCAAGAAATGCTCAACAGGAGAACTATCTTAAGACCTAAAATTGATTTTCATAGTTCAATATAAGGGGTATATAATACCTGCCTTTTGTCAAGCAAGTTGTTAAGAAGGGGGGTTTACATATGCATATGTCATTTTCCTCACTCTGAAACCAATTAAACTTCTATTTGTGTCTTGACTCTCTTGTGTCTAGTCTGCTCTGTTTGTTTACCTCTAGCCACCCATGGGTTAGAGGCTGGCTCCTGTTCAGTTGACAAACTGAATCAATTATGCTCTACCTGAAGTTTAAAAAGCAGGGTTAGCAGTTATGACGTTTTGTTAAAAGGTACCATAAACAATGAAGTAATTTTATACACACACAAACACATACATATATAGTATAGATATTGTATATATAGATGAATATATTGTATATATGTATATACATATATCTATATATTGTATATGTATAGATGTATGTATATATTATATGTATTGTATATACACACATATACATACATACACATACATATAGATATTTATAAATTATACTAAGTTTCTGTGATGAAGGTCTCATTTCTCAAATATATGGGAAACTGAGTCAAATATACAAAAATAAGAGCCAATCCCCAGTTGATAGTCAAAGGATATTATTGACCAATTTTCAGAAGAAAGATCTCAATCATTATTGATTAAAGAAAGGTAAATTAAAATACTCAGATACTATCTCACACCTATAAGAAATGACACATGCTGTAGAGGATGAGTAAAAATAGGTATATCAATGAAATGCTGGTGCAGTAGTGAACTTGTCCAACCATTCTGAAAGAAAGATATGGAACTATGATCAAAGGGGTATAAAACTGAGCATACCAGAATACCACTTGTAGGTCCAAATCCCAAAGAGATCAAAGAAAAGGAAAAAATACCTATATGTATTAAAATATTTATAGCAGCTCTTTGTGTGGCGGCAAAAAATTGGAAACTGAGGGAATACTCGTCAGTTGGGGAATGGCTGAACAAGTTATGGCATATGATTGTAATAGAATAGTATTATTCTATAATAAACAAAAAGTGGGCGTGGTCTCAGAAAAAAATAAACTGATGCAAAATGTAGCAAAAAGAAGTGGAAGATCATTGTGCACCATTTGTAACAATCAATTGTAAAAGACTTGACTGCTCTGGTCAATCCAAGGATCTAATACAATTCCAAAGGAATCATGATGAGAAATTGCTGTCCACATCCAGAGAGAACTGATGAATTCAATGCAAATTAAAGTAAAATTTTCTCCATTTCTCCCTGCTTTTTTTGTAATATAACTAAAGTTGAAATATATTTCACATGATTTCTTATGTATAATTGATATGTTGTTTGCCTTTTCAGTGAATGGGTAAGAATTGGGAGGGAGAGAGAGAATCTCTAACTCGAAATTTAGAAAGCAAAGAATGTTAAAAATAAAATAAATTAATTTTTAAAAAGAAGAGAGATTGATCCAAGTCTAGAAGTTGTTCTCCTGACCTATTTCTCTTTCTCCTAGTCATGCATATGCACATAAATATGCATATGTATATGTGAATGCATATTATATATTTATCTGTATATTTGTATGCTGGAGTGTGCTCAAGCCAGCTCAAAACAGTTCTGAGAGTAAGTTGTTAAGTTGTCAGTATGACATTTACACCTATTTAATAAACTCCAGTGGCTCTTCTCTTTATAACCTAGTATCCCCATCTACCTTTCTAGTCGTCTTGTATCTTAATCCCTGCCTTATAATTTTTGATTCAGTGAATCCTCCAAGACGAAACTTTATCTCTCAGTCTGGACATTTTCTAGGGCTCTCCACATGCCTGGATTGCTCTTTCCTCATCTCTACTTACTGCCTTCCCTGATGTCCTTTAAGTGTCAGCAAAAATTCCATCTTCTGGACTCCTTTTAATTTTGGTACCTTCCGTCTGTTAATTATTTCCTCTTTATCCTTTATATACTGAGTTTGTACATATTTGTTTGCTTTTTCTCTCCCCCGTTAGATTGTGAGCTCTTTGAGGGCAAGGACTATCTTTGCCTTTTTTGTATCCCCAGTGCTTAACAGAGTGACTGACACATAGTAGGTACCTAATAAGTATTTATGAAATGATTGTCTTCCACCCTGAAGACAAACTTAACAGATTTTCTCCTTTTCAGTATATAGCATTAGAGATAAAATTAAAGTCAGTCTTCTTCTGATCTGCCCCTCTCCTACATGTCAGTTATATTTTGTATATATTCATGCCAATTAACATTTAGCCACTCATCAGTTATGATATTGATGACCACTGTGACTGTTCCCTTAGATTCTTTCTTAGTCTTATCACTTTGTTTTGCTCAGGGATCTTCCAGTGTTCTGGGACTACTCTTATCTTTCCAACTCAAGTCTCCTAGTGTTGTTCTACTGAAGGATACCGTTTGTGATGGGAGAAAATACCAATTTGGAGCTTACGGAATCTGTATACCAAAGGAAGGATCTATGTGGCCTTAGTCATATTCACTGATAAAGTGAAAGTACTGGATTTAATTGTGATATTCAGTGATTCAGTAGAAATGCCTTCTTCGAGTTTTTAAATTTCAACAGTTCCATGGCTTGTCCTTCATAACCTGTCTTGACTAAAGTCACATTCATGGAAGATTAAGGTAAAATTGAGGCAACACTTATAAAAAAAAGTTTCTAAATTTTTCTTTGGCAGCTTTGAGGTCGAGGAAAAAAAATCACACCATCCTTTTTCACCTGTGCATGGGAAGGAAAGAGATGATTTCCTGAGCTTCTTGACAGGCTGCTCTTCATAGAAGGTTATTACATTGTTTCCCATAGTGCCAGATTCCTCTTCAGGTCAGCAAGCATGCACCAACTATAGTTTTCTTTCAGTGGTTCCAACATATTTTGGCAACTTAATCATCTTCTCTAGAGGTTCTTAACACTTTAAGCAATTCTTCATCCTCAGAGGGTGGACTAGTATGAAATTCTCAGGAATAATTTCCTAATGGTATTTCATCAGGCACATCTGACAATTCTGGCCCAATTTTCTTGTTCAACTTCTCAGGCTGAACTATAAAATCTTTCTGAGTTGTCTCACTTGCCCTAACAGCCATGAAGCTGGACAATTTCCTCTTTTCAGAGAGAGGAAACCAGGATAGAATTATATCTCTCAGCTGTGCTAAATAATGTTATTCCTGAGGACAGGAATGAATAATTGAATGAGTGAATTTTTTTTTATTAAGCAAATAGTATGTGCCAAAGACTGTGCTAAGTGCTGTGGCCAAAAATACGTAAATCAAGGTAGTCTATACAATGAAGAAACTTGTATTCTCAAGGAGAACATAACATTTAATGGGGAGAAGTGGCCAGGGAGGGGTCACTTGCTCTGTGAAGTTACGGGGATTTGCGGTGAAATTATAGGGCAATTGATTCACAATTCTGTCTAGGAATAATGAGAGTTCTGATTATTTTCCTCAGAGGTAGAGGTGAAAAATGCATACATGTGTGGGTGGAATTGCTGCATGGCAGAAAGATGGTTAGATTGCATTGAGATGGGTCTATGAAGGATTATATACTGTGAGTTCTCATCACAGAGAAGTGCAGGACTCCAGAGCAGGAAATGGAAGAATTGTTTTGCATCTGACTAAGAGGTAGAGAATGGTCAAAATCCCATGGTAAGAAGATGAATGACCAGAGAAGAAAAAATGAAATCAATCATTGCCTCAAGAAACTTACATTCACAGCAATACAGTTCTGTTATATAATAATGATAACCTAGAATTTTCATCAATGGAAATTTATTGCACTGCAAGGAATTGCTTCAGATTTTGCATGGACCATCTACTGGAGTATGGCAGTCTGTTCCCTTTGAAAGCTTCTACTAGGAAATAGATACCAAGAAAATATCTTAGTATTACTATGAAAATTATTTGATCTCATAAACGCCATATAGAGTAGGTGACTGTTTTTCATTTGTCTTTTTATTCCCAGTGACTAATACAGTATGTTACACTCAGTAGGCATATAACATGCAACATAATAATAAGAACATATAATAGGTACTCACTATATATTTGATGGATTGGATTAAATTGATCAAAGAAACCAGAACTTTTGACTGCTGTGCTGAAAACAAAAATAGATATCTAGATCTGTGAGTCTCAAATGTTTTGGTTTCTGGAGTCCTTTATAACTGCTAATAATTGACTACTCCAAAAAGCTTTCATTTCTGTAGGTTGTATTTATCTATAATTACCATATTAGAAATTAAAATATCTTAATATAATTATGAAAATAATTTTGACCTCATGGATTCCATGAAAATGTCTTGGAGACCCCCAGGGATCTCTCTGAGAGCCACTGATACAAAGCAAAGCACCAGAATTGTTAAGGGGGGAATATTTTCTGTATTATTTTTAAAGTAAGATTGGTTAGAATAAAAAGTTTATTCTGTCTATCTCTATTTTCTTTTATCTACTTTATATATTACTTTGACAATAACTCCCTCTCCCCACATTTATATTTTAAGTTTATATAGATATATGCATACATACATCTATATATATATATGTATGTATATATATACATACATCTATAAACATTATCTACTATTTAATATATCAGGTAATTTCAAGAAGTACAAGAGAGTTACAATATGAATTAAGAGGGAGTTTAAAGGAACAGAAATAAGTTAAGAATTTTATATATTTTAAAAACCAAGCTAAACAATAATTTCTGGATGAATGTCAATCTACATATAAAGTTGCTTATCAGGACATCTTTTGATTCTGAAAGAAATTAGGGACTAATTCAAAGATGCATTATTAGCATAAGAATGACAGGACATAACAAAGTTTCAGGGACTCTAAGGTGAGACCCAAACAGTTGCGTATCACTAAAACAAACAGGTATAGTGGCCTGTTATATTCTCAGAACCAACATTTTTTAGGAAATTCATATTGCTTTCCTTGTAAGTACACGTGCAATAAAATTTAATCTATCGGTTTCTTAGTTTCTTAGGAGTAGCATTCTATTTAATTTGAATGAAAACTATAAATCTGAGGACTGAATTTCATGCTCCATTGTATTTCCCTAATTTTGCATACTACTATTTTGCAGTATTATACTACCTTATAATCATATATCATAATTTGTTCAAGTACTCTTCATACTGGCAGATTAGACAAGATTTAACACAACAGGAGGTGGAATGAAAGGCTCTATCTAGACAAAAAAATTTTAATTATTGATAGAGAAATTAGAATAACAATTCTAAAATTTAATGAGGATTTGTGGCATCTGCCCTTCTTAGCCAGAGAGGATGGGGAAAGAAGAGACCAATAATTTACTTACATCATTTATTCTATCTTCTTACTGGGAATTTGGCCACCCCCTCCCATTCTGGTCCTTGACAGTACACAGCAGAAGAGTCCAGGGCTCAGGAAGTGGCTCCAGAGGCTGCTGAGCTGCAACAGTCAGCTGTCTACCATCAAATCTTCCCCTTCAGTTGCCATTCCATCTCCTCTTTGCACAAACCCATACCACTGATAGATTCAATTGCTTTTGATATTGATCCAGTCATTCCTGAATTTGTCATATGCTCTGCTCCACAGATCATAATCCTGGGGCAGTTCTTGGCTCAGAATTCATGACAGTTTTAATCCCTTCATAGAGTTATTGTTGTTATTATTTAAGATGTCATATAAAGATCAAAATATTGGTCCCCTCACAGTTTACCCTTGAGTTAACTGTTACATACAAATATACATAACATACATGGGAAAAGGGGGCGCAGAGTAACTTAACAGTGAAGTATGCTTATAAGAAAGATGTGTACCAAAGGCAATTTATAACTTTTAAATTCCAGGGTTCAGAAATCCTGTCTGGAACCAAACTCTCTGTTTACAGGGCTGACTCCATTTCTCATAGAACCTTACCATAAGAAAAATTGTTTGTTTTTTTTTTAATAAGAAGGAGAAAGGTAAAAAAAATCAGCAAAACTAATCAATACATTGAAAAATTCTGAAAATATCTGCATGTTTACACACCTGTGGCATGTCAGCTTTAAAACAGAAAATGTAGCTCATGTTTGTATAGCTTCCATTGGTTCTGAGCTTGAAAAAGTTACCTTGAGCAGGACAAGAAGACAGGTGAAAGAAATTTCCCCAGAAACACTTCTCTCTACCTCTATGAGACCATCTTAAAAGCTAGTTACAAGATTTAAGAACTTCTTTATATATTATGATGTTGGATTGTTAGAGGATCCTACACATCCATTCCCTTTCAAGGTTGTAATTGTATTTTTTCCTCCATTAGAGTCCTCCATACAGAATAGTTCTGTGACTATGAGCAAATCATTTATTCTCTTTTAGGTATAGTTTCTTTGGCTGAAAAAGAAGGAGGTTGGACTTGTAAAGATATATATTGTTCTAGAATTAGCACTCTGTAACATTCATCTTGGGAAATCTTGGAGATTTACCTAACTGCTAGTTGCAGGAATCATTGACTCACAGAGGGGCATCTATAAAAAATGCTTTTCCAAAATGATTGGATAAGATTTGCTCTTTCCAAAAGATAGTAAAGCAAACTCATTAAATTTCAGAAACAGGTCAATCCATGATCGAATTTCCCAGTTCACATGGAATGCAAGTCAGAAGGGTAACAGTAGGATAAGAGTGGGAAGAAAGATGTAGCTTGCTGATTTGAGAAATGCCCCCAAAGTAGCTCTGAGTTGATCTTCTAATTAATTAAAGGTGTAGGACAAAGTATCTGGTTTGTAAAAAATCTCTCTCTCTCCCCTTTGCAATTTCCCTCCCCATCTCTCTGCAGCATAAAAACATCCACTAAAACCTATTATTCTACTGTTTATCCTTTTAATAGAATGTTCTTTCTATCACTTTATTCAAGGCAATTTTGACATCCTTATTTCTCAGACTGTAGATAAGGGGGTTTAGCATGGGCACAATGATAGTGTAAAAGACAGAGGACACTTTTCCATGATCCATGGAACTGACTGAAGATGGCTGTAGGTACATGAATGCAAGAGAGCCAAAGAAGACACCAACTGCTACAATGTGGGAGCTGCAGGTGCTGAAGGCTTTTGATCTGCCTCCAGCTGACTGAATTTTTAAAATACTAGCAATGATGAAAACATAAGAGCAAATAATGGTTGATGTTGGGAAAAGGATATTAAATGTACTGAATGACAGAAGTACCACTTCATTGACATAGGTGCTAGAACAAGAGAGCTTTAAGAGTGGAAGGAGATCACAGAAGTAGTGATTAATAGCATTTTCCTTGCAGAAGAGCACTCTAAGTAAGCAGCCTGTGTGAGCTGTGGCTCCAGTGAAACCCAATGCATACACCCCACCCACCAACCATAAGCACATTTGATATGACATGATAACACTATAACGAAGGGGATAGCATATAACGACATAGCAGTCATATGCCATCACAGCCAACATTTGACATTCAGAAATGGCAAAAAAGGTAAAAAAAAAATAGAACTGAGTTATGCACTCAGGGTAGGAAATGGTGCTCTTGTCTGACAAAAAGTTCATTAGCAGTTTGGGTGTGATGACAGTTGATTGACAGAGATCAATGAGGGACAAATTACAGAGGAAATAATACATTGGGTTATGAAGATGAGAACTCAGACCAATTAGTATAATCATGCCCAGGTTCCCCAACACAGTGACAACATAAATCCCTAGAAACAGGAAGAAGAGTGGCAGCTGGAGCTCAGACTGGTCTGCTAGCCCTATGAGGTTAAACTCAGTTACTAGGGAATAATTGCCTTTCTCCATTCTTTTTGAGTTTAGAGTAAAAATCTGTATAGAAGAGAAAAAATAGAGAAGCTTCATTATCACAAAGCTAAAATTATAGCTCGAGTAAAACACTAAAATTATAATATAAAGTCTTCTGTTTCTTTTGTCTCAGCTATTTTTCCTGTTGGAAACTAAAGACTGTCAGCTTCACAGGAATGAGGCATGTAAACGATCCTATTGGAAAGAGTTATGATTGAACTTCTCTCCTACATACATTAGTCATAATATTTTTGATTCCTATAATGATTTTCAAAGACGTTTGCTCAAAAGTTTAAATGAATGTAAAAATATTTAAATATATATTGAATATATACAAATCTTAACAAACATTGATGCTTAAGTTCCCATATCTAGTAAGCATAAGAGATCTATGCCGAAAGTAACTGTCTCCTGAGAGTAATTCATTCCATCTCTTAAGTTTTTGTGATGTTTTATTCAGAGCTCAGTAGACTTTGAGCTGCCCACTGACTACTTTTCAAGTGTTCTAACTTGGGGAAAAAGATCTCTGTCTTCTTTTCCAGGAGAAGGAAAAAATCTCGGGATGTTGAATCATTGCCCAGGGCAGTTGTTTTCAACTTTCCTAATGTCACGGCCCTTTAATACAGTTCCTCATGTTGTCGTTACCCCCAATCATAAAATTATTTTTGTTGCTACTTCATAACTGTAATTTTGCTACTGTTATGAATCTGATATGTAGGAAGTATTTTCATTGTTACAAATTGAACATAACCCACAGGTTGAAAACCTCTGGCCTAGGGCCTATAATTTGAAAGCTATGTGCTGGGAAGGAAATCTGGTTGTTTTCCATGGGGGCAGTTCTTAGTATTTCAAGACATTTTTGATTAAAATGATAGATTCCTGTGATGGTCAACCAGACAAATGAGGCTCACTTATCAAACATAAATTTTAACAAAATATTTATCAAAACCAAAATATGGAAAACATAAAGTAATATGGATTCAACAAAAGGGCAGTTTCACGGATTTGCAATTGGTGGAATGATTTGCAAAAGGTTGGCATTAATAATCCAATATCAATATGAAAGAATATCCAAAATGGAGTGCCTTGGGGATTTGTGCTCTACCTTTTGCTATTAAGTACTTTGGATAAAAACATGTCTCCTCTGCCACTTCAGTTGACCCTAGGAGTTAGGTGACATTATTATCCACATTTTATAGGTGGGGTCTAGGGTCCTGGTCCTATGATAGAAAAGAGAACTTGTCATAGCTCAGAGACTAGAGCATAGGAGAGCAGTGTCCACACTTTTTCTTGGATCATGCCCCTTTTGAAGAACTAAGGGCTTGCAAACTCTCCAGAACTGGCTCTGAAAAATATTGGCAGGAAGAGAAGTCTGTTTCGGAGAATTGTGGGGGAATATGAAGCTAAGATGTCTGTTCTGCCTTCCTTGAAACCATACACAACTACAGTCCCTCAACACATATGGGCCTTTTCTCCACTTGGGATGTCATATCTTTACAAATAGGTGTTCTATTCACAGGAATATAATGTTTGATTGCTTAAATTTTATAAGATATTTTGGAGTTGGGGACTAGATTCTTTTTTATAATAGCTGGGACAGTTTATTTTTGGCGTGTGCTGATATTTTCTCTGAAACATTACATTGTGGTTCAAATGGAGCAACATGATTACACCTTTAAATCCAAATCACTCTGGTTCTGAATGAATGTCCAATAATAATCCAGCCCAGTTCTCTATGGCTTATTGTTAAGTATTGGCTTAGTAAGAGTGCAAATACCAACTGTTTCTATTCTGTCAGGGTGGATTTTTCCCCTCCCAGATTGATATTTTTGTGATGGTAAATTAAACCATCTTTTGTCTCAATTCTTACCTAGTCCTTGGTCATTGAATGTGCACCTCAGACAAACTGAGACATGGGAAATGACATTAATATATAAAAGTTAAGGTCACCCACAGCAAGACTTTTGTCTTAACCGTTGTACTTTGATGGATCCAGAGAAAAGAATGAAGATTCGAACTTTGCACAGTTCTGGCTAACTTAAATTCAATTCAAACATGTCAGGATATCATTCTTTGGATGTCTTTGGTCTTCTTTGCAAAAAAAAAAAAGGATGAACCAAACAACAGATTGTATGTGTTTGAACATGACAGTAAGCTTGGAGACATAACTAACTCATAGTTTAACCAATGCAGCATCTAAAAATATCATGATAGGTTAGGACAATGGGCTTAATAAAATATGATAAAATTTAATAAAGAGAAATGTAAAACATTGAATGACAATGAAAAGAATAATTTCTAAAAGTACCAAAAATATGGAGGAAAATTTAAAAGTAAGTTTGTCAGAGATCAAGAATTTCAGTAGACTACAAACTTCATGTTAACTAAGGCAATAGTAAAAAAAAGTGATGTAACTTTGTGTTCCATGAAGAGAGGTATGGCTTCCAGGAATAAGGAACTGATAGTTCTATTACACTTTACCTTGTTCAAACAACATTTGAGGTATTTTTCTGATTCCCTTCCATACTGGAGGAAGGATATTGACAAGGTAGAGAATATCCAGAAAAGGGCAATGAAGGCCATAAATAATCTTGAACACATCATATAGGGATAATTTTAATGACTTATGAAAGTCTAACATAAAGAAGGGAAGAATCAGAGGGAAACGATTATTTCTGAGTATTTGAAAGGTTATTATGTATAAAAGGAATTACATATAAAATTACATATAAAAGATTGTCTCAAAAAAAGGAAGATCCAAAGGTAATGTGTAAAGTTGAAAAGAAGCAGATTTAGGCCTGATATGAGGATAAAATCTGTAACAATTATACATAACCCAAAATGAAATATATTGCCATGGTATTAGTGAGTTCCTCTTAAGTTAAGACCTTAAGTTGGATTATTACCACTGCTGTAGTTGTATTGAAGTGACATTATGGGGTAGATTTTAAACTAGATGGAATATCCTTTCCAATTCCAAAAATTTTGTAGTTCTATAATTCTGAAGTGGAATTCTTCATGCCTCCAAAAATCTCTCTCTTTTTAAAAAAATCACTGGTACCCAGTCTTCAGCTTCATACCATTATCAATGATGGGTTTAATTAATGTGGAGATGTCCTTTCTTTTCTAAAGTCATGAAGTTTCATTAATCCTTATTTAGAAGAAAAAACGTCAAATTAATCATTAATCAACTACTTACCCTCTAGCATTGGATCTTAAAGCTTCTTGACTCAAAGTATATGACTTCTATAAAACTTATTATAGTCATGGTTGGAGCCTTCCAATCACTGTTAATGTTGACAATTAGGACACAAAACTCAGTCTCTGAAAATCTCTAAAAATTGATTTGATCTGAAGATGATTATTTTTAATTGTTACTTTAACCTAATTTTCCTAATTGTGACTTTAACCAGAGTATCTTCTTTAGCTATATATCATTGTCAACAAAGCTCCTGATGATGTAACTTAAGGCCTTTATGGATGTTTATAAGATAACTGGGATCTCATTAGTAATACACGGACAAAGGCTTCCACAGGGACTAATTTCAAAAGCAATTCACCTTTTCTGGGGAGAAGTCATTAATATTTTGCTCTATGTCTTAAGTCTTTCACTTTTATTTACTCCCTGTGTGCACAATAAACTGTTCAGAACATGGTCCCACCAGACCTAGGAATGTGGACACCTTGAACCAATTTATTTGAATTGATGTTTGGGAAATTTGGGGTAGCATCTAAAGTATGAACAACCCACATGGTTGAAGGTGTCTGAAATCAGAGGTCATGGTAGCTGGGGAAGCTGGGCAAATGGGAAGCCTGAATATTCAAGGAAGGGAGGAGAAGGCGTAGAAAAGAAATGTGAAAATCAGATTCTGAACTTATTGAAGAAGGGTAAATTGAAGTATTGGTCCATAGTTGATAGCAAGAAGGATCTCAATAGCATAGATGCTGAATAATAGGGATAGTTGAAATATATAAAGGTAGTGAGTGGTGCCAAGTAAAGTGTCTATCAGCTTTTCTTCTTGATCCTGTACATAAGAGGGTATGTGAGAACCTTGAATAGGTTTCTCAGAGATGTCATACATTCAGAAGTAAGCTAGGTTTCCATAATTACCATAAAATGGAAGAAATATGAAAAGAAAGTTTTAGGATAAGAAGAGTTTATTAATAATAGAAGAGTTTTAGGGTGCACAGTGAAAAGGGATGAGCTGTGATAATGTAGGGCTAGGCTAACAGCGTCCAACAGCACTTTCTTAGTTGTTGATCTCTCCTGTTGATATATATATGTTTGTTTGTGTGTGTGTGTGTGGAGGGGTATGTTCGAGTGTGGGCATGTGCACATGTGTGTGTGCATTTATCTTTGGTACCTAGTGCATGGATCTTCTGTCCAAGAAGTACATTGAGAAGACTTTGTTCCTGTAGATGAGTCATGATAGAGAGCTATGGTTTTCAAGGTGCCCTGGAGTATACACCAACTTTTTTTCTAAGCAAAGGAGCAAATAGGCTAAGCGCTAAATCTTTCTACCAAAAAAAATGTGTGCCTCCTGCACATCAGAACCTAGGGCAAACTCTGGTGTCCTTTTGCTAGTTTACACCTGAGTATTCTTGCCTATCCATGACTAGGTAGAAGATTGTTAAATATAAAACTCAAAGGACTGGGAAAAGTTCCTCATAAGAACATAAGTAGAAATAAGGAAAAAAAATAGAATTTACGAAGGCCTTGTTCTAATCACAGCACCAAAATAACAATAGCTTGCATTTTTATGATGAGAATTAACAGTGACACTGTTGTATTCCTCATGCTTGGAACTATTGAAGAAGAGGCCTTATAACCAATGGTTATAGAGGGGATTTTTATTGCAGTAATTTGACCAGTTGTTTTAAGATTTTCCATCTTCTACTCTCAGAGCTTGGCTGACAGCAAACAGAAATCAGAGAAGTTACACGGAATTGAGAACATATCAGACAATACAGACAAAAAAATGATCTCTTTCAATTTGAGCAACTTATCTGATGTCAACCAAGAGAGAGTCATAGATCTCACTCAAGGGGGGGCGTTCCCTGATGTCCCTATGATGGTATGCTAGGGTTAGGGTCATGATTGAGGTGACAGTTCTTCTTCAGCTTCTTTTCAGAGTCATTGTCTGTTTTTAGGGGCCCCACCCTTAAGAGAATCTCGAACCATTTTTTCTCTCTTGAAACCGGAAGACCAATGCCTTTTCTCTCCCAGTCTCCTGCTGACTCTGCCATACAGCTCTTCCCTTACCTCCCCTGGAAATGGAGCACTGAGTAGTCAATCACCACAACAGAGGCCTCTTGAGTCCCTGTATTAGCAAGCACTGTAGCACACCCAAGATGGCCTGCTAGAGCAGGTTCTTTGATCTGCTTTGTTCAAGGATAGACAATTTTTAAAAGGGCCAACAATCTTACTTTAATTATAGATAAGTAGTAAATACAGGCAGATAAATTAGCACAGAGATTTGACAGACAGGGCCCCTACAATCTGAACAAAGTAATATATGGACCTCACCACAAATGAATACTTAAGAGTTTCATCCAGGGACTTTAAAAGGTCCTCCTCATAAGGGAACCCCGAACCACCCCCCAGCAAACTGTCAGCCTCTTAAAATATATAACAAAGACTCAGGCCCTGATTGGCTCAGAGCCAGAAGGCATGAGAACTACATGACTCAGCACAGCTGTGAATTATCAGAGTTCAGAGAAGATTAATTCTTCAGATGTTAACAATTTAGCCTGAGCCTAGAAAACTGAACTCCAACAACAAGAAGAAAAAAACAACAGAAACCCCACTTTGCTTGCACTGGCAGTTCCTAGTGATTAAATCTCATCATAATACTTTTTGGAAATTCAAATGTCAACTAATCTGAGCAAAGATCAAGTATGTATAGTGTGCAAAATACTGTACTGAGGACAGAAGTGAGTGACTGAATGAGTGAAAAATATTTTTTAAGGAAATATTATGTGACCATGCTAAATTCTGGGGCCACAAATACATAAAGCAAGGGAGACTTCTTTATAAAGAAATGTATATTCTATTGATGCTGAGTGAGAAGAGCAGAACCAGGAAAAATTTGTACACAATCACAGATACGTCATATGTGTGATGACCAATTTTGAAAAACTGGATGCTTCTCAGCATTGCACAGTTAAAAGACTACTACACAAGTCTCAGGATGGAAGGAGATGTCTACATTCAGAGAAAGATCCAGAAAGATCAGAGTTTAAAAGGAGACTGAAGCAATGCATGCTATCATTCTTTTCGATGTTTGGCTTTTGTTTCTCTTTTCTCATTGTTCACTCCATTGGCTAAACACCTATTCAACAAGTTTGCAGATCCTATACATGATTGTATGCCACCATGGTGGGGGTGGGAGGAGGGGAGGAAGGGGAGAAAAATCTGAAACTCAAGTGACTCTGGAACTGAATCTTGTAACTTAAAAGTAAACAAACAAGTCAATAAAATTTTAAAAAAAGAATAAAAAAGAAATGTATATTCTAAGGACGGAAGACAACATTAAAGTGGGATTGGCCAGTGAGGAACCAGTTGATCCAGGAAATTATAGAGAGAATGGGTAGAAATATAGGGCAACTGATTTAAAAATCTTTCTAGTAATAATGACCATTCTGATTATTATTCTGAGGTAAAGGTGAAAAGTATGTGCATATGTGTGTGCACAGGCACATACACAGGCAGAATTGCTGCATGGCAGTGTTATGGGCATGTGAAATAACGAGTGTCAACAAAGTGACCACAGAGTCCAATCAAAAGTTTAAGGAGCTTTAATTGTAATTAATTTAGCCAGCTGGCAACAGTCCCACACCAATCTGAAGGGAGCAGCAGCATGATCCAGAAATACAGGGTCTTTTATACCATTTTGGGTTTCTAACAACATAATCAATATTCAAGTTGGTATCCAAGTGTAATCTGTAACTACAACTAAATTGGTATCCAGAAACAATCTGTAACCAAAACTAACTGGTATCCAGGTATAAGCAGTTACTTTTCTATAATTAATTGATTACTAGTTGACATCCAGGTACGGGGATCTATTCTTTATTTTCAGGGAACCGTGAAGTAGTGACCAGGACCCAGGAGAGTGAATACGTGATTGGGCATGGGGGTGCAGACTTAGTCACATAGCTGCTTCTAGTGATTGATTTGGCTCTGAGCTTAATAAATTCTGCTTTGGATACGCTCACTGATATCTTATTTCACAAAGTATTACTTAACTGTTTCCTGGCTAATCTCTTGAATTCATAGTTTAACTAGTTCCTGGCCACTTAAGCAGGAAGATAGATTGCATTGAGATGGGTTTTTGAAGAGCTATATATACTAAGCTCTCATATCCCAAGAGTCCTGGATCCCAGAGCATAAAGTAGAGGGAATGGTCTGACTGAGAGCTAGAGAGTGGATCAAAGCATCATGGCAGGAAAATTGGTGGCTAAAGAAAAAAATGAAATCATTTTTTCCTTCAAGAAACTTACGTTCATGAGACTACAGTATTGTAATATAATAATAAAAATATAGAATTTTCACTAACGGAAAGTAATTTCATTCCAAGGGATTGCTTCATATTTTGTAAGGCTCCACTTACTGTAGTGTAACAGTGTGTTCCCTTTGAAAGCTTGTACTAGAAAATAGATATCTAGGTCTATTAATATCAAACTTTTTGATGTTGGTACTCTTTATACTGCTAAATACAGAGTATTCCAAACACCTTTCATTTATGTGAGTGTCAGGTTAAGGTTCAAAAAGGATTCACTCCCATAAAATGAACACACCTCAAACCAGAATAGTAGATTTTTTTTTATTAAAGAGCAGGACAGACATAATACATAGTTCTACAGAAACAGGAAATTTCACATAGAAAATAGTAAAAGGAGAGAGTAAAGAAAACATCACCAGTTTGAGGTAGCACCAACTCTTGTCCATGTGACCAGGGAATCCCAAAATTCAGCCACTGAGTCCTGACTGGGAAGGTCCCAGGCAGAGCGTCCTCTCCATGGGTGAGATTCCTAAGAGGTAGGGACTCATAGGGGATACTGATGGAGAAAGTAAACAAAGAAGGCATGTAGCCAACAAGCTATGTGATGTTTGCTAACTTCTGCGTGAATAGCCAGTCTGTCCAGAAAGCTTATCTCCTGGAATGGCTAGTTCCAAGGAGTTGTAGAGTAAATGTTCTGAGCACATAGTCCATACACATAGTACATGTTCTGAGCACATAGTCGATATACACAGTACATGTAAGCAGTTCTTTGTTCATTCTTGCAGATTATCTGACCAAGATTCATAATAAAGTATTGACCCTTCAATAAGTTATATCTATCTATGTTTACCACATTAGAAATGAAAACATCTTAGTATTATTATGAAAATAGTTTTGACCTCAGACCCCATGAAAGGGTCTTAGAGACTCCCAGAGATTCCTGTACCACACTTTGAGACCCAATGATCCAAAGTACAGCACCAGAACAGGGAGAAAAATTTCTGTGTCATGTTTAATTTAAGATCTGTTAGAATAAAAATTTAATTCTATCTATCTATCTATCATCTATCTATCTATCTATCTATCTATCTATCTATCTATCTATCTATCTATCTATCTATCTATCTATCTATCTTATCTATCGATGTACCTTATACATAACATCAGTATTACTGCTATAGTATTTCCCTTTCCACAGTCAAATATATATATATTTCAAATGTGTGTATGTATGTGTGTGTGTAGTATTTTTTTGTATCAGGTAATTCAAGGAGAAAGGTACAATAGGGTTAAAAAATGAATTAAGAGAGAACTTAAAGGAGCTGAAGTAAACTGAAAACTTTATGTATTTCAAAAAGCTACCTAAACAACAATTTCTGGATGAGTATCTACCTACATGCAAAATTGCAAATCAAGGACAACTTGTTTCTCAATGAAATTAGGAAGCAGTTCAAAGATCTATCTTCTAGTGCAAAGCATGAGAAGATATAACATAAGAGTTTTAAGGAATCTAGAATGAAATCAAAACAGTTGCAAATCACTAAAACAAACAAATAAAATAACTTGCTCCATTCTCTGAACCAACAGCTTTTGGAACACGCTTATTATTTTCTCTACCTTTCTCTAATCACATACATAATAAACTTTAATCAATGGCTTATGACTTAATTTCCTAGTTCTATTTTATTTAATTTCAACTAAAGCTATACATTTGAGACATAAGTTTCATGTTTCTTTATCATATTCCTCTAATTTCCCCATATTAATCTTTTCATAGGGTGTTATAATATTATTTGATAATCATGTATCACGATTTGTTCAATTACTTATCATATTGAAAAATTAGACAATACATAGGAACAGTTTTTGTGATTGGATTTATCTAGACAACCAAAAATTCAAATTATTTCTGGAGAAATTGGGAAAGCAGTTCCAAAATGGATCAAATTTTGGAATCATCTTCTGTTATCCTCAGGCAAGAAAGGATGAGGAAAGAAAGGGATACCATACTTCAACATTCATCATTTATTCTCCCAAGTGAAAAGTCAGCCATCACCCTCTCATTCTGGCCCTTGAGAGTAAAGACAGTGAGTAAAGGCAAGGGCATAGGAAGTTGCCTCAGAGTCTGCTGACAACACTCAGAAATCTTGGTATCAAATAGCTCAGAGTATAATGGTAGTTTGGAAACTGTGAAAATAGAATGGTAATGACTTTACTAACCACTTTAATCTGCTTGAGTTTCCTTACCATTCAGAGGAAGCCAAACTGACCTGGGAATCAGGAATCAGCCAACCAGGAGGCAAACTGAGCATCCCTCAAGCTCAAAATACCAGAGATCCTTGCAAATTCATTTGCTGAACCAGAAATGCCTCCAACATACTATAACAAACAGATTATTGATAACCAGTGCTCCCCATCCCTTCTTCCAAAATCCTAACTTCAAGTTCAGTTTTTCTTCAGAAGGACATTGCTAATAATGAAATTGCATTGACTCTCCTAATTCGAGTCAGTACCCACACAAATTTTCAAAGTATTACTCTAAAGTAGGGAAGTTCATTGTATTCTACTGGAACTTGGGTGTAGATAGATTCTTTTGTGTAGATAGCTAAAGACTGGGAGTTGTCAGGTATAGCTGGGAGTACTCTGGCATAGAGATTTTTTTCTGTCCAGAGGCGAAATGATAATGAAGTGACATCTGGCGCTTTTGGAAGCATACATAATCTGAAGCCTAAACCCAAAGGGAGATCAGTTTTGACTATAACTCTGCATACATGCTCCTCCCACTTTGAGAGAAATAAACACACATACAACCTAATCCTGCTTTTTTTTGGTCTTAGAACAAATTCTGGAAGTTGGCAGTTTAGAAGGAAGACATGTATGAAAGGTAATTAATAACTTTTAAACTTTAGGGCCTTGAAATCCTTTCTGTAATCTCTCAATTATCAGGTCTAGCTCTGTTTCTCACAGAGCTTTCCCATATAATAAACTATTGTTTTTGAAAGGGAGCGGGCAGGGCAATTTAGGTTAAATGACTTGCCTAAGGTCACACAGCTAGTAAGTGTTAAGTGTCTGAGGCCAAATTTGAGCTCCTGTCCTTCTGACTCCAGAACCAGGACTCTATTCACTGTGCCACTTAGCCACCCCTATATAACAAACTTTTTAAAGAAAAGAAAGAAAAAGAAGAGAAAGGGTAAAAATCAGCAAACCCAATCAACGCAATGAAAAATTCCAAAATGTCTACCATTTTCCACACCTGTGGCACGGTCAGCTTTAAAACGTCTAGTTTAGCAAAAGTCTGCCTCACAATTAATACTTTTGTAGTTGCAATTTTTTTTATATACTATTCTTTTCTTTTTTTCTTTTTTAAATTTTAATTTATTTTCTTGGTTACATCATTCATTTCCACAAGGTTTTGAGTTACAAATTTTCTCCCCTTTTTGTCCCTACCCCCCAGCCCAGAATATTGATCCCACTGTAAGACCCCTCCCACAATCT
>CM053596.1:128868630-128897620 GCA_028646575.1 Pseudocheirus occidentalis | reverse complement strand
TCTCCTTGAAAAAACCACTGACCTGGAAAATAGATACAGGAGAGACAATTTAAAAATTAGTGGACTACCTGAAATCTATGATCAAAAAAAGAACTTAGAAAGCATCCTTCAAGAAATTCTCAAGGAAAATTGCCCTGATATTTTAGAACCAAAGGGCAAAATAGAACTTGAAAGAATTCACATATCACCTCTTGCAAAAGATCCCCAAAAGAAAACTCCTAGAAATGTTATAGCCAGGCTCCAGAGTCCCCAGATCAAAGAGAAAGTATTACAGGCTGCCAAGAGGAAGCAATTCAAATACTGTGGAAACATAAATAGGATAACCCAGCATCTGTCAGCTTCTACACTGAGGGATCGAAGGGCCTGGAATATGATATTCTGGAGATCAAGGGAGCTAGGATTTAAACCAAAAATCACCTACCCAGCAAAACTGAGATTAATGTTCCAGGGGAAAATATGGTCATTCAATGAGGTTGAGAAGTTTCAAGCATTCTTGCTGAAAAAACCAGAACTGAACAGAAAATTTGACATTCAAACACAAAAAGCATGAGAAGGTAAACATGGAAAAAAAATCATAAGGAACTTATAAAATTTGAACTATTTACATGCAAATATGGAAAAATTATAATAGTAACTTATGGAATACAAATGTATATATACATATACCTACACATTTGTCTATATAAGAGGATATATATGCATATGAATACATATCTGAGTATGTGTGTATATAACTTCATAGAGGGCACAGGACCAATTGAATAGGAAGCGATGATACTTTAAAAGGTGAATTTCTGAGGTGGGAGAGGTTTAGAATGAGAGGAGACAAGGAAAGACAGAATGGGGTTAATCATCCCATAGAGAAGAGGCAAGGGATATCTGTTATAATGGAGGGGAAGAACAGGAAGGCAAAAGGGAAAGGGTCAACTTTACTCTCATTGAATTTGTCTTAGGGAAGGAATGCCATAAACTCTAAACTGGGTATCTTGCCACACAGGACAGTAGGGGGTATGGGGATGAAAGTTGGGACTATGGAGGGGCAGGCAGAGTGGGGGGGGAGGGCTGTTGGAAACACACATTTCTGTATAGGGACAGGGACAGGGTAGAGAATAGAACAAGGAGGGGCAGAATGGGATAGGAAGGAGGGACACATATTCAGTCTCTCACAATATGTCCACTGTGGAGATGTTCTGCGTAATTACACATGTACCACCTGTATGGAATTGCTTGTCCTTCCAGGGGGGTGGGTGATGAGGGTGGAACCAAAAGAACATAGAATTTAAAGTTCTACATTCAACTGTTAAATGTGTATATATATATATGTATATATATATATATATATATATATATGTATATATATATATGTATATATATATATATACATATATATATATACAATTATTATTAACTACATGCAACTGGGAATTAAGATATACAGGCACTGGGGTAGGGAAACCCTTCCTTCCCTACCAGAAAGTTAGAGGGATGATGGAGGAGTACATAGAAGAGAGCAGATTGGAGGAGGGGCTTTACAGTGGGATCGCTGTTCTGTGGGTAGGGGAAAGATGGGGAGAAAATTTGTAACTCAAAATCTTGTGGAAATAAATGATGTAAACAAGAAAATAAATAAAATAATTCATAAAAGCAAAAAAAAGAAAAATAAATTTAAAAAAGAAAAACTAAAAACAAAGAAAAAAGAAAAATAACTGATGTGAAAAAGATCCAGGAGAAAAAGTTTAATAATTACTCAATTTCCTGAAGGCTATTATCAATAAAATAGCCTGCACATCATGTTTCAAGAAATTATCATGGAAACCTTTCTTGAAATCTTAGGATGAGAGAATAAAACAGAAATGTAAAGAATCCACCAATCAGCTCCTGAAAGAGATTCCAAAATGAAAATTTCCAGCAATATTATAGCCAAATTCCAGGTAAAGGAGAAAATACTGCAAGCAGTCAGAAAGAAACAATTACATACTGTGGAACTAGATTTGGGATTATGCAGGATTTTAGTAGCTTCAACATTAAAGGATCAAACGGTATGGAATATGATATTCCAGAAGGCAAAGGAGCTAGAATTAAAACCAAGAATAAACTACCCAGTGAAACTTAGTATAATTCTTCAGGGGATAAATGGACTTTAATGAAATAGAAAATTTTCAATTAGTCTCATTGAAGAGAAAATTTGATTTTTAATTACAGCATTCAAGAGAAGCATAAAAAGGTAAACAGGAATAAGAAAAATAAGGAAATGGTTTTCATTCCTACCTGATAAGATGACAACTGTAACTCTTAAGAACTTGATGGCTGTTATGGAAATCAAAATGAGTATAAATAGACAGAGGACATAGAATAAGTTGACTAGGATTGGATAATATTAAAAAAAAAAAGAAAATTAAGGGGTGAGAAAGAAGATTGCACTGGGAAAAGAGGGAGGGGAGAGGTAGAATGGGTTAAATGTGAAGAGGTGTAAAAGACTTATTACAGTATTGGGAAAGATGAGAGGAGGACAACACTTGAATCTTACTTTCATCAGAATGGTCACAAAGAGCTGAGAGAAATATAACGTTTACACCAAGACCTAATTACAGGGACTCAATAAGGATAGACATTTTATGTTTTATGTATGTAAAATATAAAAAATGTATGTAAGCTTGTTATTAGTAACTGGGTTGTTCTTAAGAAATATTGGAGTAAATGTGAGTATGATATGTCTTTTAAAACCAAAACCATTTAGGAACAACTAATAATAATTATACAAATAAGATGTGAGAAGAAGAACTAATACAGATGAATTAGATGGGGGAGGAGGGCTTTTAGTTCTGCAAACCTATTTTAATTGAGAATGGGTTCATGAGGGACCAATATATATAAATCTAGAAGAGTATAAAAGTCTTCTAAACTAAAAAAGAAATAAAATACCAAGAGATAGGGAAGGCTGAGAGGATAAAGGGGGCAGATCTCTAGAGGGGAGGATGAGAAAAAAGATTAAAGGAGCATATAGAAGGTTATTTATATTAATGGGAATGGGAGGATGAAGGAGAGATCCTTGGGAGGATAAGGGAGGGATCTTTAGAATAGAAGGTGAGGGAATAGGTCAAAGGTGGGCATAAAAGATTGTTCATATATATGGGAATGGGAGGATGAGGGAGGAATCCTTGGTGGGGTAGTAATAGAAGAGTAAGGTAGTGGGTAGAAGTAAAGGTAAGTAAAGTAAGGTAGTGGGTAGAAGTGAATAGAGGATTGAAAAGAGATAGGAAATAAGAGATATGCACAAATATACAAGCAAAGATCAGAAGGCAAATTTGTTAGGGAAAGTGTATGTTCATATATGTATATTTGTAAATGTATATGTGTGTATGTATGTATGTATATATCTATATCTATGTATAAATATAAATGTAACCATGCTTAATTGTAGCCTCCTGGTAGGGCTGAAAGAGAGAAAAAGAATAAAGTAAAAAGTGCAAGTAATGAGCAAAAGAAAACTTAAAAGGAAGCAAAGAAATGATGGACAGCTCTCAATATAATGTGTAGCATTTATTATATAGACTTAAAAAACAAGTTAATGTATTTATTTTTAATTTTCAACATTCACTTCCATAAGTTTTAAATTTTCTCTCCTTCTCTTCCCTCCCCCTCCCCAAGATAGCATGCAATCCAATATATGTACATGATAATACACTTCCTATTAAACATGTTTCCACACTGGTCATTCTGTGTAGAAGAATTGGAGTACTCATGAGAAATAAAAACATAAAACAAAACACACAAAAAATAGTCTACTTTCATCTGCATTCAGACTCCATATTTCTTTTTCTGGCTGTGGATGGGATTTTCCATCATAAGTCTTTTGGTATTCTTTAGGCCCCCATTTTTCTGGAAAGAAGCCATTGATAATTTTTCTCTTGATCTCAATTCTTTCCTTTTTATGTTCTTTCCAAGTACATAATAATCTTTTCAGGACATGAACCCAGTGCTTTGTCTAGGATTTTGGGCATCTGGAGTCAATTTATTTAAGTTGGTAGTTATGTATCTTGAGGCAATGTCTATGTAACAAATAGTCTTTCTCATGGTGAAGTAGCTGGTATTTGGAATTCATGGTATTTGAGGAAGTTGAGTAGCTGTCAGGCTTATGGTTTAGGGGAAATTTAACAAGAGGTAGAGAGGTGTGAAAGTCAGATACTGAACTTACTGGAGAAGAGATAAAGTGAACTGAAGGTCCATAATAAAAGCAAGAAAGATCTCTATATGATACTGTAAAGCTGAGCATGAGCAACTTTCCAGAAGACTGATGCTGTGAACAGGTTTCAAGTTTCTGATTATACAGTATAGTTTCTTTTCTCTATTCCTTGGGGTGAATGGGTAGGTTCAAGCTTTGTTGGCAGGTTAATGTGTGAGTTGTGAGTTGGTCTTCATTTTCCTGTTTTCAAGATTCTCAAATAAAAAGGAAAAATTTCCAGTTCAGGGTTGCAAGGAATTGAAGCTAACCACCTCACTTCTGCTATACATATGAAGACCTCAAGAAATAACACTCATAAAACTCTGGAATGTAGAGATGAGTTGCAATAGGACCAGCGTGGCTCTTTAGTCATTCAGTTGTATCCAACTCATCATGACCCAATGGACCATAGCACTTCAGGTCTTTCTGTTTTCCACTGTCTTGAAGTCTGTCCAGGTTCATGTTTGTTGTTTCCATGAAACTATCTAACCATTTCATCTTCTCTGTTGCCTTCAGTCTTTGCCAGCATTAGGGTCTTCTAATATTTTCATTATGTGGCCAAAGTATTTAACCTTCAGTTTCAGTATCTGACCTTCCAGTGAATAGGCTAAATTAAGGATCTTCTTGCTCTCCAAAGGACTCTGAAAAGTTTTCTCCAGCACCACAATTTCAAAGTGTTGATTCCATGGTGCTCAGCTTTCCTTATAGTTCAACCTTCAGAGCCTTACATTTCTACTGGAAAAGCCTTAGCTTTGACTATATGAACCTTTGTCAGGAAGGTGATGTCTCTGCTATGCCATCTGGATTTGGCATAGCTTTCTTTCCAAGGAGCAAGCATCTTTTAATTTCCTGGCTACAATCACCATCTGTAGTCATCTTTGAGCCCAAGTATAAAACTCTTACACTGCTTCTATTTCTTCTCCCTCTGTTTTTCCATGGGCCATGAACAGCATTTCCAAAAGTCTTATATAGGTGTCAAAACTTGACAGCTATGTGTCAAGTGAAGAGACAGTGCTGTTAATTACTCAGGTTCAGTCAGGAATGATATACAGTACATGATGCTTAAAGCAAGTATAAATACCTAGGGCCAGGGATCTTGTTGGGCAAAACTGATGGGAACTATCTGTCCAGAACTGTCTATGCTTATAAGAGTACAGCAAGGTCTCCCAAAGCCAGATCATGGCTCTCCTTGGGCAGAGTCAGGTTTTATCCCTGTCACACTAGCAAGTCAGCCTCAGTGACCAAGCTGGCTGGTCTTTTCTGGCTAAGGTCAGATAACCAGGGGACAAAACCATGTTTTTTTTAATACAATTTTTAGAACTGTATAGCTATGTGTAAGGCGAGTGGTTGGAGTTTTATCCAGGGTACACACAATATAAACTTAGACAGTGCTTGGGACTACTTAGCCTTATCTTTATGAAACTTATGCCTAGAGGGAAAAACCAGTGGGTGTGACTATAAAATGTATGCTTCTTTATATTAAGAAAGGGATTATTTTGAAGTACCACATCACACCTATCAGATTGACAACTTGATAAAACAAGAAAATGATCAATGTTGGAGAGGATGTAGGAAAAATTGGAACAGCAATGCATTGTTGGTGGAGTTGTGAACTGATTCAACCATTCTAGAAAGTAATTTGGAACTATAATCAGGGGACTATAAAATTGCACATCCCTTTGACCCAGCAATACCATTTTTAAATATCCCCCAAAGATTATAAAAATTGGCAAAGGACCCACATAATCCAAAATAGTTTATGGCAGCTCTTTTTGTGGTGGAAAAGAATTGGAAATTGAGGAGATGTCCATTAATTAGAGAATGGCTGAATAAGTTCTGGTATGAAAATATAATGGAATACTATTGTTCCGTAAGAAATGATGAGCAGATGGACTTCAGGAAAACCTGTAAAGACTTACATGCACTGAGGCTGAGTGAAGTGAGCAGAACCAGGGGAACATTGTATACAGTAACAGCAACATTGTGTGAAGACCAACTTTGATAGACTTAACTCTTCTCAGCAATACAGCTCATGATGGGAAATGTTATCAACATAGAGAAAGAATTATGGAGTCTGTAGATTGAGGCATATTATTTTCTGCTTTTTTGTTCCTTTTTTCTTGTGGTTTTTCCCTTTGGTTCTAATTCTTCTTGACAACATGACTAATGTGGAAATATATTTAATGTCATTGTACATGTATAGCCAATATCAGATTTCATGCCATCTTGGGGAGGGGGTAGAGGGAGGAGGAGAATATTCAGAACTCAAAATCTTATAGAAATGAATGTTGAAAACTAAAAACAAAGTACTTATTGTGCTAAGGGAGGGGCACATGCCTTGCATTTATATTCACACATAATATGTAGGCTTTAGGAATCTTTTTGAGAGGGAGTTTTAGGTTTCACACAGGATTATGCAGGATATTTACAAGTGGAATTTTAATGAAGGACAAAAGGGGAAGTTGAAAATTTACACAGTGAAGAACCAATCACAGAAAGGGAAGAAATAATTCAGGTCAAATCATAAAGTGATCAGCAAACACTGGAGCCAAAGCCAATGTCTGAAGCTGGAATTTTGTAAACATATAGAGCAGTAACTGAAAAGATAGCTCTGGGGTTGTAGGTAACTTCTCGGCTTAAGTAAGTAGGGTTGGTAATAAAGCTGAGCTAGAAACGATTTATCAGTTACATTCTTCACACTGTAGCTGTGATATAGCTAGCTATCTTAGACAAATGCTAGTCATAAAAAAATAGAGAAAACAAATTCTCTTACTACAGAATGAAGAGGAAAAAAATGCAAATAAAATGTTTTCCAAAACAAAAAAAAATCTACTTCAGAGACAAAATTAGCAAAGCACAAGTATTTGAAAGTTTCTAAGTCAACAAGCTCCTTCTACTTGTAGTATTAGCTTAAGGCAACAACCCCTTGAAGGACAAAAGGTTAGGTAAGAAATGTAAGCCAAGGAGGTGACATTGGAATTCACCATCAGAAAAAATATCATTTAAATAAATGTATTCTTTAAAATTGTTTTTAAAAAATAGACGGGACACAAATTTTACCTGCAGGCCATTTAGATTTTAGAAAACAAATTCCAGTTTAAATTCCTTCCAAGTTGGGAAGAATATAAATAAACCTTAAACAAAGTGCCTCTTATAATTGAAGGCTGTGTACTTGGGGGCATTCAGCACTTATAATGTGCCTATCCAGAAAGCACCTAGATAAACTTGGGGTGAAATACTACAGATTCTCATAATTAGAGAATTTAAAAATGGCAAAGGTTTAAAATTTTTTTTCTCTGTCTCTGTCTCTGTCCTCCCCCAAATATATGTATGTATATGTATATATATAATCAACCAAAATTATCTATCAAGAATTATTACTCTATTCTTGTGTATTTGCTACTATATATAAGCTTTGTGTTTGTGTGTGACATATGTGGGTTAGGTGGATCCACATAGGTCTGCCTAGAGGTGGTTCACATGCAGATTGGAAGAGATCTCTCTAGGCTCTCCTGTCATTCTTCATCAAATGATACTGATGAGGCAGGAGACTGGTAATATGAAAATGATGTATAAGAAAATGGATAAAACCCATGATCTGGGAGTTGGAGTGGGGGCATCTCCCACCAGAAAAGTAACCAAGAAAGTCAAAGAAATAGAGCCTACTGAGCTGTGTGAATACAGACTCTGAAACTAATTATTTGTTACAAGAAAACTTACCATCTTGGAGACCTCTAGTTCCACCTATAATTATGATGTAATTAACTAGAGACTTTGTGCCTCAAAAAGAGGGTCTGATGAGATTGACTACTGGAAAAGATCCCCACCAGAACAGAGCTGATGGGGAAACCCCTTGAACTCTCATTGACTCTTCCCATTTGATGTGGCTTTTGCTTGAGGCCATAAGTCTTTCATTATATCTAGGCCCAAATCTCTAACTCTTAATTTAGTCTAGCCCTCCATGGTCCAGCTACTTTCCACCCTTGATCCTATCAAAATATCTATACCCAAGTTTCTCACTGTAGTCCTAGTCTTCCGTTGTCTGTCAATTCCAGGTAACCTTGAGCTATTCTCCACACTTAATCTCATTACTGGAGTCTGACCTCAATCCCCTCAAGATCCTCCTTAGACTCCTCCTCAAGACCTTCCCCCAAATTCCTCCTCTAGACCACCCCTAAATCCTCCCATACTCTTTCTGTATTTAAGATCCATCTTGCCTAAATCATGGGGGACCAAGAATTATCTAGAGCAGACTCACTCTGTGTCAGATTATTCTGGCCTGCTTATCAATACAAGGGTCACAGATACTTAGTGTCCTTAAGAATCCACCCAGTGAAGTGAATCTTTATTAAACTTTGCTTTGGCTTTTCTTTGGCTGAGAGAAGATTTGAGTCAAATTCATTTGGCAGGACCAAACATGTTGGTATTTTGGGGCCTCAAGTACTTCTAATCTATACTTTAAACCTCAACATATGGTTCCCTGACCAGTAAGTGGGGTACACTCTCTGCAACCTCTGTGAAGACTCCTTAGAATGAGAAGGGAGAGAAAGTAATCTGGAAACCAGAGAGACTTTTCTAAGACTGAACAGACCTGAGTCCTGGGTTTACACAACCCAGGACTCTTCTCCCCTTCCCCCCTTCCTTTGCTGTCATCAGCTTTAGTCCCCTTTCAGGAATTTTAGACCTCCACCCTTGTATACCACACCCTTAAAAGCATTAGGCCCCTTTTCAGGAGTTTTTGTCTTCTGCCCTTGCTTGTGACCTTTTCCTCTCCCTTTCTTTGGAGAATGGCTGAAGTTATGGTATATGATTGTGATGGGATACTATTGTGCTATAAGAAATGAAAAGGGGGGAGGGTGGTCTGAGAAAAGGAAAGCATAGAAACTGATGCAAAATGTTGCGAGAAGAAATGGAAGATCATTTTGTATAGTAACAACAATGTTGTAATGATGATCAACTGTAAAAGACTTGACTACTCTGGTCCATTCAATGGTCTAAGACAATTCTAATGGATTCGTGATGAGAAAAGTGCTCTCCACATCCAGAGAGAACTGATGAACTCAGTGCAAATTGAAGTAAAATTTTCTGACATTTTCCCCACTTTTGTGGTAATATAGCTAATGTGGGAATATATTTTTGTGTGATTTCATATGCATAATTGATATATTGTTTGTCTTTTCTGTCAGTGGGTGAGAATTGGGAGGGAGAGGGAAAATCTGAAACTTAAAATTCAAAAGGCAATGAATGTTAAAAATAAATTAATTGAATTTTAAAAAAGAGAAGAGAGGCTGATCAAAGTCTAGAAGTGGCTCTTCTGACCTATTTCTCTTTCTCTCAGTCACACATACATACACACACACTCATGTATATACAAATGTGCATGTGAATGTATATCATATATTTAACTCTCTATGTGAATGCTGGAATGTGCTCAAGCCAGCTCAAATCAACTTTGAGAATAAATTGTTAAATTTCCAGTGTAATATTTAAACCTACTTTATAAACTCCAGTAACTCCTTGTCTTTATTATCTAGCATCCCCCTCGACTTTTCCAGTTTTCTTGTACCTTATTCCCTGCCTCACAATTTTTGATCTAGTGACACTGAACTCCTTTCCATTCTTCCAAAATGAAATTTCATCTCTCAATCTGGACATTTCCTCAGGCTCTCCCCCATGCCTGGATTACTCTCTTTCCTCACTTCTACTTACTGCTTTCCCTGATATCCTTCAAGTACCAGCACAAATTTCAACTTCTAGACTCCTCTCAGTTTTGCAAATTACTTCCTTTTTATCCTATAGATAGTGAGTTTGTACATATTTGTTTGCTTTTTCTCTCCCCTGTTAGACTAAACTCTTTGAAGGCAGGGACTGCTTTTGCCTTTTTTTGTACCACCAGTGCTTAGCACAGTGCCTGACACGTTGTTGGTATTAATAACTGTTTATTGACTGATTGTCTTCCACCCTGAAGACAAGCTCAACAGGTTTTCTCCTTTATAGTACATAGCATCAGAGACAAAATTAAAGAAAGTCTTCTTCTGATATGCCCCTCTCATTCATGTTAGCTATATTTTGCATATATTCATAGCAAATGGCATTTGACCATGCATCAATAATGATATTAATGTCACTGTGACTGTTCCCCTTAGGCTCTCCATCTTATCACTTGGTTTTGCTCAGGGATCTTCCAGCATCTTGGGACTGCTCTTATCTTTCCAACCCAAATCTCCTAGTATTGGAGAAAATACCAATTTGGAGCTTATGGAATATGTGTACTGTAGGAAGGACCTACATAGCCTTAGTCTTACTTATTGATGAAATTGAAGTGTGGATTTAATTGTGACATTCAATGACTCATTAGGAATGCCTCCTTTGAGGAGTTTACCATTAATTTCAACAGTTTTGTGGCTTGTCCTTCATAACTTGTCTTGATTAAAGTCATATTCATGGAAGATTAGGGTAAAATTGAGTCAACACTTATCAAAGAAGTTTCTGTCTTTTTCTTTGGCAGCTTCGGGATTGAGGGAAAAAAAAACCACCCTCCTTCTATACCTGTGCATGAGAAGGAAAGAGATGATTCTCTGGGCTTCTTGACAGGATACTCTCTGTAAAAGGTGATTACACTGTTTCCTATATTGCCAATTTCCTCCTCAAGTCAGCATGCATACACCTACTGTAGTTTTCTTCCAGTGGTTCCAACATATTTTGACAAGTTAATCATCTTCTCTAGAGATTCTTGGCTCTTTAAGCAATTCTTCATCCTCAGAGGGTAGACTTGTCTGAAATTCCCAGGAATACTTTCCTACTACCATGTCCTCAGGTACATCTCCCAATTTCTGATCCAATTCTCTGGTTCAGCTTCTTGGGTTGGACTAGAAAACCTTCCTGAGTTGTCTCACTTGCCCTAACAGCCATGAAGCTGAAAAATTTCCTCTTTTCAGAGAAAGGGAACCAGGATAGAATTATATCTCTCAGCTGTGCTAAATAATGTTATTCCTGAAGACAGGAATGAATATTTGAGTAAGTGAAAACATTTTTATTAAGTAAATAGTATTTGCCAAAGACTGTGCTAAGTGCTGTGGACAAATGCGTAAATCAAGGTTGTCTACACTAAAAGAAACTTGTATTCTCAAGAAAAAGACAACATTCAATGGGGAGAGATGACCAGGGAAGAATCATTTGATCTGGGGAATTGTCAGGATTTGAGGTAAATTTATATGGCAATTGATTGACAATTCTTTCTAGGAATAATGATATTTCTGATTATTATTCTCAGAGGAAGAAGTGGAAAGTGTGTATGTGGAATTGCTGCATTGCAGAATGATGGTTAGATTGTACTGAGATGGGTCTATGAAGGGTTTTCTATGATGAGCTCTCATTACACAGAAGCCCAGCACCCCAGAATAGGAAGTGGAAAGATAAGTCTGGGTCTCACTGAGAGGTAGAGAGTGATGAAAACACCATGGCAGGAAGGTGGATGACAAGAGAGGCAAATATGAAATCATTCATTCCCTGGAGAAACATTCACAGCAACACAGAATTGTAATATAGTAATGATAACCTAGAAGTTTCACCAATGGAAAGTTATTCCATTGCAAGGGATTGCTTCAGATTTTGTGTGCACCAGCTACTGTAGTGTGGCATTTGGTTCCCTTTTAAAGCTTGTACAAGGAAATATATATATCTAGAAAACATCTTAGTGTTACTATTAAAATGATTTTGACCTCATAAACACCATAGGGAGTTGGTGGTTATTTTTATTTGTCTTTTTTTATTCCCAGTGACTAATATAGTACGTTACATTCAGCAAACATATAGTATGTAATATAATAATAAGAACATTGAATAGGTACTCATCAAATGTTTGATGGATTGGATTGAATTGATCACAGCAACCAGGATTTTTGACTACTGTGCTGAAGACAAAAATAGATTATCTAGAGCTGCGATTCTCAAAATTATTGGTTTCTCGACTCCTTTATAACTGCTTAAAATGGAGTACTCCAAAAAACTTCCATCTATGTAGGTTGTATCTTTCTATAATTACCGTATTAGAAATTAGAATATCTCAATGTAATTATGAAAATAATTTTGATCTCATGGATCCAATGAACATGACTTGGAGACTCCAGGGATCTCTCCCAGAGTCAGTGATCCAAAGCAAAGCACTAAAATTGTTGAGGAGGAAAATTGCTGTATTATTTTTAAAGCAAGAGTGGTTAGAATAAAAGTTTATCCTGTCCATCTGTCTATCTCTATTATCTATATTTTATATATCACTTTCATAATATCTACATTTCTACACATGAATAAATTTATATTTTAAATTTATACATATGTGTAAATATATAAATCTCTTTATCTACCTACTATTTCATATGTCAGGTAATTTCAAGGAGAGAGGTAAAACAGGGTTATAATAAGAATTAAGAGAAAGCTTAAAGGAACAGAAACAAATTAACATTTTTATATATTTTAAAAACCAACCTAAACAATAATTTCCAGATGAATATCTATCTACACAAAATTTGAAAATGAGGGCAACTTTTGTTTCTCAAAGAAATTAGGAAGGAATTTAAAGATGAATTACTAGCATAAGAATGACAGGACATAACAGAGTTTCAGGGACTCTAAGGTGAGATCCAAACAGTTGCATGTCACTCAAATAAACAGCTATTGCTATATTCTCAGAACAAACAGGTTTTAGAAAATCCTTATGCTTTTTCTTTCTGTAAGTACATGTGCAATAAAATTTCACCTATCATTTGTGATCTAGCTTCTTAGGAGTAGTGTTTTAATTAATTAAATGAAAACTAGAAATTTGAGGCATGAGCTTTATCCTTAATCGTATTTTCCTAATTTCAAATATTAATATTTTGGAGTATTATATTACTTTATAGTTATAAATCATAATTTGTTCAAGTACCCTTCATACTGGCAAATTAAACATCTAACACAACAGCAGGTAGAATCAAAGGCTCTATCTAGTCAACAAAAAAATTCCCAATTATTTTCAAAGAAATTATAAAAGTAAATCTAAAATTTAGTGAGGATTTGTGTCATCTGCCCTTCTCAGCAAGGCAGGGTGGGGAAAGAAGAAACCATAATTTAGAGTTCATCATTTATACTTTATTCTACTTAATGCAAAGTTGTACATCACCGCCCATTCTGGTGCTTGATATTAGAGACAGTGGCAGAGCCAAGGACTCAGGAAGTGGCTCTAGAGGCTGCTGATCCTCAACATTCAGTTGCCTGCCATCAAATCTTCCCCTTCAGTTGCCATTCCATCTCCTCTTTGCACAAATCCCATACCACAGAGACATTCAATTGCTTTTGATGTTGCTCCACCCTTTCCTGAATTTGTCATATGCTCTGTTCATAGATCATAATCCTGAAGCAGTTCTTGTCTCAGAATCCTTGATAATTTTAATCCCTTCATACAGTTTTTATTATTATTTAAGATATCATATAAAGAGCAAAGTATTGGTCTCTTCACAGTTAAACCTTGACTTAACTGTTACATACACAATATCTATGAAAAGATGGAACTAAGAGTAACATAACAGTAAGGTATACTTATAAGGAAGATGTGTACCAAAAGCAATTTGCAAGTTTTGAACTCCAGGGCTCAGAAATCCTTTCTGTAATCAAACTCTCTGTTAATAGGGCTGGCTTCCTTTCTCATTGTACCCTATCATATAACAAATAATAATTTTTAAAAACAAGGAAAGAAAGAAGAAAAAATCAGCAAAACCAATCAATACTTTGAAAATATTCTTAAAGTGTCTTCAATTTTCCATGCCTGTGGCATGGTCAGCTTTAAGACAATAAATGTAGCTTATGCTTATATAGCTGCCATTGATTCTAAGCTTGAGAAAATACCTTTAACAGGGCAAGAAGACAATCAAAAGAAAATTTCTCAGAAACACTTCTCCTTACCTATATGAGGCCACCTTAAAAATTGGTTGCAAGATTAAAGAACTTCTATATATTATGATGTTGGGTTGTTAGAGAATGTATCCTATACATCCATTCATATTTAAGGCTGTAATTGTGTTTTCCTCCTATCAGTGGTTCTCAACCTTCTCAATGCTGTGACCCTTTAATACAGTTCCTCATGTTGTGGTGACCCCCCCAACCATAAAATTGTTCTTCTTTGCTACTTCATAACTATAATTGCTACTGTTATGAATCATAATGTAATTATCTGATATGCAGGATGTATTTTCATTGTTACAAATTGAACATAACCCACAGGTTGAGAACTACTGCTCTATATAGATGACTGTATGGTGTTTTGAAAGACAAATAAAAAGATCAACAATTAAGAGACTTGCATTCAAAATCTGACTTTGCTCTTAATCAGTTCTGTGACTGTGAGCAAAACAATTATCCTCTTTCAGGTATAGTTTTTTTGGCTGAAAAACAAGGGGGTTTGCCTTGTACATTTTTAAGTCTTCTTCAAGGCTTAGCATGCTTTGTAACATTCATCCCGTGAAATCTTGGAGATTAAATTGCTAGTTGCAGGAATCATTGGCCCACAGAAGGGCATCTAGGAAAAAAATGTTTTTCCATAACGATTATTAAAATAGTCAAGCAAACTCTTTAAATATCAGAAGCAGGTCAAGCCATGATTGAATTTTCCAGTTCATATGGAATGAAAGAGAGGTAATAGGAGGAAAAATGTTGGAGGAGAAATGTACCCTACTGATTTCAGAAATGTCCCCAAAGTTGCTCTGAGTTGGGCTTCTAATTAAGTACAGGTATAGGGTGGAGTAATTGGTTTGTACAAATCTCCCTCTACCTACCCCCGTAACTCCCCTTCTCTCCACAGCATAACAATATTCACTGAACCAATTAACCCATTATTCCAATATTTCTCCTTTTACTGGAATATTCTTTCTATAACTTTATTCAAGGCAATTTTGACGTCCTTATTTCTCAGACTGTAGATAAGGGGGTTTAGCATGGGCACAATGATAGTGTAAAAGACAGAGGACACTTTTCCCTGATCCATGGAACCGACTGAAGATGGCTGCAGGTACATGAATGCAAGAGAGCCAAAGAAGATGCCAACTGCTACAATGTGGGAGCTGCAGGTGCTGAAGGCTTTTGATCTGCCTCCAATGGACTGAATTTTTAAAATACTAGCAATGATAAAAACATATGAGCAAATAATGATCAATGTTGGGAAAAGGATATTAAATGTACTGAATGACAGAAGTACCACTTCATTGACATAGGTGCTAGAACAAGAGAGCTTTAAGAGTGGAAGGAAATCACAGAAGTAGTGATTAATAGCATTTTCCTTGCAGAAGAGCACTCTAAGCAAACAACCTGTGTGAGCTGTGGCCCCAATGAAGCCCAATGCATACACCCCAATGATCAACCATGACCACACCTTATAGGACATGATAAGACTATAATGAAGTGGATGGCATATAGCAACATAGCGGTCATATGCCATCACAGCCAACATTTGACATTCACAAATGGCAAAAAAGGTAAAAAAATAGAACTGAGTTGTGCACTCAGGGTAGGAAATAGTGTTCTTGTCTGATAAAAAATTCATTAGCATTTTGGGTGTGATAACAGTTGATTGACAGAGATCAATGAGGGACAGATTACAGAGGAAATAAAACATTGGGTTATGAAGATGAGAACTCAGACCAATAAGTATAATCATGCCCAGGTTCCCCAATACAGTGACCACATAGATGCCCAGAAACAGGAAGAAGAGTGGCAGCTGGAGCTCAGGCTTGTCTGTCAACCCTATGAGGATGAACTTAGTCACTAGTGAATAATTTCCTTTCTCCATTCTTTTTGACTATGGAGTAAGAATCTGTATACAAGAGGGAAAAAAAGTCTTCATTATTATAAGTCTAAAATGATGCCTCAAATAGAACAGTAAAGTTGTTCTTATGAGTTCTGCTCATTCTTTCATCTCTTTTTTTTCCTACCACAAACTAAAGACTGCCAGCTTCACAGGAATGAGGTATGTAAAACCTTCTATTGAAAAGAGCTATGTTTGAACTTCTTTCCTATATAAAATGCTCATGATATTTTTGATTCATATAACTATTTGCAAAGATGCTTGTTCACAACCTAAACTGTATGTAAAAATGTTTAAGTATGTGTTGAATATTTACAAATTTTAAAGAACATTGATATTCAGACCCCTATAACTAATAAACATGAGAAATCTATCCCAAAAGTAAGAGTCTCTTGACAGTAATTCCTTCCTCCTCTTGAGTTTTTTTGATGCTCTATTCACAGCCTGTATGGGCATAAATGATCTTGAGCAGGTGTCATATAAAGATAATTTGAATGACTTGTGAAAGTCTACGATGGAGAAGGGAAGAATGAGAGGGAAATGATCATGACTTCCTAACATTTTTAACATTATGTGTAAAAGGAATTATGTGTAAAAGTTTGTTTCAAAAAAGGAAAGCTGAAGAGCAATGTGTAAAGTTTAAAAGAAGCAAATTTAGCCTTGGTATGAGGATAAAATCTGTAATAATTATATATGAATCAAAGTTAAATGTATTGCCATAGTAGTAATGGGTTCATCTTAAGTTAAGGTCTTCAAGCTGGATTACTACCACTGCTGTTGGTGTATTGAAGGGATGTTATGGGGTAGGATTTGAACTAGATGGAGTGTCCCTTCCAATTCCAAAAATACTGTATGTAGTTCTATAATTCTGAGGTGGAGTTCTTCATACTCCCCCAAATCTCTATTTTTTAAACCACTGTTCAGTTCTCAGCCCCATGCCATTATTAGTAATGGGTTTAATTAACGTGGAGATGTAATTTCTTTTGTAAAGTCTTGAATTCTTATTAATCCTTATTTAGAAGGAAAAATGTCAAATTAATCAACTACTTACCATGTAGCATTGAATCTTGAAGCTTCTTGAACCAAAATATATGACTTCTATAAAACTTATTATAGTCTTGGTTGGAGCCTTCTAATCTTTGTTAATGTTGATGGGAGCTAGGACACAGAATGCAGTCTCTGAAAAGTTCTAGAAATTGATTTTACCTGAAAAATATTATTTCTAATTGTTACTTTAATTGTTCCTAATTTCAACATTTATCAGAATGTCCTCTTCACCTACAGACAAAGAAAAAGTGTTCACCATTGTCAACAAAGCTTGTGATGATGTAACTTAAGGCCTTTATGGATATTTATAATATAACTGGGACCTCATTAGTAATACACAGATAAAGGCTTCCCCAGGGACTAATTTCAAAAGCAATTGCCCTTTTCTGGGAAGAAGTCATTAACATTTTGCTTTACTTCTTATGTGTCACTTTTATTTACTCCCTGTGTGTACAATAAACTTTTCAGAACATGATCCCACCAGACATAGGAATTTGGGCACCTTGAACCAATTTTTTTTTTCCTATTGATGCCTGGGAGATTTGGGATAGCATCTACACTAAGCAATCCACATAGTGTGAAGTTGTCTGAAATCAAAGGTCATGGTAGCTGGGGAAGCTGTAAACTGGGAAGCCTGAATATTCAAGGAAGGGAGGAGATGGGGTAGAAAAGAATTGTGAAAATCAGATTCTGAACTTATTGAAGAAGGGGTAAATTGAAGTATAGGTCCATAGTTGACAGTGAGAAGGATCTCAATGGCACAGTTGCTGAGTAATAGGGATTGATGAAATGTATAAAGCTGGCCAGGCCAAATAAAGTGTCTATCAGCTTTTCTACATTTTTTTTTTGGAGAGGGGAAGACAGGGCGGTTGGGCTTAAGTGACTTTCCCAAGGTCACAGCTAGTAAGAGGTGTCTGAGGCCGAATTTGAACTCAGGTCCTCCTGACTCTAGGGCCAGTGCTCTATTCACTGAGCCACCTAGCAGCCCCAATCAGCTTCTCTTCTTGATCCTGTGCATAACACGGTATGTGAGAAGTCACATACAGCCTTGAATAGGTTGCTCAGAAATGTCATCTATTCAGAAGTCAGTTAGGTGTCAGTGATCACTATAAAACAGAAGAAAAATGAAAAGAAAGTTTTATGGTAAGTGGAGTTTATTAATAGCAGAAGAGTTTTAGCGTGCACAGTGAAAATGGATGAACTGTGATAACTCAGGCCTAGGTTAATAGTGTCCAGTAGCACTTCCTTAGTTATTGATCTCTCCTGTTGATATGTGTATGTTTGTGTGTGTGTGTGTGTGTGTGTGTGTGTGTGTGTGTGTGTGTGGGAGTGCGCGCGCACACATGTATGCATGTATATTTATCCTTGGTGCCTAGTGCATGGGTCTTCTGTCCAAGAAGTACATTGGGAGCTCTCTATTCCTGCAAATGAGTCATGGTAGAGAGAAAGGGTTGTCAAAGTACCCTGGAGTATATATCAGCTTTTTTTCTAAGCAAAGGAGCAAATAGGTTGAGTACTAAATCTTGATTAAAAAAATGTGTGCCTCCTGCATATCAGAACTTAGGACAAAACTCTGGCCTTATTTTGCTGGTGTACATCTGAGTGCTCTTGTCTATCCCTGACTAGGTAGAAGATTATTAGATATAAAATTCAAAGGTTTGGGGAAAGTTCCTCATAAGGACATAAGAAGAGAGAAGAAAAAAAATTATGAAGGCCTTGTTCTAATCACAGCACCAAAATAACAATAGCTTACATTTCTATGATCAGAATCAACAGTGACACTCCCTGTTGTATTCCTCATGCCTGGAGCTATTGAAGAGGAGGCCTGATAACCAATTGTTGGGGATATTATAGAGGGCATTTTTATTTCAGTGATTTGGTCAGCTGTACTAAGATTTTCCTTCTGCTGTTCTCAGAACTTGACTGATAGCAAACTGAAATCAGAGAAGTTATACAGAATTAAGAATGTATCAGGCAATATGTTATATTCTACAGAGAGAAGACAACATAAAATAGTAGGAATGGCCAGGGAGGATCCATTTGATCCAAGAAATTATAGGGATTGTGGGAGGAATTATAGGGCAATTGACTGAAAATTCTTTCTGAGGATAATAACTATTCTGATTATTATTCTGTGAATCTCAAACTTTTTGATCTTAGGACTCTTTTATACTGATAAATATTGAGAAATCCAAAGAAAACTGTCATTTATGTGAATTATATCTGTCTCTGCCACATTAGAAATTAAAGCATATTATTTTTATGAAAATAATTTTGACTTCATGAACACCATGGGAAATGAATGGGTGGCTGTTTCTCATTTACCTTTTTGTACCCAGTGACCAATATAGTATGCTGCATTCAGTAGCTACTCATTATATGTTGGATGGATTGGAGTGAATTGATTACAGGAACCAGGACCTTTAACTACTATGCTCAAGACAAAAATGAATGACTGAATGAGTGAAAAATTATTTATTTCAATCATTATTATTATTTATTACAATATTGTTATTACAATTATAGTTATTTTTATTATTATTGATCTCAATATTCAGCCATAAGAGTCATTTCTTTGGAAGGCATCCACTCAGATTTTGAGAAGATCAATTACCATACTACGGCAATCTGTTGTTCTATTTGAAAGCTTACATTGAGAAATACAGATCTATGGAAGTGGTTCTTGGGTATTTGTTCTCAAGTTTCCTTTACACTGACAAACAGTGAGTGCCCTAAGAAACTTTTATTTGGCAGCTTATATCTACATTTACTATATTAGAAATAAAAATATTTTTGCCTTATGAAAAAAATGTTAACCTCATGGACCTAATGAAAGGGTTTTAGAGACTCCTAGGTATACTTGTACCACATTTAAAGAAACACTGATCCAAAACAAGGCACCAGAATTGTTAAGGGTGAAAATTTTTTATGTTATGTTTAGAGTAAGATCTGTTAGAATAAAAACTTTATTCTATCTCTCTATTCTTTTTTTCTGTATATATATATACATATATATATACATATATATTATGCATAATATCAATCAATGCTACTGTTATAATATTTCTCTCTTCATACTCAAATACATGTATATTTTAAATTTATACATATGTGTATAGTATTTTATATATCAAGTAATTTCAAGGAGAAAGGTACAATAGGATTACAATATGAATTTAGAGACAGTTGAAAGGAACTGAAATAAGCTAAATTTTTAAATATATTTTTAAAAAGCAACCTCAACAACATTTCTGGATGAATATCTACCTGCATTCAAAGTTGTAAATCAGGGACAATATTTGTTTCTCAAAGAAATTAGGAAGCAATTTCAGAATTTAGAATTTAAAGCTCTACAATACATGCAGCTAGGAATTAAGATATACAGGGGCTGGGGTAGGGAGATCCTCCCTGCCCTACCAGAAAGTTAGAGAGCAGACCACAATACAATAGGATTGATTTTGAGGGGTTGGGGTAGGGGAAAGACGGGGAGAAAATTTGTAATTCAAAAATCTCATGAAAATGATGTAAACAAGAAAACAAATAAAATTTATTACAAAAAAAGGAAGCAATTTCAAAGAGGCATTTCTAGCGTAAAGCATGACAAAACTTAACAGAGTTTTCGGACTTTAGTCTGAAATCCAAACGTTGCCACTCACTAAAATAAACAGATATAATAAATTGCTACATTCTTAGAACCAATAGTTTTTAGAACATTCCTATTACTTTCTCTACCTTTCTATAAGCTCATACACAATAAAGTTTAATCTCTGGTTTATGACTAGTTTCCTAGGTATAACATTCTATTTAATTTCAACTAAAACTATAAATTTGAGACATGAGCTTCATGCCTCTTCATCACATTTCCCTAATTTCCTCCTTACTAATCTTTTCATAGGGTATTTCAATATTATCTGACAAGCATGTATCATAATTCATTCAATTACTCATCCTGTTGATAAATTAGACACATAACTCAAAAGCAGGTATTGTGATTGGATTTACCCAGACAACAAAAATTCAAATTATTTATGGAGAAATTATGAGGGCAGTTCCAAATTGGTTCAAGCTTTAGAGTCATCTTCTGCCATCCTCAGGCAAGAGAAGAGGAGGGAAAAAAAGAGAGATCATACTTCAGCATTTGTAATTTATTCTCCCAAGTAAAAAGTCAGCCACCACCTTTTCATTCTGACCCTTGAGAGCAGACAGTGATGGAGGCAAGGGCTTAGGAAGCAATCTCAGAGGCTGCTGAGCCTCAGCACTCAACTCACTGGTATCACATCTTCCACATGATCTGTCATTCCATATCCCCCTTGCACCAAACGCATACTATTACCAAATTCACCTATTCCAGAGCTCACACTCCTGACTCAGAACTCATGAAAGTCTTAATTCTTTCCATTATATAGACAGAATTGTGATTATTATTTAAGATACTACAGCAAGAACAAAATATTGATCTCCTCACAGATAAACCTTGAGTGAAATGTCACATGCAATTATAGACGACATTCATGAAAACAGATAGCCCAGTGTATAATGGTAATGAGGAAGTCACATATGAAAGGTAATTTATAACTTTGAAACTTCAGGGCCTGGAAATTCTTCCTGTAATTTAACTTTCTATTATTGGGGGTAGGTCTGTTTCTTCCAAAGCCTTCCCTATAAGACATAGCACTTTTCAAAGAAAGAAAAAGAAAAGAGAGGATAAAAATCAACAAACCCAATCAATATATTGAAAAAATTCTGAAAATATCTTTCCTTTTTCACATCTTTGCTGTGGTCAGCTTTAAAACATTCAGTTTAGCAAAATTATGTATCACAATTCATGCTCTTATAGCTGCTATTGGTATTGAGCTTAAGAAAGTCTCCATTTTTTCCCAGAGTAAGAAGAAAATCCAAGCATCTGTCTGTAACCTAGAAACACTTTACCTTATCTGTAAGAAGCCATCTGTTATGGTGTGACAGAATGGATCCTTAACACCTTTACACATCTGTTCACATTTAAGGTTGCAAATGTGTTTTCCTCCATTCAGTTCCTTTATTTAGATGACTACATGCTGTACTGGAGAAGAAAAAAGACAGAGAATCAAGAGACTTTGATTCAAGACTATTTTTGCTCTTGATCTGCTCTACAAATATGAACAAGAAATTTGTCCTCTTTGAGGTATGGTTTCTTCAGCTGAAAAACAATGGTTTGGACTTGTAAATCATTAAATCTTCTTCTATCCTTAGAATTCCCAGTAATATTCATCTTGTGAAATCTTGGAGATTTGACTGCTAATTGTAGGAATCGTTAGTCTATGGGGGGGCATATGTGAAAATTGCATTTATATGCAGATAGCAAATCTCTCATTCTTTGCCTCTCTATCTTTCCTCTCCTCTCTCTCTCTCTCTCTCTCTCTCTCTCTCTCTCTCTCTCTCTCTCTCTCTCTCTCTCTCCTTCTCCCTCCCTCCCTAATTTATTATTGTAATATTTCCCACTTTCCCTACAATATTCTTCCTTCTATCACTTTCCTCAATGCAATTTTGACATCTTTATTTCTAAGACTGTAGATAAGGGGGTTGAGCAACGGTACAATGATAGTGTAAAAGACAGAGGACACTTTTGCCATGGAGCTGGATGAAGATGGCTGCAGATACATGAATGCAAGGGAGCCAAAGAAGACGCCAACTGCTACAATGTGGGAGCTGCAGGTGCTGAAGGCTTTTGATCTGCCTTCAGTGGATTGGATTTTTAAAATGCTAGTAATGATAAAAATGTAAGAGAAAATAATGGTCAGTGTTGGGAAAAAGATATTAAAAGTACTGGAGGCTAGAGTCACCACTTCATTGACATAGGTGCTAGAACAAGAGAGCTTCAAGAGTGGGAGGAGATCACAGAAGTAATGATTAATAGCATTTTCCTTACAGAAAAACACTCTAAGCATGCAGCCTGTGTGAGCTGTGGCCCCAGCAAGGCCTAATGCATACACCCAAGCCACCAACCATGAGCACACTTGATAGGACATAATAAGACTATAACGAAGGGGATGGCATATAGCAACATAGCGGTCATATGCCATCACAGCCAACATTTGACATTCAGAAATTGCAAAAAACCCAAAAAAATAAAACTGAGTCATGCAGTTAGAATAAGAAATGGTGTTCTTCTCTGACACAAAGTTCACTAGCATTTTGGGTGTAATTACAGTTGATTGGCAGAGATCAATGAAGGACAAATTGAAGAGGAAATAATACATTGGATTTTGAAGGTGAGAACTCAATCCAATAATTATAATCATGCCCAGGTTCCCCATCACAGTAACTATATACATTCCTAGGAACAAGAAGAAGAATGGTAGTTGGTACTCAGGCTGGTCTGTCAGCCCTATGAGGATGAACTCTGTCACTAGTGAATAATTTCCTTTCTTCATTCTTTTTGAGTGTAGAGTACGAAGAAATAAGAATCTGTTGACAAGAGGGGAAAAAGGGGGTTCTCATTATTATTATTATATGTTTATAGTGAGACCTTAGACAGAACAGTAAAATTATAATATAAAGTTTCTTAATTTTTTTGTCTCTGCCTAATTTCCTACCATAAACTGAAGATTGTCAGCCACACAGGTATATGGTATTTAAGGAAAAAGCTATGCTCATCTTCTCTATTACATACAATAATAATAATTTGATTCACATCATTACTTACCTTCAAAGGTGGTTGCTCACAAAATAAAATGTATGCAAGAATATTTAAGTATGTATTACATATATAAAATCCTTATTAAGGATTATAAAGTATATATCACATATATAAAAATCCATTGGGATTCATTTGTTTATTTTAAACGTTTTGGGTTTTTTTAGATTTATTATAGTAAATGACTATAGTAATATATCATATGATAACCCCTAAAATTAAAGTTTTTGGTACAAAAACACATTATTTGACAACAATTTCTGGAAAAGCTGACAGAAAGTATACACCAACATCTCATACTATATGCAAAGATAAAGTCAAAATGGGTATATGATTTACAAATAAAGGGTGATGCCATAAACAAATTTAAAAAGTACAGAATAGTTTATCTGTCAGATTTATGGCTAATGGAAGAATCTAGGACTCAAAAAGATATAGATAACATTACAAAATGTAAAACAGATCATTGTGATTATATAAAATTTTAAAGTTTTTGCATAAAAAAACCCAAAGCACACAAAATTATAAGGAAATCAGAAAACTTGAAAAAATACAATTATTTCTGTTTAAGGCCTTTTTAAAAAATCAAATATATAGAGAACTTAGTCAAATTTATAAAAATACAAGTCAATCCTCAATTAATAAGTGGCTAAAAGATGTGAACAGGAAGTTTGCAAACAAAGCTATAGCCATATGAAAAAAAATGCTCTAAATCACTTAATTAGAAAAATACAAATTGAAACACATCAGATGTTCTACCTTACACCTATCAGACTGACTAATATGACAAAAAATGAAAATGTTGGATGGGACGGCTAGGTGGTGCAGTGAAGAGAGCACCGGCCCTGGAGTCAGGAGTACCTGAGTTCAAATCCGGCCTCAGACACTTAACACAAAAAACTAGCCATGTGACCTTGGGCAAGTCACTTAACCCCAACTGCCCTCCAAAAAAAAAAAAGAAAATGTTGGATGTTGGAGGGAATGTGGGAAAACTGGAACACTGATGCAATGCTGGTGGAGTTGTGAACTGATGCATACACTGTGGACAGGAATTTGGAACTATGCCCAAAGAGCTACAAAACTGTGCATACCATTTGATCTGCCAATGCCATTGCTAGGTATATATCTCAAAGACATCTGAAAAAAGGGAAAAAGACCTATTCATACAAACAAAATTTATAGTAATTCTTTTTGTAGTGTCTAAGAGAATTGGAAATTAAAGGGATGCACTTCAATTGGGGGGATGGCTAAACAAGATACAGTGTATAACTGTAAAAGAATATTATTGTGGTATAAGAAATGACAAAGAGGACAATTTAAAAAAATACCTGGAAAGACTTACATGAACTGATTCATAGTGAAGTGAACAGTACCAAGAGAATGCTGTACAAAGTAAAAGCAACATTGTTCAATTAAGAACTGTGAATGACTTAGCTCTTCTCAGAAAAGCAATTATCCAAGACAATCTTAAAGGACTAATGATGAAGCATATTATCTACCTCCAGAGAAACAAATTATATTGATAGAATACATACTGAAGAATGCCTTTTTTCACTTTTTTCTTTCATTTCCCCCCTTTTATTCAGTTCTTCTTATACAAAATATCTAATATGGAAATGTTTTACATGATTGCATTTGTATAATCTATATCTGATTGTTTACTATCTCAGAGAGGGATCAGAGGTGGGAGAGATAGAATTTGGAACTCATTGAGGTTTAAGTTCATATAACAAGTACTTATAAGGTATAGAAGTAAAAATCAGCTCTCTTCACAGCAATTCACCAAAGCTCTTGAGTCTTTGTGGAACTCTATTCACAGGTCAGTTGCTGTTGAGATGTCTACCAATTACTTTTGGAGCTTATCAAGTGGGGAACTCTTACCTCCATCTCCTTTTCAAAGGTAAGGAAAAGGGAACTCAGAGAGCTCAGTCATTGCTATGGGCACATAATTGGCATGCTGTGAGCTGGTAAGAAGTCTGTTCTCTGGGGGGAGAGTTCTTCATGTCTCAAGACATTAAAAAACTAAAATAGCAAATTAATAAGCAATAAGAGAAATGGTTTACACTTATACTTAAATTTTGGCAAAATATTGGAGAAAAAACATATTATGGGAAAAGTGAAATGGCATGAAATGGACAAAGGGCAGATCATGCTTTTGCACGTGGTGAAACACCTCACAAAGAGTAGTCATTAATGAAACAATGTCAGTTTAAAAGGTGACACTTAGGGGAGGAGAGCATTAGTAATCCTAATCTTAGTATTCCATCTTGTGCTATTGAACACACTTTGATCAATAACTTAGATGAAAGCACTGATCATATGCATTTGAATATGACACAAAGATTAGAGAGATGAATAACTCAGAATTTGACCAATACACGATCCAAAACTATCATGATAGTTTAAGACAATAGACTTACTCTAGTATGAAAAAATTTAAGAAGAATAAATACATAATAATCAGTTTCAACAAAAGATATGGAAGTAAGTTTTAACATCCAATTGTTTGACAAAGATCATGGGATTCAGTAGATGAAAAACTCAATATAATGAGTAATCAAATGTTACAGTTAAAAATCCGAAAGTTATCTTTGGTTAAATGGAGAGAGGCATAGTTTGAAGGAATAAGAAAATAACAGTCCTAACACACTTAACCTTAGTCAAACCACAGTTGGAGTTTTGAGTCCAGTTCTCTTTTCCATAGTTGAGGAAGGACATTGACAAAGTGTAGAAAATTAAGAAAAGGACAATGAGAATCATAAGTGATCTTGAGTGCATACAATTTGGGGATAATTTGAATGACTTTTGGAAGTTTAACTTGGAAAAGGGAAGAATCAGTTGGACATAATTGTTTCTAAGTATTTTAAAGACTGTTACCTCTGAATGAGATTGGACTTGTTCTGTTTGTCCCCAAAGAGTAGCACCAAGGGCAAAGTGTGAGCATCATGAAGATGGGAGGATAAAATTCTTAACAACTACTTTTATCCAAATTACTTTTTATCCTAAAAGGAAATGGGCTGCCTTGGTAGGTAATGGGTTCTCCTCCTTCAAATAGAGGCTGGATAACCTCCAATCCTTTAGTGGGTATTTGGGTGGAGTTGTGGAATATGATTTGAAGAAGATGGAAGTTGCCTTCCAACTCGCAAATTCTTCATTTCTTTAATTCTGAGCTGAAGTTTCTCATACCTCCAAAATCTCTTTCTAGTTTTCATATCACCTAAATCTGGTCTTCTGCTCCATGCTATGGTCAATAGTAGCTAGAATAGAATACAGAGATGTTCTTTCTTTTGCAAATCCATGCAGTTTCATGAAACTTTTTGTATAATGAAGAATAACATCAAATTAATCAAATACTCACCCTCTAGTATTGACCCTTAAACCCTCTTCATCCACAGATTCCTGGAAGGTCAGTGTCTTCTGTGAAAGTTGCTATGGACATGGTACAGAAACTTCTAATCCTTTTTAATGTTGATGGAAAGGAGGGCACAGAACTCTATCTCTGAAATGCTCTAGAAACTGATTTGATCTGAAGATGACCATTTATAATTGTGACATTATCCAGAATTTCTTCAGCTGTAGATAGGGAAACAATATTTACTCAGGTCTACAAAGCTCTTGATGAGGTACCTTAAGGGTTTTATGGTTGTTGAGAAAATTCCTGGTACCTCATTAGTAATACACAGACAGAAGCTCCCACAGGAACTCATCTCACAAGAGATTTCTCCCCTTTCCAGGAAGAAGTCCTTACCATTGTCTTTTAGCTACTATTTCTTGCCTTCCAAGTTCATAGTCGTCTTCTCAGACTTTGCTGCCCATCTTTTGCTGAGGAATTCACTAGATTTGGGGTTCAGGAAGTTTGGGTTGAAGTAGTCTGAATTAAAATATTATGGTAATTGAAGAAGTTGGACAAAAAATGTAGAAGGGATAGAAAAGAAGTATGTGAGTCAGGTACTGAATTTGTTGGAGAAGAGATCAAGTGAACTGGAAGTCCACAGTTGATAGCAACAAGGGACTTGATGCCATTACTTTGCTGAGTAATTCTGTCATCTGGGATCATTTTATTTTGAGTTGAGCATTTGAATGTTTGAGGAAGTTGTTAAAAGCTTTATAATTTCTTCTTGTTGTTGAAGTAGCCTGAATCCAGATAGTATGGTAGTTGAAAAAACTTGAGCAAGTGATAGACCTGATGGTTTACAGGAAGGACAAGATGGGGCAGAAAAAAAATCTATGAATTAGTTATTTAATTAATTTTTCTTTTTTTCCTTTCTTTTAAAAAATTACTTTATTTATTTTCTTGTTTACATCATTCATTTTCACAAGATTTTGAGTTACAAATATTCTCCCCATCTTTCCCCTACCCACAACCCCAAAACAGCAATCCCACTGTAAAGCCCTTCCCCCAATCTGCTATCTCCTATGTCCTCCTCCATCCTCCCTCTAACTTTCTGGCAGGGCAGGGTAGGTTTCCTTACCCCAGTGCCTGTATATCTTAATTCCCAGTTACATGTAGTCAATAATAATAATAAACATATATAAATATATATTTTAAGATTTGATCGTAGAACTTTAAATTCTAGATTCTTTTGGTTCCTCCCTCGTCACCTACCCCCACTAGAAGGACAAGCAATTCAATACAGGCTATACATGTGTGATTATGCAGGACATCTCCACAGTGGACATATTGTGAAAGACTGATTATATGTCCCTCCTTCCTATCCCACCCCCCCCTTGTTCTATTCTCTACCCTGTCCCTGTTCCTTTACAGAAATATGTGTTTCCAGCAACCCTCCCCCTGATCCTGCCCTCCCCTCCATCATCCCGTGTCTCATCCCCATCCCCCCTACTTTCCTGTGTGGCAAGATACCCAGTTTAGAGTTTATGGCATTCCTTTCCTAAGCCAAATTCAATGAGAGCAAAGTTGACCCTTTCCCTTTTGCCTTCCTGTTCTTCCCCTCCATTGTAAGAGTTATCCCTTGCCTCTTCTATATGGGATGATTGACCCCATTCTGTCTTTCCCTGTCTCTTCTCATTTTAATCTTCTCCCACCTCAGAATTTCACCTTTTAAAGTATCATCCCTTCCTATTCAATTGATCCTGTGCCCTCTATGAACTCATATACACACATACTCAGATATGTATTCATATGCATATATACACTCCTATATAGACATATATGTAGGTATACGTATATATACATTTGTATTCCCTTCACCTA
>CM053596.1:128815761-128841716 GCA_028646575.1 Pseudocheirus occidentalis | reverse complement strand
AAAATGAAGAAAAGGCTTCCCCTTGGACGAAACTGATGTTTGCTTAGGACAAGGACCTGGGAGCTGTTCATCCCTGAGGACTGGACAAGAGCCCGTAAGCTTTCTGCTCCTGACTCTAGGTGATTGTTTGACAGACTCAGGAGGGAGCTGGGACCAGGGAAGAGGATCCAGGGAATCAGAGAGACTACCCAGAGTCAAAATGAAGAAAAGGCCTCCCCTTGGACTAAACTGAGGTTTGTTGGAAATTAAGGGGTGGAAGGTTTGTGTGGTTGTCTAAGAACTTTATTTGGAGACTAAAGTTAATGGTTGCCCCATGAGTGGAAGATCAGTATATTGTTAACTGTTGATTGAATCAACTCCCTCTTAGGGAAACTAGGTCATTCCTTTTGTTAACTGATTGATTTCTTTAACTTGACTGATTGAATCTAAAAATGTGAAGCTGGTTTTGCCCTTAGGGAAACCAGCTGATTCTTCTCTTGTTCCTTGTTCCTTTCTGTAATAAAATATTATATTGAGACTTTCCTTGTTCTGAAGATTGTATGTAATATTGTGAATTGTTGAAACTGTGAACATTGTACTGAATCTTGAATTGTAATGGAATAAACAGAGTGTTCACTAATACTGTGTAATCTGAATCTTAAAAGCTGTTCACAGTAGCATTCTCTCAGGAATCTACTGCTGATTGGCTTTACAGTAATAAATTACCATTCATTACATTTGTTTCATTTAATAACTATCCTGTCACTGAGCTATGAGTAGCTTTTGGGAATAATAATAATAATAATAACTAAAATTTATATGGTGCTTATAATTATTATATCATTTGATCCTCATAATAGTAGATAGTATTATGGTTTTCCTATCATTATTTTCACTCTATAGATGAAGAAACTAAGGCCAACAAAGGTTAAGTGATTTGTCCAGGGTCACTTTGGGATACCAGATTTGTGTTTTATTTCTAATTCCATTGACACTTTCCTCTCTATATCAGTTTCTCTTTCCTGGCATATGTTGATTCAATTGCTCTGGGGAAATTGTTTATCACTAATGAAGCAAATTAAATAGTGATTAACAAGATCTACCACTCCACCACAGCATATTTTTTGAATTCAACTTTGGATGTATAATTCTTAGCATTTTGAAGGTATCAAATGACCAGAGAAGCCTCTCTGTGTCTTGGTATCTCAATGTGAAGATTTGAGTTTAAATGTATATGCATATATATATATATATATGTTGACAACTGTGGACATTAGTGTGATTATGTACAAACATGTAACATGCCAAGGACTAGTGGAAACAGGCATACAATGTTCCCTTCTTTCCCAATATACATTTTCACTAGTGTCTCAGAAATCCAAAATGGGTTTTAGTTATGGCATGAAGGATCATAAATCATAGCATTACAGATTTGAGCTGGGAAAGACTTGTGAAGTCATGGCATCTCTTCTTCCCTCATTTTATAGATAAAGAAACTGAGGCCCAGAGAAGTTAAATGACTTGCCCACAATCACATAGTAATTATCTAAGCTGGGCCCAAACCCGGGTCTTCTTGACTGAACTTAGTTTCAGTGTTCTTTCCACTATGCTATATCACAGATGTTATAATTATTAGGGAGGTGTAACATATGTTGGCTAGAAACTTTGAAAAGAATTATGCCTTATTGTAGAGGGTTGAACTAAATGGCTGTGTGATTCTTTAGCTGTTTCCTGCATTTCCATATGCTCTAATTTGAATACATTTTTGCGTCTCTGCACTGGGCACTCATTGTGATCCATAGGCTCTGCTAGCACTTCAGACTGCATAAAGGACCAATTATTTGTCTACAATTTCAATGCAATGAGAACTGTGGCAAAAATTCCTTGGGTCCCTAAGAAGAAAAGGACCTAGGATATTAATTTAAAATAGCATTTAAAAGTAGACATCCTTAGAGAACTCTGGTTGAGTAAATATATGGGAAATGTTTCTTTGAGTTTATATTAGTCAGAAATACCAGATGTTCCTTTGTGTCCAAAGATGTGTGTTCCAATGCAAAAAATTAAAATATACTAATTGAGTCCAAACTATTGATAGAGATGTACATTATATAGCATTACTGACTTTTAGGTTTCCTTAATCTTCTTTTGAAAGCTCATTTAGGATCATAGAGTCATAGAATTTGAGATTTACAAAGGACCTTGGAAATCATCTATTCAACCCCCCTTACTTTATTGATTAATCACCTGTGTCATTCTGCCCAAGCTGTAACTTGCTAAGGACCCTATTTACAAAGTCTTCAACAAATAATCTTCTAGCCTTTGCTTGAACACTTTTAGTGAGGGAAAAAACCTGTTACACTATAAAGCAGTTTATTGTACTGTTGGATGCTTTTTAGTTGTGAGGATTCCACACACCAAGTCTCTGCCTATCTGCAACTTTCACACATGCTTCTAATCCTGCCCTCTAGGGCCAAGGAGAACAGGTCTAACTGTAATTTCCCCAAACAGCCCTTTAAATATTTGAAGACAACTATCTTGTTCCCTGCTCAAACCTTTTCTGCTCCAGGATATCCCCCTACCTCACCCCACTGTTCTTTCAACTGATCTTTACATAGCACTATTTTCTTTACTTTTCTTTGAAAACACTTCAGTTTATTAGTGTCTTTCCTAAAAAAACACCTGGAAATGAAACAAGTCCTCCAGAGGTGGTCTGCCCAGGGCAGAATACAGTGTTTCTCTCACCTCTAATTTTGGATGCTATGTCTCTTGTAATGTCATATAAATATATATTAGTATTTGGTTTCCGTGTTGTATTGTTGAATAACATTGAGTTTGCAGTCCAGTAACACCTTTATATCTTTCTTTAGATAAACTTTAGCCTGAGTATGCTTCCTCCTTGGAAGTTGTTTATTTTTTTTTTAATGAGAAAGGGTCTCTTTCTGCTGTAATCAACCATATCTGCTAATGTATATTTGTAAGATATCAGTTACAACAATGGTGATGGGATCATCCCCCAAAGTAAAAGACCATCTCTTTGGGATCTGGACCCCGAAAAGGAAAAGCCCTTGGACTTTCTCATGTGGGGTGTTCACCTGGGGTAATAGGCCCTTCCCAGTTACTTAGGTGCCCTTTCGTTGTCTGCACCTGGCCCACCCTAGACCACCACTCCTTTAATTCCATTTAGATCCTTTGTCTTTTCCCACAGTCTTCTGTATAAAAGATCCATCTTACCTCCATTAAAGGGCTCAGATAAAATCTGGCCCATTTGTCAATACAAGCATCACAAATGCTCAGATTCTAAAAATCTGCAATATTGGCCAGACTGAATCTGAACCATTGACTAGAATTTTCAGGAATCTGAGCATTTGACCCATTGCTAACCCTAAGTATTATGGAGTTAGTAATGCCTGGAGAAGGAGAGCAAAATGTCTAGAGATGAAGCTTACCAGAAACTTATATGTACCTCTCTTAACCTCATCTTGAAAAACCAAGATGAGAAAGGGACTATCCTATAAGTGTAATTCAAATTAACTGATTAAGATGTGAGAGCATAATATGGTAGAGAAGACAAATTACTCTTTTCCAAGATATCTATATTCTTAATGAGATAAACCCATAGAAGAGGTTAAGACACATACACCTGCATTTCAGGTAAGTTATTTCTCAGGAGTGCAACACATCTGAAAATTTTGGAATAATAGAAAAAAAATTCTTGTGTGCTTATGAAATACTTATGTTAAGATAAAAAAAAAACACTAGACCTGAGATTCCATTGGCATGTGTGGAAAAAAATTCTTCAAATTAAGATTAGCATCTGATTGCAAATTTTAGCCTTAGAGAGTTGATGGAGATATAGTGAGAGATGTTTAGTGACTAGCCAAAAGACTTAAGACCAATAAATAAGTTTGTGAGGTAGGACCTGAATACAATTATTCCTGCCTTTGAGGACAAGTCTATAAACATTACATAAAGTTGTTAAGTTTAGCATTGTTGACTAAAAAATAGCCAAATCATGTACTGTTTGTGAATTACTGCAAAATCCGACAGCTAAATTACACAGAACCATTTAATGTGTATTTTATTGTTTCTGAAAAAAATAGAATTGAAACTATGAGCTATCCACTTAAAGGAATCTGATATCTACTGGGATAATTATGATTTTTGAAATATTTTGTCTGATGTTATAGTTTATGTATAGGACTACAACATAGAATCATTTAGGTTAACTGGTTCTCTTGAAAATAAACATATAAAGAATGACAGCCTGTTATTTTCCATTGCCCTGACTCATTCTAACTCTATGTCAATCATGTAAATGATTGGATGAGACTCCCAGTCAACTGCAGCAGCTACATACCAACGTATATTTCTGAGATCCCTGTCTATGGATGTGGACCCTCATCTATTTTCTGGTCCTAATTAGGAAATTCTCCCACCAGAATCTCCTATTGATAATTGATACCCAAAGAATTTCTCCACCATATCTGAGTCTGATTAAGAATACCCTTTCCCATATTTGGCACTGATTACCTGTTCTACACCAACCCTATCTTGAAGGTATACAATTTTCTTCTTCAGACCCAACTCTAAGCATGCAATCCCACAAAGATTTTGCCACTATGTCCTGCTAACATGACTCTGGTCCTATATGGCAGAATTTCTTTCTGTCAGTGTTGCTGTAAAATGTGTTTGTGTTTGTATGTTTACTTTTGTTGTTTCCTACTTACTGCATGTTATAATAATAAAAATCATGCTTGTGCTAACTTCATGAAAACCAATTTTCTATAATGCCTAGAACCTTGACCTTTAATCTAAGCAGTGTAGCCAAATTGAGCATCTCTGTAGTAAGAACACCTGGGTTCAGTCCCATATCTGATAATTACCTTATTCCTGACTATAGACAACTTGCTTAACCCCTTGAACTTGAGTTTTCTCCTCTATAAAATAATAAATTATTCTGGACAGACTTTAATTCCTTGTTCATCTCTAGAAATATGACAAAATGCTTCCGCAATCCTATGATTCTTGTGTTAGAAGTATTATCCATTTGGGAGAAGACAGCAAGCACTAGAAAACAGACTCCATTCAAATTGTATTCAGTAAAGAAAGTTACTGTGTATGTGTACGCACAGCAATGTCAAATTTATTCAGAAAAGATGTTGAGGGGCAGCTAGGTGGCGCAGTGAAGAGAGCACCGGCCCTGGACTCAGGAGGACCTGAGTTCAAATCCGGCCTCAGACACTTAACACAAAAAGCTAGCCGTGTGACCTTGGGCAAGTCACTTAACCCCAACTGCCCTCCAAAAGAAAAAGCAGAAAAGATGTTGATGGGGAAAAGTGACACCATTTAAAGGTGATATTCCAAGAAGATATCAACTTGTCCACTTTCTTTCTAAGTGTCTAGACAGGTAATACCTGATCTGAAGATGCACAGGAATCCAGAGGGAAGAAATGAAGGGAGGTTTAGAAAACTTAAATAACAAGATAGAAGGGGGGAGCCAAGATGGTGAAGTAAAAGCAGGAACCTGCTTGAAAAATTTCCTATAACTGTAAAAAAATTACTCTAAGCAAATTTTAGAGCTACAGAACCCACAGAGTGAGAGAGAAGCACATCTCCCGCTGAAGGCGGCCCGGCAGGCCAACAAAAAGGGGCCACCACACTGAATGCAGTCCCTTGTGCGCCGTGCCGGCCTAGACCTACAGCCCAGACCTGCTGGAGGAGGCTTAGGAGAAGGAATCACTGGCGGCTGTGAGAGTTTCCAGACGTATCAACCCATAAATGCCACAAAGAAAGTAAAATTTCAGTAGGGAATTCAGTTGGAACTGGGTGAGAAAAAAGTACAGTATAGCTCCTGCCCCTGGAGCAACAGAGGTGGTGGTAGCACCTCTGCCACGTGGCTGCCTCCAGAGCTCCTGGCCTGTTGATCATTGGGAGATCAAGGGACCATTCAGAGGGTAATTGTTCTTGCTTTGACCTTCTTGAGTCTGGATCACAGTCTTGGATGGTGGTCCTAAGGTGAGAAACGCTAGCATTCCAGAGCTTGTGGTAACTGCAGAGAGGGAGCCCTCCTCATAATTCTGACAACAGTGCAAAAATCCTGGAAATTTGGGACACAGCTCTCTCCACTCTGGAAGCAGATTTCTACTGTAGCAAATAGCTCAAAAGTCAAGTAATTGGCTGGCAAAATGAGCAAACAGAGGAAGTATAATCAGAAAATAGAATCTCTTTTGGGAACAAAGAGAATCAAAAAATGGAACCAGAAGAAGGCAACAAATTAAAAGCTCCTGCATCCAAAGCCTCTAAGAAAAATTTGAACTAGTCACAGGTCATGGTGGAGCTCAAGGATATTGAAAATCAAGTAAGAGAAGTGAAGGAAAAATTGGGAAGAGAAATGAGATTTATGCAAGAAAACCATGAAAAACAAGTCAAAAGTATGCTAAAGGAAACCCAAAAATGCTGAAGTAAATAACACCTTAAAAAGTAGACTAACTGAAATGGCAAAAAAAGGCCCATAAAGGCAATGAGGAGAAGAAGGCCTTAAAAAGCAGAAATTGGTTAGATGGAAAAGGAATTTCAAAAACTCACTGAAGAGAAGAATTCCTTCAAAATTAGATTGGAGCAAATGGAAGCTAATGACTTTATGAGAAATCAAGATAGTATAAAATAATTCAAACAAATGAAAAGATTGAAGGCAATGTGAAATACCTCATCAGAAAAATCACTGATCTGGAAAATAGATCCAGGAAAGACAATTTGAAAATTATTAGTCTACCTGAAAGCCATGATTAAAAAAAGAACCTAGAGATCATCCTTCAAGAAATTCTCAAGGAAAATTACCCTGATATTCAATAACCAAGAGCAAAATAGAAATTGAAAGAATTCTCCAATTTCCTCTTGAAAAAGATCCCCAAAAGAAAACTTCTAGGAATATTATAGCCAAATGCCAGAGTTCCCAGGTCAAGGAGAAAATATTACAAGCAGTCAGGAAGAAACAATTTGAGTATTTAAACTTTTCGAAATCACCTAGTGAATATCAGAGAGCAGGATTTAAACCAGGTCTTCCTAATTTCAAGTCCAACATTCCATCTTCTATACAAAACAGTAACATGAGAACTTTTACCAAATTTTAAAAATGTATGTATATCACATCTGTGGTTTTCAGTATTCCCAATAGTTAAGACTGTAAGTGACTAAAAACAGTTATTGGTTTGAATTTGTGGAGGGAGTTTACTCACCAGGACTTCTCTACTTCAAATAAATCATAGAATTAATCTAAAAATAAGCAAAAAAAATAATCCATGGTATTAAATTCCTCTAGTCTAGTAAACTGTCTAAAATTATGTCTATATCAAATGACCAGTCCTTAATGAAACTATCCCGGGATCATTGTTTTTCTAAGTGCTCATAATTTGTCCCTTTAATGATAGGTTGTAGAATTCTGCCAAGAATCAACATAATGCTGATTCACGTACAATTGAAAAAATTTATCTAAAAAAAATTTACCTCTGTAATGGTAATGGAATTTGGAGATGCCCCTGTATTGGCCTGGTTTTTGGGTTGAGTGTTAAAATCCAGAGCTTGTGAATCCCACTTGTGGGATGGACTTGAAGAAAGAGGGCTGAACTGGGAGTGAAGAGGGTACCCAAAGAGAGTTAGGGTTGCCTGAGACCACAAAATACCAACATGTCGGGTCCTGCTGAAAGAATTCAATTCATGTCTTCTCAGCCAAAGAAAAGAAAATTTTATTGAAAGTTTATTAAAAGTTCACCATATGGGATAGACTCTTAAGAAGCCAGTCTATGCTAGGTCATTCTATGGCGCTCTCACACCACATGGAAGGGAGATGGGATTCTATATACAGAAAGGTTGTGGGAGGAATCTAGGGGTGGTCTAGAGGAGGAGTTTGTAGAGGGTCTTCAGGAGGAGTCAGATGGGGTCAGACTCCAGTAATGAGTGATCAAGAGTGGGAAGTTGCTAGAGGTTACCTGGAGACTATAGACAATGGTGGACCAGACCAGTTCAAGGGTGGGAACAGGGACATTAAAGGTAGGAAACTAATGGAACAAAGGAGGGCTAAAGACTTGGGCAGAGCCACAACTTAAGGCCCATGACCTCAAGCAAATGCCTTCCCTGGGAAGATTTAGTTTCCCAGAGCCTATACCTCAAAGATTCAAGGAGAGCTCAAGGGGGCTTCCAGAGCCTATATCTCATCATTCTCCTCTCAAACAAATGGGACCCAAATTCCTTTGGGGTAAAGGGTGAAGATCTCAGGCTCTGACAGTGCTTCCTGCTAGCAAGGGGCATAGAGCTGTCCTTGCCTCTCTGGGTCCTGTTCAAGGGGGGGTCATACTTCACATCCAAGGGGTCAGACTCTGGAACATACCTGATGCCAGGTCCAGTGGGCTGGAGAAGTTGGGGCTTAAACCCTGGAGGAGACAAACCTGGCAAAGAGGTTAAGCAGACAAAGACCAAAACAGGCACAAAAAAGTAGAGAAAGAACAATTTCCCTGGTAGGAATGAAAGATGACTATGGCAAAGCCAAAAGGAAAAGGGCGGGTATAATTTCATCTCTTTTTATCCTTTTTGCTGGACGGGGCTGGGGCCTTCTAAACAGTAGTTTGAGGTCCTCCAAGGGCTCACAGGTATATTATGGAGTCTCGGGGTGGGGGGAAACAACTGGTTTAATCGTACAATTATGAGTCCAGCAGGGGAGACCTTCAAGTTTTACTGCCGTTGGAGTGGTAAGTATGACCTGGTAGGGTCCCTTCCATTTAACATCTAACTGTTCTCCCTTTTGGGTTTTCTCATGACTTTAAGTAGACCCAGTCTCCAGGTTGTACTGAAGCACAACACTCCTTTTCATTGCCAAGAGGTTTTGGGAGATACTTATTGGCATATTCAGTCAGAGAATTCCTGACAGTTCCTAACTAAGTTGCAAATTGGGTAATTAAATGCTATTCTGAGTCCACCAGGATGTCAGAGGTTAGGAAGGGCCTTCCATACATGAGTTCATAGGGACTAAGCTTGATATTTTCCCGAGGTGTGATGTGGACCCTGAGTAGCACAATGGGGAGCTTCTTTACCCAATCTTCTGGCTATCCTATGCATAGCTTAGTAGGGACCTGCTTAAGGATATGATTAATTTTTTCCACTTTCCCAGAGGATTTTGGATTCCAGCTGAGTGGAGATGGTAACTGATTTTAAGTGTCTTTGCCACTGCCTGGGTTATCTGAGAGATAAAAGCTGGGCCTTTGTCACTTTGTAAGGAGACAGGCAAGCCAAACCAAAGTATAATTTCCTTTAATAGGAACTTTGATACCTCCTGAGCCTTTTCAGTTCTGCAAGGGAAAGCTTCTACCCAATTAGTAAAGGTGTCAAAAAAAATCTGAAGCCCATATATGGGGGCATATGTGTAAAGTCTATCTGCCAGTCTTCACTTAGGTAGGTACCCCTCCTCTAGACAGGTTTTCAAAGGGGAGGAGGTTTGACTGCTCCTTTGGGATTCACCTGAGCACAGGTTGGACAGGCCTGACATACTTGTCTGATGGTTTCTCTTAACTTACTGCCAGTAAAATGGGCTTTATCAGAAAGTGGAGGGCATTCTTCCGTAGGTGTGTGGCCTGATGTAAGCCAAAAGGAAGCTTCCACTGACTTTCCTCTGGGATAAGAAGTTGTCCTGAGAGTGTTTGAAACCACCCAGAGGAGGAAAGAGAGTATCCCCTTTCCTTAGCAAGGGCCTGTACCTGAGGGCTATATGAAGGTGTGAAGGAGATGGGGAGCTGTGGTAGTAAAGGAGCCAGTATAGTCAACTGGCAGACAGCATTCTTTGCCGCAGTGTCTGCCAGGCAATTTCCCACAGCCTTATCAGTTTCCCCTTTCTGGTGGCCTTTGCAAAAAATAACAACCACCTCAGAGGGCTTTTGAACAGCTTGGAGGAGATGTGAAATCTCCTGTGTGTGTTTAATAGGGGAATTTTTTGCTGTCAGATATCCCCTTTCTTTCCAAATTCTCCCAAAGCATACACATCATCAGGAGGAGCCATGAATTGGGAGACAGGACAAACCAAGAAAAGGCCAGAAGCACTTTTGGGAGAGCAGTATCCAGTATCCTGGAGCCTGAGTTGCTAAGAGAAAGACTGCTGAGAGTCCATTGGAGCTGCTCAAGACTTTTAGGTAGAACTGCCACCCAGAGCTGCTGAGAACTGAGGAGGCATGGCTGTGATGCTGGTATTTTGTCTGTCTGTTTTGATGTTGTTTTGCCAGATTCACCTGATGATGGACGACAGTGTTGCTGTTCTGAACCTGGCTATTGGTTCAGAAGCCCTGAAGGAGGATTTTCTCATGGTATCTTCACAGAAATCCTGGAAGAGGGCCTTGCTGATGTTTTTAGGGTTTCTGGGACTGTTCCACAGGCAGAGAGTGACTTGATGAGGACACTGGCCATAGCTTTGTTGAGCCTTGTCTCCCCAGTAACTGAGATGGCTGAGGGCTTGCCTCAAGTGAAGATAAAAGAAGGGCTTTTCCTTGGGTTTTCAATGCTGAGATGATATCTTGACCTTGTTATAGTTTAAGGGTAGATGACCTTTTGTGCTCTCCTGCCTCTTTTGAGAAAGTGCTTGGTATTAATGGATGGTATTGTAATTACTTTGTGTCCAGGGATGGGAAACCTTTAGCCTTTTTGTGCTCTGTGATTGACCAAATGAATGTACTTTGTTTATGATTGGGAATTGAACTCCATTTGAGAAGAGACTTTGACTGATTAAATGAATGTACTGTCTAGGGGTGGAGTAGTACATGGACTAAATTGAGAACTTAATTGCTAAATGTATGAGTTATACTGTGTTTTTACTTCCTCTGTTCTGTGAATGTTTACTGAATAACTGGGGTTTGCTATGCCGGTAATCCGAACCTTGGAAGTTGCCTTTGCTTGGCATTACACCCTCCTAAAAATTGCTTCAATTCAAGAAAAAATACATAGTTTTGAGCATCCACAGATTGAGTAGTTATTGGTATTCTGATTCTCTCTCTCTCTCTCTCTCTCTCTCTCTCTCTCTCTCTCTCTCTCTCTCTCTCTCTCTCTCTCTGTTTCTCTCTGTGTCTCTCCCCTCCTTCCCCAATACTTATACTGATTGGATCTTTCCCTTGTTTACCCTCTTGGTAGAGAGACAACACTGTATTTGTCTCTTCTATTCCTAGTAAATCTGCTGATTCTTTTTTTGTCAGGCTTTCCAGGGACATGGCATATGGTATTGTGCGTCTACTATTTTCAAGGCACTCTGCTAGGTCACAGGGATAAAAAAATATGGTCCCTGAACACAAGAAGTTTATATTCTGTAGGTACAATGGCTATATGTTATTCCCATTAATAAGAGTATTTATACCCTTCCTTGCCTCTGTTATATACTCAAGAAATCTATATTGCTCTAAGTCACTGAGGAATGGATACCTTTCCCAAGATGTGCCTAAGAAGTTCTAAATCTCTTCCAATTCCCTGAGTCCCACTTCCACTTCCACTTCAACCTTTACCTTGATGAATATGCAATACCTATACAATCAAGTTCCCTATATCATCAAAATATCAATTCTGTTCGTGTGGCATATACATACCTTACATTATCACCTGTGTGTTATGGGGATAAAATCTCTAATTTCTTAAACTCCTTGACTCAATATTATGTGACCTAAAATGCTTGGCTCTGGCTTTGTTAGCCCAACCCCATAGATCAGTGCTGGCTTAACATAAGGTATGTTGAATAATCTATCAAAGGGAGGATTCCTGTGTTGCTAGGAATAGAGATAAGAGAAAGACGGTCAGCAAAGTAGCAATGATTAGGAAGCTAGAATGATAACAAAATGCATCACTTTGTTATAGCAATCCCATTCTTGGTTTTATTGCATTCCATCAGTAGGGAAATGCTATTAACAAATTCTATTAACAAATCATTAACAAGTGCTTTTGTTATATTCTCTCAAATTAACAGAAATTTATTTTTAATTAAACCATATCTTCCATATGAGAAGAAGAAAAGCTTAGGACAAGAGTATAATGGAGTTGTTTGATTTATTAAGATAAGGTATCAGAAAGCAAATAAACTTGAGGATCAATGGTCAGCTAAAAACAGTGATGTAAAGTTAGGATTAGACCTTACCTTTTAAGTCAAGAAGGCTATCTCCATAGTCCTGAGTGTGGAAAGATGAGAAATCTTTTACCTACCTACAATTTTTTCCCAATAATGGGCTTGAAGGTCAGCTGTTCCTTGGCTGTCTCAGAGAAGTAACTACTGATCTCAACAGTTACATCTTTTCTGTGTGATAAGAAGGAAAATTCACTTTCTGCACTAATTTTCTTCATGAAGAAAGTCAGATATAGGAGTTTCAGGATCCAAATTAAACTCTAGGTGCATTATCTGTGCATGAGAACAGATCTCTCACAACCATCTCCCAAAATGGGAAACTAAGTACATAAACTATCAGATGGTACATGCATAGGAAACTTCATAAATTCACCTTAGGTGGAGGTCTTTTGTGTATGTACTATAAATATGAAAAACATATCTGATGTCTCTGCTGTGGTGGGTAAAAGATGAAATAATTGAGGAAACAAAGGCTTGATATTCAGAGTGTGTGATTTATTTAGCAATGCGTGCCAATTGCCCAACTATTTTGGTACTGGACCTCCTCACCTTAAGGTTGAACTCCAAATACAAGGAGAAGCAGATTTTTATGCATTAAAACAGTTAATCAAATAAGAGTAATTAATTTTAGAAAAATTAACCAGGACACAAAATTATGTAATCAGATTTCTAATTGGAGGAAAGATTAGGGACTTTCTAATTTGGAACAAGGAAAGCAAACAGGTACAATTCCCTGAAATCATAAAAAGAGATGCCCCTCCCCACATATGTCTATATTCAAAGAAACAAAAAAAACCCGACTAACCAATATGGACCCAATTTTCAGAAAAGATATGTGAGTTTCTTGAGATGTATAATTGTGAGGAAACTCCTTGTATTAATCTTCTGATTTGATTGGGTTTCTGGTGAGCACAAACTAGGTCCTTAGTTAAGGATCTCTATGCCATAAGTAGAGTTAGTCCAACTTTCCAGGCATGCAGGGCTAAGTTCTACAATTTCCATGACTGAATAATTTTTCTCAAAAGACAGACCTTAAACTAGACCCATAATTGAATAGAAAGGAAACTGAGCTACCTCAAAATTGATAGAATCAATGTGGTTCACTCAATTTTCATTACTATTTACTGTTTTAATCCCCTCAATTCAAGCAAACTGATTGCATGTTTAGCTCTAGATACTTAAAATTTGATATATACCATAACTTAACAGAAAATTTGTAGATTTGTTTCTTGATCCCAAGATGAACTCCAGTATACACAGGGTTAATGAGAGCACTGAAGGTTTTTGTGTAGGTGAGAAGACATTAGTAGCCTGATTTGGTGATGATGGACTTCGTATTGAATTCTGGGGCACAATTACAGTTGGCAGATTGGAGAAGTCCAGAGTCCATAAATATATGGAATTTAACAGAGATTCCCCCTTTTTTAGATGCACAAGTAAACTAAACCACCAAGATAGTAGAGTGGACAAGAGGGAAATGAGAACAACAGTTAATAGTCCATGAATCTTGAAGGTAGGCCCAAGGAAGCACAAAAAAAGTTTTATTTCTCATAAAATGGTACTAAAATTTTTCTACTAGGACCACACTAACATGTGTCTTTTTCACCAGAATTTGCTTCTCTTTAGAATTTTCCTCAGTGCAACTTTGACATCCTTATTCCTCAGGCTATATATCAAAGGGTTCAGCATGGGTATCACTATGGTGTAAAACACCGAGGACACCTTCCCCTGGTCCATAGAACTGACAGAAGAGGGCTGCAGATACATAAATGCTGTAGAACCATAGAAGAGAGAAACTGCCATGATATGGGAGCTGCAGGTGCTGAAGGCTTTGGACCTGCCCTCGGTGGACTGGATGCGGAGGATGCTGGCTATAATGAATATGTAAGAGCTAACAATTGTTACTACAGGGGCAAAAATATTTAATGAACCAAAGAATAGAATCATTGCTTCATTGATATAAGTACTAGAGCAGGATAACTTCAAAAGGGGAAGAAGATCACAGAAATAATGATTGATGACATTGTTCTTGCAAAAGAACACTCTAAGCATACAGCCTGTGTGAGCTGTAGCACCAAGCAAGCCCATTATGTATACCACACTTACTAGCCCTGAGCAGATTTGTGGGGACATGATGACATTATAGAGTAGGGGGCTGCAGATGGCAACATAACGGTCATATGCCATCACAGCTAGCATGTAGCAATCAGCAATTACAAAAATGAGGAAGAAATAGAGTTGAGTCATACATTCAGGGTAAGAGATAATGTTTTGTTCTCCAATAAAGTTTACTAGCATTTTAGGAGTGATGACAGTTGAGTGACAGAGATCAATAAAGGAGAGACAACTAAGGAAATAATACATAGGGGTATGAAGGTAAGAACTGAGACCAATCACTATTACCATGCCCAAGTTCCCCACCACAGTGACCAAATAAATGCCCAGAAAGAGGAGAAAAAGGGGAAGCTGGAGCTCTGGCCGGTTTGTCAGTCCTGCAAGAATAAATTCTGTCACTGTAGAATGATTTCCCATGAACGTTGTTTGGGTGGGATCTGTGGGAATGAGAGAAAAGTAGTGTATTGAATGAACATCTTCATTATCTTCCCCATCCAGAGAAAGCTCACCCACAGGGGGGAATTTATGTTATGGCTCTCTTGGTCCCTTTGAGTCTTCTCTTTGTTCCCTTAATACCTATTTCCATTTCCATGCTATCAATAATATAGGGCAGGTAAACTCAAGGCAGTTGTTTTTGCTTTCCTCTGAGATGTAAGACTGAGGATTGAACTTCTGAGTCAGACAATGAAACCACTAATGACACAGATGGAACAGGGTTCAGGGAAAGGGAAAAGAAAATTCCAGCTGAAATATCATCTGTGTTTCTAGCTTATTGACTATTGACTGAGTTTTTTGTTTGTTTGTTTTTGCTTTTTGGAGGGGGGAAGCAGAGCATTTGGGGTTATGACTTACCCAAGGTCACATGCCTAGTAATGGTTAAGTGTCTGAGGCCAGATTTGAACTCGGGTCCTCCTGACTCCAGGGCTAGTGCTCTATTCACTGCATCACCTAGCCACCCCTGTTGACAGAGTTTTGATTGTCCATGTTTTCTGTGAAGAATGTTAGGGTAGGGACCATACCCTTGTCTTGACTTCAGACATGGAAAACAATGCCACAGAAGAATGTGGTGGCTGCTTAGAGTTCTCAGTTTAAAAAAAGTCACTGGAAAATGCTAAGTTCTAAGGTATTGGAGCCTCTGCAATTTTGATTAAATCTATGTATTTTCCCAAAATGCCCCAAGTGCTTTGGCATTCACCAAGTAGAATATGTTAGGCAAAGATTGATACAAACGGGGAGTGTGTCACAGAGCTTTTGGATCCCATAAAAATGAGTTTGAATAGACAAATCAGAATACTGAGTTATACACTTACCCTCCAGTGTGGCACTTTATAAACTCTGCACTGACATTATTGTCCTTGAAAGGAAATGCTCTAGATGTGGTCAGGGCTGATCCCTGGCATAGAGTTTTCTGTTGAATAGATGAGAACATCGACATCTGTTTTTAAACTATTCTGGATTTTTAAGCTCTTGAGATAATTCCTGAATGTGATTTTTCACAGATCATCCTCTACAGGTTTAGGGAATAAGTTAACACATATTCATATCACCAGTGCTTGGATGTTACAAGAGGATTTCCTTCCCAGATTTAAGATTTCAAGGACCTTATTAAAAGTGGCATGGACAAAGACGACAAGAGATTCACTAGGGATCCAACTCTGTTGGGAAGAAATTATTGATGTTTACTTTTCTTATTCCTTAACCTTAGCATTTGGATTCATTCTCCAAGTATCTAACAATCTCTCTTGGGGAGTTGCTAGGGAAAGTCTCTGACTCACTCTAGGTTGTATTCTAGAGCAATAGTGTGCAATTAAAATAGAAATTGGTACCACTAATCCATATGTAAGAATTCCTGCCAATTGTACATTGGCTTAATTTTAAAATGTAATATTATTTTGATTTCATCATATTTTATTAAACATTTCCCAGGTACATTTTAATCTGGTTGGGCTACACTAGGGAGTGTTGTAGATGCCCTGTGGCCTGCCTGATGTTTGACACCTCTGATCTAGAGTAGTTGAGTAGTAGAACTCAGAACTTCAAAGCTGAGTTCTAATAAGCCACTTCCTAAGAATTTAATTCAATTCAGTCTCATGTCTATTTGCTCATTCAGTACTTTCTAAATGGGAAGCACAATGTGAAATGCTACTTCCTAAATGATCCTTTTCTGATATCACCCAGCAGTGAGTGCCTTTCCCCAAATTACCTTTTATTTGTTTTTATATATTTAGTAAATTCTTATATATGTACATGTTGTCTATCTCCTATAGATGCAAACTCTTGAAAGTCAGAAACTGCTTAATTTTTCTTTGCATGAATTTCACAATGCCATACATTTATACATAATAACTGCTTAATAAATACATGATTGATTCCTAAGAATCTACAAATGAAAAAATATGAATGAAAAATGAAAAAAATTTCTCTGCTATTGTGAGCTTACAACCACAAAAGTGGATATATGCATATAATTAAAGTATAAGAGGAGAAAGAGAAGTCTGAGTGAATTCATTAGTTTTCATAGTTCTCTATCATCTATATACATTTTATAATAAATATCAATGGCACCAAATGTAGTCACGCTTTACAACTTTTGAAAAAATGATAAAAACTACATTGAAATTTAGTTATTTTATTTCATAACCAAAATACTATAAAATTTAGAAAGTCTTTTATTTTGTCTTTAAATGAACCTTATAGAAATAATAACTTTCTATATGTATCTTCTACTGTGTTGGATAGAGTCTTAATGTCAGGAATATCTGATTTCAAGTACCACCTTTAGTATATTGTAGCTATGTGGCTATGGGAAAGTAATTTTGTTTTTCACTTAAGTATTCTGGGAAATTCAAATGTTTTAGATTGCAGATGGGTTGCCAATACACATTGGTTGAGGGAGTTGCCAAATCCAGATTTCCTACTATGATTAAATCTTAGTTCTGAATGACAACACACAAAAGCCTGCTAAATAACAATTTGCAATGAAGCACAAAATTAAATCTTTTTGAAAGTTCCATTTGACTTTGCGTTATTTTTAAATTAGAAAAATAAAGTTTTTTTACATACTTGAAATGGAATACATTGGTTATGTTAGTTAACAAATAAAAATAATTTTAAGATAAAATAAAACTATATAGAAGAATAAAACAAAAATAGCTTTTGAAAAAAAGAAAATAAAAATTTTATGGAAAACTTTATATTGCCTAGAAAGTTAGACAAATATCAATTTCTGCTGCTCAAATTGCATATATAAATGGCAGGGGAGGGGGCAAGAAATAATTGGATTCCCAGTCAGAAACAAGCAGGAGCTCATTCTGCAACAGAATTTATTATAGAAAACGAGAGAAAAACACTGTAGAGTCTTAAATATTGGGAGAGTAGATTTCCAAAGGTATCAAAGACAAGAAAATGCCAATAGCCTAATAATATGAAAGAGAAACCAGGACAAAAGGAATGGAAGGATATCAAGAATTAAGTTCTAAAGACTTAAAAACAAAATTTTCTGTTGAAGATAATAGATAACTTCCCCAAAGAACTCCACTGGAAACACACAGATGAGCCTAAAAAAAAGAATAGATGATGAAAGCAAGAAGTAAGGATAAATGAAAAAAGAAGCATAAGAATGCTGTTAGGAGTTATATATGGTAGAATAAACTGAAGTTGTCAAGATATGCTAAGGACAATAGAGAGGGTTTTTGAACCTATATTTGAGTCAATAGAAGGACCAAGAAGGGATATAACTGCTACTCAAGGGTGATAAAATAATAAACAGGGTAACAGTGAAAGGGTATAATGCCATGCACAAGTAGTTTTCCAGAAAAATACTACTGAATAGCTTTTATGGTTCTGATTGCACAGTATAGTGAACTCTCTACTTATTCCATAACAAATCAAATCAAAACATTCACGTAAATCAAAGTATAGCATTCACATGGTTAGAACTTATCACAGAGAATAAAAATATAGCATTCACATTGACTTATCCCTAAAATGGCCACACAGTTTTCACCAAAAATGGTCACAATCATTTAGTCAATCACAAAATTCTTAATTCAATCACAAAGTACAAAAGCTAAAGTTCTCCACACCTAGGTCACAGTAAATCATAATCTTCTCAGTCAGTACACAGTATCCAATTAAAATCTTCTTTCAACTTGACTCGAGGCTGGTCCTCACCTTCCATGATTCCTGTTCCATGGTCCCAGCTCCAACTATCACCTGGGTTCAAAAGCAGGTAGCTCTCAGTTCCTTGTCCAGCTCCGTGTCCAGTTCTTCATCTGATTCCTGTTCCATACTGAAGTTCACAGTGTCTAGTTCACACAAGTCCTTCACAGTTCCTGTTTCTGGGAAGACAAAGTTTGACAGAGCCACAATAATATTTGTGCACATTGCCAGCGCCATCATCAATTCACCTATGAAGTCAACTCAGACACAGAAACAAGGTCTGAGAACTCAACACAAATCATCAAAATAGAAATCAACACAGACTCACAAACATGTCCAAGAGGTCAGCAAAAATCTTCATTAAAGTCCCAGGACCTCCAAAACCCTTTTCCAGGACTTTGGTAAACATACAGCCAGAAAATCCTCTTTCAGGGTTTCAGTATGGTCCCAGGGCTTCTGTACAAAATATCACAAACAAACATCAAAAGAGACAGAGTAGGCAGAGTGCTGAGATACCACAAGTTTTCTCCTTCTTGACTCTGCCACCACAAGAGTCCTCTTCTCAATTCTTCCTGTCTCTAGCCCTGGGGCTCTCCTTATATAGACATTAGATCATCACCAGGGTTCACAAGTTGTGGGGTTAAGACTTGATACAAGGCTCAAAAGAAGTTTGAACTGAAACAAGGTGTTAATTCAATAGCTGAAATAAGGTAGGAACTACTTCTGTGCTTGCCATTACAAAGGGCCAAAATAATAAAATTTTAGTTTGTTCCTATTTTTTTTTGTTTCAGATAGAGTGATTCTTGGACTTGAAAGGTTAAAATAAAAATTTTTCATGATGAGTTGAAACTCAAAGTAAGTAAAGAGATGATTTAGAAGTTCTCAATAAGTTTGAGTTATTAGGCCAAAATAAACTGCATCTTAATCTAGTCTAGTAAAATGACTGATTGATGCTGTTACTAATTTGCTATTGGTAATCTCTGGATGGCTCCAGAGGCCTGAAGAAGAGAAAATAATTCAGTTTCTAAGTGGGAAGTTGGTTATCAGTCACCCAATGAACATTTATTAAGGAACTCATGTGTTAGACCCTGTTTTCTGTTTCTACTAGATACAGAATAAGATCTTTCTTAAGAAACCTATTTAGGAGAAGCTAGGCAGTACAGTAGATAAAGCACCAACTGTGGAGTCAGGAGTACCTGAGTTCAAATCCAATCTCACTTAGTAGATGTGTGACTCTGGGCAAATCACTTAACCCTGATCACCTACAAAACAAAACAAAACAAAACTTTTAAAAATATAGGATAATTTTGAAAATTATCTATTTAAAGATAACATTAATAATTTGAAGAAGTCGAGGTGAAAGAGGAAAAAATTATAGCTCAACTCCCACCCAAGCCTTGCATAGTTTTGTGGGCAGCTGCATAAGGATACACAACACCAGATCAGTAAAGAGAATGCTGAACAAACTACTGCATACTTATGCAAATAAATTATTTCATTAGATTTAGATAGTCTTATGAGAGAAATTTGTAGAAAGGTCTCCAAAGACTTCCAAGAACTCCAAGGAAAGTTAGTCAAGAGAGGATATCTTTGAATGGTGACCTGCAGGCCTTTGAGTTGCAGACATGTGGAAAAGCCCTCATTATATTCATGACCCCAGGGTCTACAATTATAAAAAACTGTTTAGAGAGAAAAAACTAAAGAGAACATATTCTGGGTTAGACAATTTTTTCTCTCTTGGTTTGAGCTGAAAAACTTTCTTGACATATTATAAGCTCTAGAACTGTAATTTGTCTGCTGTTTTGCTTAAATAATAGGTTTCTTCATGATTTACTAGTTGTGATGGTCTTTTGGGCAACCATCATTTGATTGGGAGTGGCTAAGTGAGCAAGTGCAAGCTAAAGGGTATCCTCTTCCTTGAGAGAGATCAAGAAAGTAGTATAGGTTTGAGGTCTTATACTGAGCATTTAATCAAGAGTTATGTCTCCTGAAGGCAGCAGAACACAATACTGACCTAGGTTTGGGTAAAATCTTTCTAGAAAAATAAAAATATCCTTTTCAAGACATGCCATTTATTGATTCAAGGGGACATGTTTTATAAGCACTTCCTCCTTCTCTTTGGGAAATGTAAGTGTAGTGATTATTTTACTTGATTTTTGGAAGATAAAAGAAGTCCTCTTTCTCGAAAATTTTACATAACTAGATGATTATAGAAATTTATGCTTGTGAGTGACTTTCAGTGAGGTCTAAAATGACTTTTCCAGGATTTTGCATCTGATCCCTCTTTCCCCACCTGTTTTTGTCACTATTATAAATTAATAAATAAGCGATTTCATTACAGATAGAGAAAATGGAGAAGGGAGAATGATACTTCCTGATGGAAGTATCCTGTCCTGATGGAAGACACAATCTACTTGGGGAGACAAGATTAATACCCTTTGAAAAATAAGAACATGAAATAATATTGCAAAATTAAGTACTGTGTTGAGGATTAAATATATTGATGAAGTCTTGAGTAGAGAGGAAAAGGCTGATAGTGTTGTACAGAGAATAAGAGCAAGCTGAGATCTGGCTTCAAGGTAAAATTTAGGTGTGGATTTATTAAGCAAGTGCTAGACTTCCAGAGTGTAAACTCAAATTGGTAGTGATCCATTGAGGGTACAGGCCTTTTTTAAAAAGCCTAAAACCACAAAAACCACAATCAGGGAGGGAAGCTAACAGAAGTCATGATGAACAGAAGCCAAGAACAATGATTGGTTATATCTATAGCTAAGGGCTAATTTGGGAATATGGCTCAAGGGTACAAGGGTGCAACCTTCCTGTGACATGGGTGTCCCTCCTAGAACAGGGTGGAGGGCACAGGATAGAGGGCTGTAGTCAGTGCTTTCCAGAACAGGGTGTAGGGTCATGGGGTAAGGGAGACTGGAACTCCCCAGAACAGGCTTCGGTCATGTTCTGGGTGAAGGGTGTGGAGACTTTGCTCGGTCAACAGAACAGAACAAGGTAGTCTCTACATAGTCTTGCTCCCTAATGAACCTTGTACACTCATGCTGATTCAGGGAGAATATATAGAGTACTGATTAGGGAAGGAGGAGGTGAGGGAACTATGCCTTGAGCAATGTCCAGGCATCCCTTCAAGCAGTTTCAAGCTATTACAGGGTATAGGATAGAGAAAAAGACAGAAATATAAAAGGGGCTTAATGGTGGGCCACAAATCAGGTAGTATATAGTAACCTGGGATTTGGGTTTGGGTACAAAAATAGAAGTTAAAATGGAATTGGTCTTTTAAGAATTGGCAAAATTGGGGTATTCAAAAGAGAAATGAGAGGTTTTTTTCAGTGTAGGAAATAGTATAAACAAATAAGTGTTTTATGAATTATATTTATTTCCAATCTTCACCCCTTTAAATCACTACATTCTTTCACCTTTAATTCTTTAGGACTAATTTAGTTTCCAATTAATTTTTAATCTAGGGTTTAGAGGTCATTTATTGAATACAATTATATTGCATTATGGTCATCAAAGATGTATTTAATATTTCTCCTTTTTTTCATTCTTTTGTGAGATTTTTATGCCCTAACCCAAGATTAATTTTTGTGAAGGTGCCATGAACAGTTGAGAAATAGATACCTTTACTTCTAGTCTGATTTAATATATTCATATGTAACTTTTTTAAAAATTCTATTCACCTCTTTAACTTCTTTCTCATTTATTTTATGGTTAGTTTTATCTAGATCTGAGAGAAGTAAATAGAGGTTCCCCCACTACAGTAATTTATTGTGTATTTCCTCCTGTAGTTCATTTAACTTCCCCTTTAAGAATTTAGATACTATGCCATTTGGTTCATATATGTTCAGTATTTATATTAATTCATAGTCTACAGTACTTTTTAGCAACCTATAGTTTCCCTGTTTATCACTTTTAATTAAGTCTAAGTGCTTTTGCTTTGCCTGAAATCAAGACTGGTGCTCTTTCCTTTTTTACTGTTGTTGAAGCATAATAGGTTCTGCTACATATTTTTTAAATCCACGTTTATCTTCCTGTTTCAAGTGCTTCTTGTAAACAGCATATTGTTGGATTTTGAGTTTCTAATTCATTCTAATATCCTTTTCCATTTTATGGATGAGTTCACCCTGTTAACATTCAGTTATAATTGCTAGCTCTGTATTTCCTCACACCCAATTCTAGTATACATAATTTTCTTTTTTACCTTGTCTCTTCTTTAAGGAGTCTTTTTGTTTCTGACCACTGCCTCTGTTAATCTGTTCTCCCTCTTATTCTCTCTCCTTTTCTTTTATCCCCTTCCCTTCATACTTCCTGGTTGGTAAGATAAATTTCTCTACCAAAACGTATGTGTATTCTTCCTCCCATGAACCAGCTTCAAATGAGAAAGAGATCTAGTCTTGACTACTTTCTCATTTACTGGCCCCTTCATTGTATAAACTCCTCCTTTAATACCACATTTATATGAGAAAATTACCCCATTCTTCTCCCATTCCCCCTTTCCCAGTGCATTCTTCCCTACTCATTCCATTCTTTATTTGAGATCATTCAAAGAAGGTAGAATCATATCCAGCCTCTCTGTATAAGTAGGTGCCCCTAACAGCCTTGGTGATGATAAAGTTCTGAGGGGTTATATGCATCATCTCCCCATATGACAATTGGAGCACTTTAAAATTATAAAGTCCCCTATGATTTCTCACACATATTTACTTTTATACTTCTCTTGAGCCTTGTGTTTAAATGTCTAATTTTCTACTTATCTCTGGTATTTTCATCAGGAGTGCTTGAAAATTCTCTATTTCATCAAATATCAATTTCACCCTATAGTTTTATATTCAGTTTTGATAGGTTGGTTATTCTTAGTTATAATCCTACTTCTTTTGTCTTCTGGGATATTATATTCCAAGTTTTCTGTTTCTTTAAGGTGATGACTCCTAAATCTTGTGTGATCTTTCCTGTGACTCTATGGTATTTGAATGATTTATTTCTTGCTTCTTAGAGTATTTTCTCCCTGATCTGGAAGTTCTGGCCTTGGGCTACACTGTTCCTAGAAGTATTAATTTGGGATTTTTTTAAGGAGGTGGTTGATAGATTTTTTCAATTTCTACTTTGCCTCTGGTTCTAAGACATTTTGCAATTTTCGTATATAAATTCTTGAAATATTATTTCTATGCTCTTTTTTGTTTGTTTGTGGCTTACAGGCAGGCCAATTATTCTTTAATTATGTATCATTGACCTATTTTCTACTTCTTATTTGAGTTTTAAAATCACTTTTTCCCCCTCCTTTTTTAACCTCTTTCTTTAGCTCTTGCTTTTACTCTCCTAGGAATGCTTTTGGAGCTTGTGTCTAATCTGCATTTTTGTTTGAAACTTTGATTATGCATGTTTTTGAGTTATTATCTACTCTGTGTCTTCAGTTTCTCTGCAATCCTATTACCACTTTATGGTAGAGTACCTTTTGTATTTGTTAATTATTCCAAGGAATTTCTGGATTTTGAAATTCAGAGGACTGTGTGTGTGTGTATGTGTATGTATTTACATATGTATGTGTATATGGTGGAAACATCTAGACTAAGCTTCTGCTGCTCTCACAACTCAGTTTGTGTGCCTACAAGTTTTCAGTGATTCTGAGGTGGAGTAATCTGAGGAGAGGTCTGTTCAATTCCCTCCTGTTCTAAGCTCTGTGAGTTCCTTGAACCAGGTTTAGATCTTTTGGTCTCTGTGTGTGGTTGTTTCATAGATTTTGCTGAGCTCAATCATTGTTAGCCTTTTGGTAGGTTCTGCAGGTTCAGAGTTACTGAATCTCTGGTTCCCCTTTGGTCTTCATCTCCTGCTGTGGTTTTTACACAACAAGCTTATATGCTAAGTTAAAGGTTAGAAATTAATCATCACTGCACTCCTGTGCTCACAGGCACACAACTGAGTTTCTATAATTCATTTCACAATCTGCTCTGGTTCTGGATCTGGAACTGTGTAATAGATGACAGAGCTGCCAGATGGCAAGAAATCCCTATATTCTTTTAAGACTTAAGTGCCAACTCATATGAGATGGCTTTTTTGATCCCACTATTTAGCAGTATTTCTACCACTATATCAATTTGTATTTGTTTTTTATATTTCCTGTATTTAAACATCTGTGAAAATCTCATGTTCCCCATTAGACAACTAAATTTCTTAAAGTCAGGGAATGTCTAACTATGATATTCTATCCCCAAGATTTAGTATGATCCCTAGCACATGGTAGGTACTTAATGAAAGTTTTTTGCTTTATTCTCTACTTCTGAGATCTCTTTACATGGATAAAGTATTAACATTTAAATGAAGGCTTCTTTTTCTTTGAGTATGTGTGTGCCCTGGACTCTTTTTGTGGTCTAGTGAAGTCTTGAACTCTTCCTGAGAAAAATATTTTCATACACGTAAAATAAAACACATAATTTTACCACGGGAAACAATGATAATAAGACAAATTTTGTTAAGATACATAAAAAAAGAAAACCAAGCTCGCCAACCCCAGGTTAAGAAACTCCAAAAATGGTGGGGGGTTAGAGACAAGATGGCAGCATAGAAGCAGGAAAACAATATAGCTCACACATAGTCACCTAAAATACCCATAAAATATGACTCTAAACAAATTTTAGGTCTCCGAAACTAACACAAAAATAGAGGAAAAGACATCTCCCTCTGAAGGCAGCTTGGCAGGAAGGGCTCATCACAGTACTGGGAGCTGAAACCAGCCCAGTCCAAAACCATGGCTTGGCCTTGGGGGAGGTGGGTCAAGAGGAACAGGGGCAGCCAGGACAAGCTGCAGCTGAAGCCTTCAGAAGAGTGGATCAGCGGCCGCTGTGGCAGTTTCCAGACTCATCAAGCCATAAGAAACAAGGACTAAGTGAAAGGTCAGTGGAATGCACCTAAATTTGGGGGAGAAAAGCAGTCTGGCCAAACTGCCTCCAGGGCAAGGAAGCAGCAGAAGCTGCGGCCCTGCAGACGCCTCCACATGGCTGCTTCAGAGCTCCCAGTCTACAGACTGCAGGGGGGCCAAGTGATCATTCAGAGGCTAAGTGTTTTCACATTGAGTGGCCTGGATCCAGATTGTGGTATTGGGTGGTGGTCCTGGGGTGTATTTTCAGTGAGCCAAAACTGGTGGGGGTGGCAGCAGCCTCCTAATAGCTCTAGCAGCTGTGAAAACCCCAGTGGTTTGGGATAGAGCTTTCCCCCCTGGAAGCAGAGTTACACAGAGCTACAAAATCAAGCAGTTAATTGACTGGCCAATATGAGCAGGAAAAGGAAGCAAAGTAAGAACAGCAATAAAACTCTAGAATCCTTTTTTGGGGACAAAAAGGATCAAAGCATGGAATGGGAGGAAGACAACACAGTCAGAACTTCTGCACCAAAGGCTTCCAAGAAACATGAAGACTGCCTACAAGCCATAGATCAGCTTAAAAAGGATTTTGAAAACCAAATAAGAGAAGTGGAGGAAAAATTGGGAAGAGAAACCAGAATGATGACAGAAAATCATGAAAAGAGAGTCAACAACCTGACTGAAGAAAATAACACTTTAAAAAAT
>CM053596.1:128791000-128815261 GCA_028646575.1 Pseudocheirus occidentalis | reverse complement strand
TGGGGCAGTAAAAGAGAGAAGCAAAACACTTTTTAGGATGAACAGGGTGAAAGAAGAGAGAGCAGGGTAAATAGGGGGAAATAGAAAAGAGGGAAATTCACATTATAGTAATCAAGGGATCTGTCCTTAGTCCTGTCTTGTCCAATATTTTTTTCACTACTTAAATACCTAGATGGCATGCTTATCAAATTTCAGTATTGCATGCTGTTAGCTGGGATAGTATATATACATACTTCTTTTTCCATTCGGCCAATCATATTTTTAAGGAGTTATCCTCTTCAATGAATTTTTGTGTATCTTTTACCATTTGGCCAATTCTGTTTTTTAAGATGCTATTTTCTTCAGTATTTTTTGTGCCTTCTTTACCAAAACATTGACTTTTTTCATGACTTTTTGCATCATTGTCATTTCTGTTTCCATTTTTTCCTCTACTTGTCTTACTTGATTTTTGAAAAGTTTTTACCTCTTCCATGGCCTGAGACCAATTCATATTTTTGTTTTGTCTTTGTTGTCTTCTTCTATGTGTTTGATCTTCCCTGTCTCCATTGTAACTTTCTGTAGTGAGAATTTTTTCTGTTTGCTCATATTCTCAGCCCATTTCTTGACTATAACTTTTTGCTAAAGTGGGTCTCTGCTTCCAGGGTGGAATGTGCACTTTCCCAAGTTTCAGGGGTTTTGTGCAGCTGTTTTCAGAGCTAGTTTATGGGGGATCTATACATTTTCAGTTTTTCCAAGGTTGTATGTTCTAAGGATAGGTTCTTTACTACTCTCCTGGACTTTGCTTCTGTCAGTTAGTAACCACAAGTACTCTTTTCTGCCCTGGATCTATAACCAGGGTCCTTGCTCCTGTGCTACTATTTCTCTTGCCCTTGGACTGCCTCCCAGGACTGCAACCCAGATCTGAGTATGGACAATGCAGCAAAGTCCCCAATGCTTTGCTGAGGCTTAGTCTGTTCTGGTACAGTCTGCACTCCACTTTCACCCTGGTCTAACCCTTCTTGCTGACCTTCTAAAGTGACAAAGGATGGAAATATTCACCCCATTATTTCATGGGTTCTGCCACTCCAGAATTTCTTTTGTTATATTATTTTAAAGCTTTTGGAGGAAAATTTTGGAGCACTCATCTGAGTTCCTGCCTTTTCTCCACCATCTTGGCTCTGTCCCTCAATGTCAATTTCTTACAAAATTGTAGAATATACAAGAATCTCAAGGGAAATAATTTTTTAAATAGGAAGGAAGGAGACTTAGAAATACCAAACCTTAAAATCTATGCTACAGGGCTGTTATCATCAAACCAATATGGTACTGGTTTAAAAAATAAGTAGTTTGATCAAGAGATTTTTATCAGTTGAGGAAAGATTGAACAAATTATGGTATATGGATGTAATGATTCTTTGATCTTCATATCACATCAGTTCACATAAATCTCAGGTTTTCCTGAAACAATACATTTCATCATTTCTTAAACAATAATATTTCATTACATTGCTATAGCATAATGATCTTTTCATGTGAGTTACCCACACTACCTGTTTTTTTCAGTAAGGTGGTTTCTTTTCCCACAAACCACAATTCTAGTGGTCTCTCAAATGTCAACACTTACTCTGGAATCATCTTCCTCCTGAGTAGCATATTTCATTTCAAGCTATAGACATTATTAATTTCTGAGTTTCTGTAATGAGTAGTGACTTATATGTACTTAGTGCTTATTCTGTTCCTATGACCAGGATTATTTTCTTTTCTGCTTTCTGAATGTTCACATTTTACCGACTCTTTGGGCACAAATCAAATTCTACCTTCTCCATGAATTCTTCTTTGAATTCTCCAAATTATGTTAATGTTCTTAGACTTTCTAACACAAAAAGGACACAATTTTGTTGTATTTTTCTATTTCCCAGTTTTTTCTTGGCTACCTATTAACCTTATCTCATTAATAGATTTTATTCTTCTCTTGGATAGAGAACAGATTGCATATTTCCATTCAGTCCCTCTTTTTTTCTTTTTTGAGCACGTAAGTCAGTTGGAATAAATATTTATTTATTCATAACGTAATAATCATAAAGTGATAAATGGGGATACAAGAGTAGATTCAACCATATGGAAAAGTCATTTTAATTCATAGAAAGCTCATGAACACATGGTTCTCTTTTCATAAGATCATGTTTAACATGGAAGCATCATTGCTGTGAATATCAGACTAAGATGTTTTCCCCTTACTGTCCTTGGCCCAGTCATACAGTTCTGGACCAAGTTAATTGTTAGTGGAATCTTCCTCTAAGTAAGGTAATTAAGTTCCTCTTTTACACTTTATTTATTGCTTCATTAAACTCCATCCCTAGAGAAAGATGATAATTATAACTATGGCTATGACTCAGAAGTTTAAGGGATTCCTCCAAAAGCACATGGAAACTGGATACTCAATGTATGATATAAATTAGCTATGGGAAGGTTCTTTATTCTACTCAGAGAAAAAGGATGCTAGCCATTGGGGAAAAACAGTGATAATTAGCACACTTTATGGCATCAACTTTGATTCAGTAAGAATTTATAACTCTGGCTACAATCAGTGAGGATGGTAATATTTAAAGTGTCGTAAGATCACGAAACAAATATAAAATACTGCTTCTTAAGTATTTAAAATTCACCTCTGCATTAGATACTCTATGATCAAACAGCTAAGCTATTGGCTTCTCTTTCAAAAGCAGATGTTTCCTTTGCAATCAGTAAATTTGCTATAGTGGTCATCATTATAAGAGTCATTTTAACTCTTGTCAATGGAACATTTAATGGCATCTCCAGATTCTTTTAACTCTCTAGAACTTCAGGGAAAGTCCATCCCAGAGTGCTCATTCACCTAAGCTCAGGAGAAAAGAAACACAAAAGTTCAAGGGCCACCATGGGACCTGTGCACAGGCCAGTCTATTTGAGTCCACAACTCACATAGGTTGTGGTAGCAGGTATTGGGAGTCAGCTTGTGTGATGCTGTGCATGAGCAGCTTCCCAAAAGAATGCTACTGCAAGCAGCTTTTTAAGGTTCTGATTACACAGTATAGTAAACACTCTGTTTATTCCACAACAAATCAAGGCAAACATTCACAACAAATCACAATATAATATTCACAGTCTTACATCTTATCACAGAAAATCACAATATGGTGTTCACAACAATTTAACATTAAAACAGAGACATAGTTTTCACCAAAGTGCTCACAGTATCTAGAACAAAGAACAAAAGAAAAATCATCTGGTATCCCTAAGGAGGTTTGCCTCCTTATTCAGTCATTCAGTCATCTCAAAATACAATTACTCATTGTATTTATGAGTATACAACTGATTCAAGTCAGTTACTCATGGGGCAATCATAGGTTAACTTAATCAGTCACTTATCTAGCAATCAGTCACTAAGTGTCTTAATCACTAAATACAATCATTAGAAAATTATAGAAACCCTCCACCTCTTGGTCTCTAATAAACTTCAATTTCATCACCACATTCAGTATCCAAGGAGAAGTCTTTTCTTCATATTGACTTGGGGTGGTCTCTCAGATTCCCTGGATCCCCTTCCATGGTCCCAGCTCCTCCCTGAATCCACCAGTCACCTGGATTCAGAGGTAGACAGATGCCAGGTTCTTGTCCAGTCCTCCAGGCAGTTCCTGCTACACACTGAAGTTCACAGGGTTCAGCACATCTCGAAACCTTCACAATTTCTGTTCCTGGGAACTCAAGGAACAACCAAGCCACAAACAAACAAAGTCTTATCCCAGTTATGCTTCTTCAGTCCTTCAGCAGTTTAGCTGGCACTAGTACTGAGAAGAAATCTCAGCCTTCCAGGACGCCTTCTTGGCAGCAACTTCAGCCTTCACCAGATTCTGGTCTCAAGGAAATCCTCTTTCAGTTCTCAGTCAGCTTCCAGATGCTCACTGAGAGAAACTCTCTCTCTCCTCCACCAGGAGCCACCAGGAGAAAAATTCTGTTCTTCTTCTCTGGGGTTTTTCTTATGTACACACACATAGCATTGGCTTCCTGTTTCAGCCAAACCCTCCATGTTATGTCATTATCAGGAGACAGAGTTCCTCTGCCTCTTAGCCAGAAAGGTTTGATTAGGTACTAAGGGCTAAGCACCTGCTTACTTGACATAACAAAAAGAGATCTTCAAATTTAAATTAATTACCATTACAGATAGATGTAGCATGGACATAAGGTGAGAAAAGCCATGTCAAGAGTGGTAGCCCTCTATAGCAGTGGTATCAAATTCAAATCAAAATAAGGATCACTAAACTATACAAAAGGATCCCTGTGGGAGGCATGTTGACTTAAAAAACAACATTTTTATGTTCTATGTATTTTTATTGATTTTGTAAAACATTTTCCTTTAATCTGATTTCTGTGTACTAAAGAGAGCTGTAGTTTTGCATTTGGCACTTCATCTCTTTATCATAACAAGAAAATAGGAAGTTGAGTGCTTAAAGCTGGTTTTTGTATAGTAGACTCTCCATCTATGGAGACACAGGGTCAGTAACTGAAGGTTCATTTGGGAAGGTTGCAAAACAAGTCCTTTACTATAAGATAAAGGCTTTTATCCTACTTGGAGCTCAATGAAATCAAATGATTCAAATCAAATGAAATCAAATTGTGAACACTTTGTGAGCAGTATAAGACATAAATGAATGGTTTATTTATTTAAGTCAACACTGACTTTAAATTTGCAAAAGAACTTAGACAAGGGTATTGAAAATGTTTTCATTTTCTTCAGTTTCATTTTCCTCCTAAAAAATTAGAATTTAAAAAATTTTCATCATTTCAAAATCTACAGAATATTATACTTCTAGGAACCAGCTAGTCATAAACTCAGTCTAGTATCTGATTTGTTTGATTCTCACCTGCAGAACTTAAGAGAGTATGAGAAAAAGACTAATCCATTAAAAAAACCCCTACTAAATAGCCAAGTTGCTAATAGAGCTCCCTGGTTAGGGGTGAACTGTTGGGTGCTGGGAAGAAGTGTGACTATGGAACATGGTAGAAAACAACAATTATTTATTCCCAGGAGAACCTGGATCCTTAATGACAAAAGATGTTGAGCAAACTCTTTGAGTTTCTAATAAGGTCCCTAGAAACTATCCATTGATAATAAAACTCTAATATCACATCAACAAATGGTTAGAGTGAGTTTGAGAGATGATGTTTTCTTTTCTAAAACTAGAGAGAACCATTAGGTGAAAGAAATAATTTTAAAAATCACCTCTTGGAATTCCTAGGGCAGCTAAGAAATCAAATACCATGCTTGTATTTCAAAAGAACAAAAGGAGACAGAAATGTCTATGAAGATTATTATTCTTGACTTCATTAGTACATGCTCCAAAGACACTTTCAATGAAGATCCAGCAGTGGAGGGTGAGTACTTTAACTTCCCTGATCCTTTCTAACAAACTTACCTCTATGGGAGCCCAGTTCTTCATGAAATCTCACTTACTTAGTGTTATTGGCTCATTGCTAACCCCAAGTAGCATAGAGCTGGAATGCAACTGTGGGGAAGAGAGAAATATCCAGAGATACTGGGAATCATAGAAGCTTCAATTTCCTGGTCCATTGTATAAGTGTTTCAACAGAGAAGGCTCCTGTGTTTCCATTGAATAACTTTGGACAGTAATTTACTCTCCTCAAGAATCTGTTTTCTTTTCTTTGGAAAAGTAACTGAAGCTATGGCTCCCATCCTGATGGAGGCGAATCATCTTTAACATTCAACAGAGGTTGCTTCTGTGTAGAGTTTCAGAAATGTGAACAATAGCTCATAGATGAAGACCCCAGTGAGTGGACAAATAGAGAGCTAGAAGTCATCCCTTTCTTAGGAAGATGTAGAATGGGTAAATTATCTCATGTAAAAGAGGCAAGAAAAAGCTTTTACAGTGAGAGCAAGAGAGGGGAGATGAGAGGGAATGAGTGAACCTAACTCCCATGAGATTTGGCTGAAGGAAGAAATAACATACACACTCAATTGGGTATGGAAATCCATCCTACCCTACAGGAAAGTAAGGGGGAAAAGGATAAGAGAGAGGGGATGATAGAAAAGAGGGCAAAAGCAGGGAGGGGTAATCAGAAGCAAGCACTTTTGAGGTGGGACAGGGTCAGAGGAGAAAATAGAATAAATGGGGGGGTAGGATAGGATAGAGGGAAATATAGTTAGTCTTTCACAATATGACTGACATGGAAGTGTTTTGTATGATTACACATGTATAACCTATGTCAAATTGCTTACCCTCTCAATGAAGATGGGTGGGAAAGAAGAAAGGGGGAGAAAGTGGAAGTCAAAGTTTTAAAAGCAAATGTTAAAAATGTTTTTACATGCAACTGAAAAATAAGACATATAGACAATGGGACATAGCAATTTATCTTGCTCTACATGATGATAGAAGGGAAAGGGATAAGAGAAAGGGGGAGGGTGATAGAAGAGAGGGCAGATTAGGGGAAGGGGTAATCAGAATGCATGCTGTTTTGGGGTGAGGGAGGGGAAAGGTGGGGAGAAAATTTGGAATTCAAAATCTTGTGTAAGGGAATGTTGAAAACTAAAAATAAACTAATTAAAGAGAAATTTTTTTAAAAAGTCATCCCTTTCTTTCATCCCTGAGCTCTCATTATAATCCACAGATTCAACTGTCTGTATCAAGAATATATTTATTCCTTGGGTAGAAAAAGGAAGATTTGGGTATGACTCTTCCAGCACTTCTGTTCACATGTTACATCATGGTAATATTAAAATAATAATGATACTGATACACAGTGACCAGGGACAGTGGCCATAGGCCCCCAGGACTAAAAGAGTCCTAGATTCCAGGATTTAGAATTGTCCATTCTGTGTAAACATCCTTTGTGTGTGTGGAGGGAGGGTGAGAAAGGAGAGATCCTCTCTAATGTGCTACTTCTTTTTCAATCTCACAGGTCCACCATCCAGAGAAGGGAAATCACTCTACAGTGACTGAGTTTATCATTGAAGGCTTAACAGACCAACCAGAACTCCAGGTTCCACTTTTCTTCCTGTTCCTAGGGATCTATGTGGTCACCATGGTAGGAAATCTGGGAATGATCATCTTAATTATGCTCAGTTCCAACCTTCACACCCCCATGTACTATTTCCTCAGTTGTCTATCCTTCATCGACCTCTGTCATTCCACTGTCATCACCCCCAAAATGCTTGTGAACTTTGTGTCAGAGAAGAACATCATCTCTTACCCTGAATGCATGGCTCAGCTCTATTTTTTCATCATTTTTATAATTTCTGAATGCCACATGTTGGCAGTGATGGCATATGACCGCTATGCTGCCATCTGTAGCCCTTTATTATATAATGTCATCATGTCCTATCAGTTGTGCTCCTGGTTGGTGGGTGGGGTGGGTATAATGGCTGTGGTTGGTGCCACAGTTCACACTGGCTGCATGCTTAGAGTTTATTTTTGCAAAGAAAATATTGTCAATAATTTCTTTTGTGATGTTCTTCCCCTCTTGAAGCTCTCCTGCTCTAGCACTTACATTAATGAAGTAGTGCTTTTGGCTTTTTGTTCATTTAATGTTTTTGTCCCAACCCTAATTATTCTTAGCTCTTACATTTTCATCTTCTTAAGCATCCTTCGCATCCAGTCCACTGCAGGCAGGTCTAAAGCCTTCAGCACTTGCAGCTCCCACATCATGGCCGTTTCTCTATTCTTTGGCTCAACTGCATTCATGTATCTACAGCCTTCTACCAACTCCATGGACCAGCGGAAAGTGTCTTCTGTGTTTTATACCATAGTGATCCCCATGTTGAACCCTCTGATCTACAGCCTCAGGAATAAAGATGTCAAGGTTGCACTAAAGAAAATTCTAGAGAAAAGGGTGTTCTCATGAACAGTAGAAAAGTCATTGGTGATGGATTCAAAGGCTTTGGTGATACTATTTTGTTTTTAAAGGGATGGGTCATGTTGCCTTCTCAAGTGGCAGGATCTACTCACATGCGCCTTCTCCCAAACCCTCTCCTCTATCTCCCTGATTTCTTGCTCCCCTTCTTATCCAAGTAAACTTTTTTGTGTGTGAATCAAAATTAGAAGGTCTATGAACAATACATAGCAGAGTGTCATGTATGGAAGAGACGAACTACTGGCGCTTTGGGATCAAAGAGTAGGTAGGATTGCTATGAAGCCACCCCACCAATCTACAATTTTCCTCTGGCATAGTAATCAGTTGCTTTTCTGGATTTTTAAGAGGATGATAGATATAGGCAGAAAAGGATAGCACTTTATAGTTTATGATAATTTTACAAATATCTCTTTTAATTCTGACAGCAACTCTGGGGGGAAACATTATTATCCCCATTTTACAAATGAGGTAACTGAGGCACACAGAGGTTATGACTTCCTAAGGGTGAAAGAACTTGTAAGTGTTTGATTGGATTTGAACATCCTGACTCAGGAACTAATGTTCTATCTGATATGCCATCTACCTGTCTCCTAGTCCAAACCCCTCATTTTACAAATGAAGAAGTTGAGGCCCTGATTCTTGAGCCAGTTGTTTCTCTTATACCACACTGTTGACCAGGGCCTTGTCTCTCACTTTGGCCAGTTGGCTGTTCTAGAAACCAGGAAGACCTTGTTCTGCTTCTGATCCATCTTGGCTATACGACTCTGGATAAGCCACTTAACTAGTCAGTGTTCTTGGTAATACTGTAAGTTACTTAGAAGGTGTTGACCTGCATTGAGAGAGGGAATTTCCTCACCTGATATCAATGAAATCACAGATCTGGTCCCTTGCCCTCTTCCTATTTACCATAGCATGCTTTTAGAAAACCAAAGAAATCTGTTCCCTTAGACAAGATGTATGATTCATTATGGCAGCCAGGCAATGCAGTAGAGAGGATGCTGACCCCAGAGTCAGGAAGATCTCATTTCAAATTCGACCTCACAAGCTTACCAACTGTGTGACCCTGGGTAAGTCATTAATCTGTTTGCTTCAGTTGTCTCAGTTGTAAAGTGGATATAACAATAATTCCTAGTTCCCAGGTTTGCTGTAAGGATCAAATGAGGAAATATTTGTGAAGCAATTAGTGTAGGGCCTGGCACATGGTAAAAGATATATAAAAGCTATTATTTTTGGTGTTGCTTAATTTCTGATGTATGTTTGAACTCTCTATTTATTCATTTTTTCTGGTCAGACTTTGGGGTCTCCTTATTTCTTTCAATTGCTTTTCAATTCAATCTAAATAAAATAAAATCTAAATACAAATATTTAGCCCTTCATAGGTATAAGAAATTGTCCTAGGATAGGAAAATCACAAGCAACCCAGCCCTAGCTCTTAAGGACCTTCTCTCCTTGTTGGGGGTGAGGGAGTGATGAGCACAGGAAGAGCATCACATGTACACAATTTGGTAAAATTCAAAATAGAATGTCATAGGAGCGAAGAGGAGATGGAGACTAGACGTGTTAAACATACCACATGTGACCTGTAACACTCCCACGTGGCAGGAACCAGATTAAAATGCAGTTGGGAAATATTTTACAAAATAAATGAAAACACATTAAAACATAGATTACATTTTAATTTGATACCAAGTCAATACACAGCCCACAGGGGTCCCTATGTGTGAATTAGTGGTTTCATGTCTATTTGATTTTAATGTCACAAATCCAGGCAGTACATTTCAGGAAAATTAATTGGAGAGAGGCTTTTACCTAGAAGAAATAAATGATAGATTTATTGTACTTACAGAGTGGTAACTCTCCCAACTGTGCTAGAGTCCTCAGGTCCTACCTATAAGCACAAAGCTTATTGAAGTAGTAGAGAAAGGTCACCTTTGTCCCAGAACAACCAGCAGATTTGCTTCAAATCAGAGATTCTCTGTTTAAAAGAGTGGCTGAGGGGTTCATGAAAAGTGAGGAAACCTCCAAACCCCCTACTGCTGACAGCTTCTGATACATTAATCTCTAAGCTACTGGAAGATTTGCATTTGCTTGCACAGATATCATATTCACTATTATCACCTATATAGTATGTGTGAAGACATTCCTGGCAGAATAGCTCTTCTAAAGACATTTCTCACCATTGGAAAGGGTTCTCTGCATATAACAGCTGTCATTTATGTGACTGGCTTTCCAGTTAAGAAAAAATATTGTGGAGAGATGTCTTCCTATGTACATGGAATCCAGTTCCATGTTACTGTAGTTTATGAAGTGTGGCCACCAGAGCTGGCTCCCCATTGTAGAAAAACTGCTAAGAAGGAAATGTTTCTACCTGTCACACAGAGGACATCCTATTGTTGGGATCTCCATCATCATTTTGTTTTAGGAATTATTAGAGATTTTTAAACAGAATGGTAGCATAAATTTTATTTTATTTTTTTAAAGTACCTGGCACAGGAATTTAAACAGCTTTATTTTAAATTCTGGCCATAGTAAGGCTTAAAAAAAAACCTAACAGGTGACTTTTGGGGATTGCTAAAAATGAGCTCACCTGTCTGGCAAAACCTACAGGATAGAAAAAGAGAAACATCTCTTCTCTGTACATGTGGTGGCAATGGAGGTAGACTTTTCCAGATGCAATAGTAAAATCTAGCTTCATTTTATTGTTTTTCTCAGACTATTGATTCCCAGTATGTTTGATTTCTGTTGGCTTGTCCTTTCTACCAATTCCATGACCCTCCTCCCTCAAACGTTCTATAGTTGTGCATTGCACAATTTGAGATTTCAGTTTAAGTGAAATAAATCAGCTTCTTTTGAGACCTTAACTGCAGCCCTTGTAGGACTAATGGAGTGCTGTAAAAATAGAGGTAGCATTCTTTCTCCCACAAACATTGTCTATTGTCCATTAGTATCAGTCAGCTTCACCAATTACTACATCTGGTTCCGTTATAACTGACCCTAATGTCCTGCATTGCCGTATGAACCTTCTTTCTGATACCTGATACCTCAATCTGGCTTGAGTGAAATATGAAGTAATAAATGGGCCTGGGCTGATAAAAGGCAGGACTGGAGATTATTGTATTGGATAAGTACTCATCAAGGAATTAGAGAATGGGGAGGCCTTAATCTCCAAACCAGCAGATGACTATGAATCCATATGGGTATAAATGAGGAGCGGTAAATGAGTTAAATGCCATATACTGTTTTGGAATTTTTGATGTATAATTCAAACTGCTTTCCAGGTTGATTGTACTGATGCATTGGTCTACCAACAGAACATCAAAGTGTCTGTTTCCTAAAGGTAAATAAACAAGTCAATTTAAAAAAAAAAGGCTGAGCTTGGAGACAGGAAGTTCCCAATTCAGATCCCTCTTCTAGCAACCTTAATTATACAACCTTGATTAAGTTTTCTTATCTGTAAAATGGAGTAATAATACTTTTTGCACATGCCTCACAGAATTGTCATGAAACTCAAATGAGATCATATCATTCTGGGGCTTTACAAAAATTGAAATGCTACTTAACTTTCAGTTGTTATCATTATTTAACACTCATACCCTTAGTTTATAAATGTTTTACAAACATGAAAAAAGCAAAGTGTCTGTTTTTCCATAGCATAACTTTTATTATTTTACTTTTTTGTCATCTTTGCAAATCTGTAAGTATGAAATAGAAGCTCAACATTGCTTCACTTCGCATTTCTCTAGTTTGTAGTGATTTGGAGCATTTGTCATATAATTATAGAGAGCCTTGACAGCTAACCAATTATACTTTCATATCATTTGTCAATTGGGGAATGGTTAGTATTCTTATATATTTGTAATATATATGCATATTCTTGTATGTATGTGCATATAGATACTTACATATCTTTAAAATGTGATCTTTACCAGAGAAATTTGATATAAAGAGGTTTTTTTCACACAATAATAAACTTTATTGGATTTGGTTGTACAAAATCTTTTTAATTTTAGATAGTCAAACATCCATTTTTTTCTTCTGTGATCCTCTCTAAATCTTGGTTGTACAAGAATTTTTCTTAGATTTAATGAGTAACATCCTTCATATTTCCCTAATTTGTTTATGGTGTCATTGTTTACATCTAAATCACCTATCCATATGAAAGAACCACAATAACATGGAACTGGATTCCATGTACATATCCATTACTAGTCCTATAGCTAAAAAAGCTCAAAGAAAGAGAAAAAGTTTTATATGTGAAAATATATTGATGTCATCTCTTTTTGTGATGACAAAAACTATAAACTAAACAAATTCCTATCAACTGGAAATGGCTAAATAAGTGATGCTATATGATATCATATATTATATAGTATTTGGAATAGAATATTATTTTGCTGTAAGAAATGAGAAAATAGTTCATTTCAAAGAGTTATAGAAAGACTTAAATGAACTGATGCAGTGCTGTGAACAGAAACATATGTAAAATTTACCTTATAACATGTTTATAAAATGAATGATTTTGAAGACTTTTTTAGACAGAAGAAGAATGAAATGTGGAAAACTAGAAGAATAGTGTATACAATAATAATAACACTGTAAAGAGAAGCAGTTTTTGAGCTATAAGAACTATGATCCAATGTCCATTCAGGATTCCAGAAAATTGATAAGGAAACCTACCTCTTGACAGAAATGATGAATTTAAAGTGCGGAATGAGACACATATTTACATAATACACATATATACACACATACACATATATACATATATGTATACATGTGTACATATACATATACACACACTTCACGTAAGTGTTCTGGTGTATCCCCACTGAACGTGATGCTTGTTTTTTGATTTAGAGAGTTTTTTTATACAATTTTTAAAAAATTACCTCTATCACTATACTTTGTTGGAGTTAGTTTACTAGTTTGATTTTTGAGAGCTTTTGTTTGAGGTTCTCCTTCAGACAATTAGGTCATTGATTCTTCTTTATTTTATTCTATATCCTTTTAAATCTTTTCTTAGGACTTAGGGTATATTTAGGGCTTTATGACTGTCCTCTACTTGGTTATTACAAATTCTATAACAGGATACTCATTTTTTTTACATCTTGCCTTCTACTCACATACATTTTTAAAAAATTTTGTTCTAGTTAGAATTTGAGATTTGTCTTTACTATAAACTCAACAGAGAAAATGTTCTATGGAAAAACTTTATACTTAAAGTTATTTTATTCCATTTCATTTAATGAAAATTATTTTTTGGGTTTATTTAGTATGGTACTTATTTCATTTCAAAAGTTGACAATATAGGATTTTATTGATTTAGATTTAATTAATAGGTCAAACTGAAGTTTTGAAAGTATTTTAATTATTTACCTATTTACAAACTGTTCTTCAGTAGAATACACTCGGAAAAATCGCCTCCCTCAGACCCAATTTAAAAGTGAAAATGAAGGATTGCCTGATTCTTTATGTTAATTGGAGTATGATAAACAAATCATATATGACATAAATTTATCATGTCATATATTGGAGTAGGATAAATACATATCAGTATATTCTGATAATGATTTAAATCTTAGAAAACATGGCAGCATTTAATTACGTGGATAGTTATTGGAATATATAATGATATTTGAGATGTATAAAATTTAGTGAATTAATTTCACATGGCTGGAGTTTATTTGAAGTTCAATATTAAAATGCTCATGATGAGCTAGGCTAAAACTATTCCCTACTAAAGTTATCCTTGCTTTTTCAAATTTTCCCAGAGCACTTTTCTCCCACGCCTAAAATATACTCCCTCTTCACCTTTACCTCTTGAAATCCTTAGTTTCTTTCAAAGTTTAATTCAAGTGCTGCTTTCCTCACAATACTCTTTCTGGTCACTCCCATTGTTAGTACTCCTTCTTGAAATCATTTTGTATTTGTTGTACAAGTTTTGTATTGACTTACCTGTACATACATTATTTTCTCCCAGTAGAATGTAAGCTACTTGAGGGTAGGGATTATTTTCATGTTTGTCTTTGAATGCCCAGTAACCAACTTAATACAGTGTCTGGTATGTTGTAGGTGTTTAATAAATACTTATTGAATATATTTGCATTTCATTTATATTTGCATATATGAATTCCTCCTAGTAGAGTATATGTTTCTTAGGTTAGGAACGAAGTCTCTTTCCATCTCTGTATTGGCCTTATATATACTGTGTTTTGCATTTTCAAGGGGAATAGATCTGTGGTTTCATTAATACAGGGAATTCTAATGAAGAAATGCCATCTATTGGTACCTGATTTAAAACTTGGAGTTTTAAAGATTTACCTGGGGACATTGAGGGTTAAGTGAATTGATCAGGGTTGCATAGCTAGAATGTCTCAGAGGAAGCCTTGAATCCTAGTTTTCCTGACTGCAATAGCTCCATTGGTTACAACACAATTACTCTCATCTTGGTCTTAATATGTGTTTAATATACTACTATTTATTTCAAATCAATTAAATTAAATTAAATTGGATCTTTAAGAAGGGGATTTTCATAATTTAACCTAGAACTCTAGTGCTATCTGTCTAAGTCTAACCAAAAATACAAGATAGCGTAGAGAGGGATTACTGCCTCATTCCCCTATCCCCAAATGAACTCTAGTAAACAATTGGGGAATTAAATGATTTTTCAAAGTAAAGAGAGTATGAAAGTAAACACTTATGGAATCTTCCCCACAGAGCTTGATTCCCAGATGAAGCCAGTCCCTTGGGGGAGCCTTAGTCTGTGTTGTTCCTAATAAAGTCCCTTACATCTTCAAAATGAGACTAAAATCCTGTTACATCAACCAACACCTCCATTACAACTAGGAAGCTATGGTTTATTTGTTCCATCTATGGAGGGCTGTGTATACAAAGCTACAATGAGAACTGATCATCTCTACTTCAAAAACCCTCAGAATTGCTTTTAAAGTGATGTCCATGTTTTCCTCCACTTACCAGGAAGATACATGCTTGAGATGATCACCAACCACAAAGTGGATAAAAAGTATATAAAATACAGTACTGAATGGTGAGTTTTTGACACAGTTTTCATGATCTGTTCTTCCAAAACCCTAGCTGTGGTATTTTAGAGTTTGGCCTAAAGCCACTTTTCTATTCTCTTCAATCTATCCATAATTAAGCTGGACTAACTTGGGAGCTAGTAAAACGTTTAAACTGGGAATAAATAATGTATAAATTTGAAATTTCAATAGCTCCAGTTCCATAGGATAGAAAATGTGTACCAGATAACTCTTTTGCCAAAAGGGATGACTCCTTTGCCAACAATTCTTTCACCAAAATACATTGAAAGCCAAAGTACCCCTCTAGGACACTGTTTTGCTATCTCTAAAACAGAGAGAAGCTATAGTTTCAACAAAGGCAGAATTTACTTTCCATTTGCAACCAACAGGAGTAACTGCTAGGTGATTTGTACAGAACTTCATCCCCACGAACAGAAGCGAGAAAGAGATGAGTGACTATCAAGAATTGCTGGTGATTTTTTCTCATTATCTTTAAAAAATGCTTTATGTTGTGTACAATGACTCCCTGAGAAGGGGAAATGGGAGAAAAAGAATGTGGAAGCTATGATCTGTAAAAAAAAGAGTGAATAAAAATTTATTTTTTTTAAAATTGCTGAAAGGAACTTTCTTTCCCTAAAGCCCTTTTCCCTGAGTGATGTGTTCTCTAACCTAACACTACCATTTTCCTTCTTGTTCTCAAAAGGAAAGGCAGCAGTGGTACTTTCTTTTTTTTTTTTTTTTTTTTTTTTGCTTTTTGGAGGGCAGTTGGGATTAAGTGACTTGCCCAAGGTCACACGACTAGTTTTTTGTGTTAAGTGTCTGAGGCCGGATTTGAACTCAGGTACTCCTGACTCCAGGGCCGGTGCTCTATTCACTGCACCACCTAGCTGCCCCAAATTGTCATTTTGTGGTACTTTCTTACTTTTAAATGGCCTATGGGACTGTAAGATAGTAAGAAGCACTTAGGTGTCCAAGAGAACAGACTCAAAGGAAAAATGAAAGCCCTAATTAATGAGTTTTATCAATTTTGAGAATTGTCTCTGTCTACAGGTAATTATAATTCTTTAATGTGTTTTTTGCCCCCATCTCCAGAAATACCATCCAGAAAATGGCCACAGGAAATTATTCCACAGTGACTAACTTTATCCTCACAGGATTAACGGACCAGCCAAAGTTCAAGCTCCTCCTCTTTCTCTTATTCCTGTGCATCTATGTGGCCACTGTTGTGGGAAACTTGGGCATGATCACACTGATTGGGTTCATTTCTCACCTTCACACCCCCATGTACTATTTACTCAGTTGTTTGTCCTTCATTGATCTTTGTCAGTCCACTGTCATTACTCCTAAAATGCCTGTTAACTTTATGTCAGAGAAGAACAACATTTCCTACAATGAATGCATGACTCAACTCTATTTCTTTATTATTTTTATTGTTTCAGAGTGTCATTTGTTGACAGTGATGGCATATGACCATTATGTTGCCATTTGTAGCCCTCTGTTATATAATGTCATTATGTCCTATCAAGTCTGCTCGTGGCTATTAGGAGGAGTGAGCATGATAGGTTTGATTGCTGCCACTGCTCAGACAGGTTGCATACTGAGATCATTTTTCTGCAAAGACAACGTCATCAACCATTACTTCTGTGATCTCAATCCTCTCTTAGAGCTTTCCTGCTATAGTACCTATGCCTGTGAAGTGATCATTCTCTGCTTTGGTGTAATTAACATCATCTTCCCAATTCTATACATCCTTAGCTCTTACTCCTTCATCATTGCCAGCATCCTACATATTCAATCAACTGAAGGAAGGTTTCAAACCTTTAGCACCTGTAGTTCCCACATAATTGCTGTGTCTATCTTCTATGGTTCTGCAGCATTCATGTACTTACAACCTTCTTCAGTTAGTTCCATGGACCAGGGGAAAGTATCTTCGGTGTTTTATACTACCCTTGTGCCCATGTTGAACCCTCTGATCTATAGTCTGAGGAATAAAGATGTTAAAGTAGTACTAATGAAAATCTTGCAAAGAAAAAAATTCTGATGAGGATTAGAAATGTGACGATAACAGTATTAGAGATTAGAGCAGTGGTTCTCAACCTTCCTAATGCCGTGTCCCTTTATACTTGTATGTGAGTGTATCTGCATGTGGGCAGACCCACCTAGAGACGGATAGAGGAGTGGTGTCTCACTTCCTAAGACCATTGGAAATGTGTTTTCTGATGCTCTTAGGTGCCCCCTGTGACCCCTGTGAAAGGGTCGTTCAACCCCCAAAGGGGTCGCAACCCACAGGTTGAGAACCACTGGTTTAGAGGATGAAATGTTAATTTTTTGGAAAGTTGGAATCCACTAACATGCCTATTGTGGGAATAGCCTTTTGTTGTTCTTGTTATTATTCCCCTCTTATCTTTGACTACTCATTCTATCAACACCGCAATGCATTTTTGAGAATTAAGGATAACGTTTGGTTCTACTCATAGGTAATATCTATATATTTCGTACTGGGTCTCATAGGCTGCTGATATTTTAAGAATCAATTATTACATAGCTATAAGGGCACACTACACAATAAAAATCATTTTGTAATCTTATTTTATCAGCTCTAGACTTGTTACAGTTTCCAGGTTCCAAACAGCTTTACTCTTAGTCCGGTCCAAAATTCCCTCTTTCATACCCTGCTGACTAGGAGTTTCATTCACCTTGCTATGCTCTTTAGCAGAAATACCCAGGAAACATTAAGAATATTTATGGCCCTCTATTCTCCCCAACACTATTGAATGTACATGTGCCCCAGAAGCAGGCACTGAAACTATTAGCTATCCAATCTGTCATTCTGCAGTGTAGTGGTACTTTTGTTTATCCTTTGTGTTTTTTCACTCTTAATCAGGATTTAAAAAAAATCCAAATAATTGCTGATAAGTTCTATTACATGAAGCTTTACTATAAATTTACTAGAGCTAAATAAGTATCAGGTTTTGTAAAAATAAACTACTCTAACCTACAGCATGTACAGAGGAGAACAATCATATAGCTCCACTAATTATGTTTCTAGTTTTATGAAGGGTACTGTACACACACACACACACACACACACACACACACGCACACGCACACACACACACACACACACACACCCCTTGTCAGTTACCATACTACTATCTCAACAAGGCAGAAAATCATGGGGCAGCTGTTCTCAGGTATTTGTAACATGAATCTAGCCAGATGTAGCTCCTAAAATTACCTTCATATAGCTCCCCTGTTGTACAAAATTTGGACAGAAAGGCCATGTACTTCAGGGGAAAGAGTGCTGGATTTGGAGTCAGAGTACCTGGACTGGAATCCCAGCTTGACCACTTTGTACCTGTATCACTGGAGACAAGTAACTTCCTTGATCCTCTTTCCCTATCTATAAAATCAGGCATGCAACATTTAAATTCCACTTCAACCTCAAATCTGACCCTATATTGTTAGGGAAGGGGGTTCTAGCTGCTACACAGAGTGGAGGTAGTTACCGAAATAAGCAGGTAATCCTCTGAAATAACCAAATGCCAATTTATATTTATGGGAAAATCTTTAAGGTATAAAAGGAAGACTTCTTGCTATACTAATGGGGTAAAGAGGTAACAATTTTTAAAAAGCAAATGGAAGAAAGATGCATATATATGCCTGTTTTCTGAAAGTACTCATTACAAACATTGTTGGAGTTCTGACACTCCATTTTTAAAAATGGAATTCTGACATTTTCTCTTATCTTTTTGGAAAGGTCTCTAATTAATACCCATTACAGAAGATACTGCCTTTTGGTGTTATACAGACATTACTTATTATACTAAGGAAATATCTATTTTATTCATATATTCTCCCATACTTTAAAAAGAATAGATTTCTATCTTGTAAAAACCTTTTTCTGAATCTTTTGATATTAGCTTATGATTTGTTCTTGCTATTAATATGGTCAATTATGTTCATTGAACCAGCCCTGAATTTCTGGTACAAATCTTACCTCACCATAGAGTATAAGCTTTGCAATGTTTTGTACAACTCTCCTGGTGGATATTTTTATTTAATTTTTTTGTATTTTAGTCATTAAGATATTTATTTGTTCTCCCTCCATCCATCCTCTCTGTCTCTCTGTCTCTCTCAGTCTCTGTTTCTCTGTATCTCTCTCTCTGAATCTCTCTCTCTCTCTCTCTCTCTCTCTCTCTCTCTCTCTCTCTCTCTCTCTCTCTCCTGCCTTGACTCTCCTTGATATAGATATCAAGACCATATGTTTAAATTAAATGTTATATAACATTTACTTGTAAAACCATTTGTTCCTAGGGTTTTCTTTTTCCCACTGGGAGTTTATTTATAATATAATCTGGTGGTCCCACTCTAAAATTGGGGTGGCTTTTATTTTGTGTTCCGTTGATCTGGGCATTTTGCATTTTGTAAATAGTTTTCATTAAAATTGTCAAACTTAAAGCATATAATTGGGCAAAATAGTGCCTAATTTTTAAACAAAAAATATTGTTGACTGTGAATAAATATTTTTCAATTTTGATATCAGTAATTCAGTTTTATTTCTTTTTTAAAAATAAGATAGGTAATGCTCTGTCTATTTTATTGTTTTTAAGCTTTTTGTTTTATTTGCTCATCTAAAATATTTCTCTTTAGATTTAGCTAATTTTTTCTTTCATGTTCAGGATTTCTATTTTCATATTTAATTTGATGGGGAGAATAATTTCTTGGCTTACCAGTATTTTTAGCTGCATGCTTTTTCTCTTGTTTATTTTATAGGATTGCTTTAAGGACCGAATAAGACAATATTTGTAAAGTGCTTATCACTTACAACATTTCAATACAACCAGACTAATGTCCAGCATGAAAGTATTTGCAGATCCTATACTTGATTGTATGCTGCCATGGGGTGGGGAGGCAGAGTTAGGGGAGAAAATTTTAAACTCAAAGGACTGTGGAACAGAATCTTGTAAATTAAAAGTAAAAGAAACAAATCAATAAAAAATAAAAGAAGAAAGATTGGTGAATCAATGGAATAGGTTAGGTACACGAGACACAGTAGTAAATTATTACAGTAATCTACTGTTTAAGAAATCTAAAGACTCTAGCTTCTGGGTGAAGAGCTCACTATTTTATAGGAACTGCTGGGAAAACTGAAAAATAGTATAGTAAAAACTAGGCATAGACCAACATCTCACACTGTGTATGGTATGTGATTTAGACATAAGGGGTGATACCTCAAGCAAATTAGGAAAGCAAGGAATAGTTTACATGTAAGATCTATGGAGAAACAAAGAATTTAAGACCAAACAGGACACAGAGAATAATATAATTTTGATTTAGATAATTTGATTACATTAAATTAAAATGGTTTTACACAAACAAAACCAATGCAACCAAGATTAGATGGAAAGCAGAAAGCTAGGAAACAATATTTATAGCCAATGTTTCTGATAAAGGACCCATTTCTAAAATATATAGAGAAATGAGACAAACTAATAGAATACAAGTCATTTGACAATTGATAATGGGTCAAAGAATATCAACATGTAGTTTTCAGATGAAGTTAAACCTATCTATAGACATACTTAAAAAATAGTCTAAATCACTATTGATTGCAGAAATGCAAATTAAAACAACTCTGAATTACCATTTCACACTTATCAGATTGACCAATATGACATGAAAGGAAAATTATTTGGAAAAATTGGAGCACTTAATGCATTGTCAGTGGAGTTGTGAACCAATCCACACATTCTGCAGAGCAATTTGGAACTATGTCTGAAGGAAGAATTGTATATACCCTTTCATCCAGCTAGGTCTGTATCACAAAGAGATCCTAAAATAGGGAAAGAACCCACGTGTAAAAAATATTTATAACAATTGTTTTTGTGGTAACAAAGAATTGGAAATTGAAGGGATACTTATCAATTGGGAAATACCTGAACAAGTTGTGGTATATGAATATAATGGAATGCTGTTGTGGTATAAGAAATGATGGGCAAGTGGAGTTCAGAAAAACCTGGAAAGATTTACATGAACTGATGCTGAATGAAGTGAACAGAACCAGGAAAACATTGCATACAGTAGTAGCAACATTATGCAATGATCATCCATGACAGATTTAACTCTTCTCAGCAACATAAAGATCCAAGAGAATTCCAAAAAGCTCATGATAGAAAATGCTATCCACATCCAGAGAAAGAACTATGAATTTTTAATGCAGATCAAAACATACTATTTTCACTTCATTTTTTCTTTCTCTTGGTTTCTCCCTTTTGTTCTGATTCTTCTTTCACAACATGACTAATGCAGAAATACCTTTAACATAATTTTACATGTATAACTTATATGGGATTGTATGCTGTCTTGGGAGGAGGGAGCAGAATTTGGATTTCAAAATCTTACAAATATGAATGTTGAAAGTTACCTTTACATGTAATTGGAAAAAATAAAATACTATTAAATGCAAAAAAATCATCTATACATAAATGTGTGTTTGTGCATATATTCTATTTTCATTCAATATTCTCCAGAAATCTATCATATCTAAGTCTGGGGTGGCTAGGTGGCACAATGAATAGAGCACTGGCCCTGGAATCAGGAGGACCTGAGTTCAAATCTGGCCTCAGACACTTAACACAAAACTAGCCATGTGACCTTGGGCAAGTAACTTAACCCCAACTACCCTACCTTGCTTCCTCCAAAAAAAAAGCAAAAGAAAATATCATATCTAGGTCTTCTAAAATTCTATGATGGTCCTTCATTCTTTTTTCTTGTTTTGGTTAAGTTTATCTAGGAGTAAATAGAGGTCTCATTATTTTCATGATGTTATTTCTTCTTATAATTCATTTAACTTTTTATTTAAGTATTTAGATACTATACATTTTGTTGTATATATATTTAGTACAGAGACTGATTCATTGTCTATGGCACCTTTTAGCAAAATGCAGTTTCTCTTTTTGTGTCTTTTCATTGTCTACTTTTTGCTGTTGCTTTGTATGATATCATGATTGCTATGCCCTGCCCTTTTACACTGCCTAAAGCAAAATAGATTTTACTATAGCATCTTATTTTAATTGTGTGAACCTTCCTGTTTCAAGTTGTTTTTCCTTGCAACTCTTTACAAACAACATATTTTTGGGTTCTCTTTCCTAACCCATTCTTCTATTCACTTCTTTTAAAAAATTAGTTAATCACATTCATTTTCATAGATGTGATGTTTAATTGTATGCTTCCCTCCATCCTATTCTGCTATACTTTAAATTTTTTTCCTCAATTTCCTGTCCCCTATTAATAAAGAAGAAGAGGATAATGAGAGATGAGTGAGCTCAGTAACAGTCCTTTAACTTTGATTTGATGTGATTCTGTTCCCTGACTTTCTTCTTTTTCCCTTGACTAGGACCCAATCACAAGTTCTTATCATTTTGGTTTCATTTTGTTTTCTTTTATATCACCCTTCAAAATTCTTCTCAGAGTTTATTTGTGCTTGATTCTAATATCTTTCTTAATCTACCTTCCCTCTTATTGCACCTTTTCATTACTCATTTTTTCTTTCTTCCTCATAGAGGGAAATATATTTCTGTCCCAGATGTTGATGCATAATCTTCTTCCTTTGAGCAGTCCAAATGAGGATATGGTTCTTGTGTCTTCTACTCATTTAGCAGTCCTCATTTGTATAGTCATACAATTTCATACCCCAATTATGTGAAAAACATCTTCCACTGCCCTTTTCCTTTAACTTGTTATTTTTCCTTTTAATTCATAGTTCCTATTGTTTTTAGAGATCATTAAAACATAATAAAAACAATCCAGGTTGTGTGTTTAATCATACTCCTTTTGTGACCTCTGATGATCATAGTGTTCTGAGGAAATGGATGTTATATTCCATGTTAGAATGTAAACAATCTTTATTTTGATTCATGATTTTTCAATAATTTTAATGTTTCTTTTGACTCCAATATTTGTATATAATTTTTTTTCTGCTAAACTCAGGTCTTTCATCAAGAGTATTTCTAAGGGGGGGGGTGCAGAGCCAAGATGGTGGCATAGAAGCAGCAAGGTTCCACAGCTCCCACAGCTACCCTACACACCCATAAAATATGACTCTGGACAAATTCTAGGACTCTCAAACTCACAAAAATACAAAAAACACATCTCTTGCTGAAGGCTACTCGGCAGCAGGGGATCATGGAGACAGGACGTGAGCCGAGGTCAGCCCAGCCTGAAACCGAAACCACAGCCAGGCCCAGGGTGGTAGGAAGGAGCCCAGCCTAGCTGAGCCACAGTCAGTCTACAAGAGAGAAGGTCTACAGCCTCCAGCAACTCCACATCTAGCAAGGCGTGAAAAATAGGGATCATAGAAAGGCAGCTTGGCAGGAGAGGCTCATTCCACAGGCCTGCAGGTCAGGAGCCGAGACTAGCCCAGCCTGAAACCACATGTGGCCAGGCTCCAGAGCAGCTGAGAAGAGCCAAGCATCCCAAGATGCAGCGTGAGTCTACTTTAGAGAAGATCTACTGCACCTGGAGGCATCTTTACATCTACTAAGCCAGGATTAGAGGTCAGTGAAAGTGAGTGAAGCTTTCAAGCTAAATTTGGGGGAGGAAAAGCAGTTCAGCCAGCTGCCCCCACTGGGCTGCTTCAGAGCCCCTGGCCTGTGGATTCTGCAGGGAGGTAGAGTCAATTCAAGTGCTCTTGTGCTGAGCAGCCTGGATCCAGATTGTAGTGTTGGGTGGTTGTCCTGGGGAGCACTTTCAGCAAACCAAAGATGGTGGGGGCTGCAACATCCCCCTAATAGCTCAAGCAGTTGGGAAAACCCCAGCGATTTGGAACAGAGATTTCCCCCTGGAAGCAGAGTTTCACAAAGCTAAAAAAACCAACCAACTAATTGACTGGCCAACATGAGGAAAAGGAAGCAAAATAAAAACAGCAATAAAACTCTAGGATCCTTCTTTGTGGATAAAAAGATCAAAGCATGGAACGGGAGGAAGACAACACAGTCAGAACTCCCACACTAAATGCTTCCAAGACACTTGAAGAATGCCTAGAATCTATATATAATCTGAAAAAGGACTTTGAAAAACAAATAAGAGAAGTGGAGGAAAAATTGGGAAGAGAAATGAGAATGATGCGAGAAAATCATGAAAAGAGAGTCAACAACCTGACTGAAGAAAACAACACTTTAAAAAATAGATTAACTCAAATGTCAAAAGAGGCCCAGAAAGCCAATGAGGAGAAGAATGCCTTAAAAAGTCGAATTTCCCAGATGGAAAAAGAATCTCAAAAGCATTCTGAAGAGAATAATTCCTTCAGAGTTAGAGTGGAGCAAGTGGAAGCTAA
>CM053596.1:128765540-128790500 GCA_028646575.1 Pseudocheirus occidentalis | reverse complement strand
AAAGCATTCTGAAGAGAATAATTCCTTCAGAGTTAGAGTGGAGCAAGTGGAAGCTAATGACTTTATGAGAAACTAAGATACTATTAAACAGTTACAAAGAAATGAAAAAATAGAATGCAATGTGAAATATCTCCTTGAAAAAGCCACTGACCTGGAAAATAGATCCAGGAGAGACAATTTGAAAATTATTGGTCAACCTGAAGCCCATGACCAGAAAAAGAATTTGGAAAGCATCCTTCAAGAAATCCTCAAAGAAAATTGCCCTGATGTTTTAGAATCAGAGGACAAAACAGAACTTGAAAGAATTCACCAATCACCTCTTCAAAAAGATCCCCAAAAGTAAACTCCTAAAAATGTTATTGCCACATTCCAGAATACTCAGTTAAAGGAGAAAATATTACAGGCTGCCAAGAGAAAACCATTTCAATACTGTGGAAACACTATCAGGATAACCCAGGATCTGGCAGCTTCTACACTGAGGGATCAAAGGGCCTGGAATATGATATTCTGAAGATGAAGGGAGCTGGGATTAAAACCAAGAATCAACTACCCAGCAAAATTGAGTATATTATTCCAGGGGAAAATATGGTCATTTAATGAGGTGGAGGACTTTCAAGCATTCTTGCTGAAAAAACCAGAACGGAACAGAAAATTTGACAATCAAACACAAGAAACATGAGAAGGTAAATATGAGAAATAAATCATACTGAACTTATCAAATTTGAATTATTTACATGACAATATGGAAAAACAGTAATAGTAATTTAGGAAATTGTTCTGAGTATGAGGATAGGTGAAGGGAATACAAATGGATATATATGTATACTTACACATATGTCTATATAGGAGGCTATATATGCATATGAATGCATGTCAGAGCATGTGTATATATGGGTGTATGGAGGGCATGGGTTCAATTGAATAGGAAGGGATGATACTTTAAAAGGCAAATTCTGAGGTAGGAGAGGACTGGAGTGGGAGGAGACAGGGAGAGACAGAACGGGGTTAATCATCCTTTGAGAAAGAGGCAGGGGATAACTGCTACAACTTTACTTTCATTTCCTCTCATTGAATCTGGCTTAGGGTAGAAATGGCATAAACTGTAAACTGGGTGTCATGCCACACAAGAGAGTAGGGTGCGTGGGTATCAGAGGGGGGATTACTGGAGGGGAGGGCAGGGTCTGGGGCGGGGATGCTGGATGCTCAGTCTTCAATAAAGGGACAGGGTAGAGAACAGCACAAGGGGGTGAGGGATAGGAAGGAGGGACATATGATCACTGTCACAATATGTTCACTATGAAGATGTCCTGTATAATTACACCTACACAGCCTGTATTGAATTGGTTGTCCTTCCAGTGGGGGTGGGTGACAAGGGAGGAACCAAAAGAATCTAGAATTTAAAGCTCTGCAATACCTGCAACTAGGAACCAAGATATACAGGAGTTGGGATAGGGAGACCCTCCCTGCCCTCCCAGAAAGTTAGAGAGCAGACCAGTGTAGGGACTCTACAGTGGGATCAATGTTTTGGGGTTGGGGTAGGGGAAAGATGGGGAGAAAATTTGAATTCAAAAATTTCATGAAAATGAGTGATGTAAACAAGAAAACAAATAAAATTTATTACAAAAAGAGGGGTATTTGTAAGGTCCTCTAATTAAAGGTCAATTTTCCCACATAGAATTGTACTCAGTTCTGCTGGGTAAGTTATTTTTGTATGTAAGCCTTTGTCCTTTGCCTTCTGGAATATTATATTATAAATTCTTTTCTTCTATAATGTTGTCACTGAAATGGCTTGTGTGATACTGACTATGGCTCATTGGTACTTGAATTCTTTCTGGCTGTCTTCATTATTTTTTTCCTTTCACTTGAATTTGATTCTGGATTCCGTTCCTGGGAGTTTTTATTTATGAGTTTCTTTCTGAAGGTAAATAGTTGATTATTTCTACTTGTCCTTTGCCTCTGGTTCTTAGAGATATGGGCGTGTTTCTTTTATGAATTATTGAAATATAATGTCAAAGATTTCCAAAAGGTCAATAATCCTTATATTCTTTCTCCTCAATATATTTCCAAAGTAAGTTGCTTTAATATGGGATACCTTACTTTTTTCTTCTATTTTTTTCAATCTTTTCATCTTGTTTTTTTTATTTATTAATTTCCTATGGAGTCATTATTTCTGTTTGGAAAATTCTAATTTTCATAAAATTCTTTTCTTGGTATTTGTATTTGTACCTCTTGTTCTAAACTATTTATTAATCCTGTTTCCAAATCTTTCTACCAAAGGTCTCATTTCCTTTTTTATTTTTTCATATAGTGCTTACATTTTGTTTTTCTGAAAAATTTTTAGCTCCTTAATTCTTACTTTATCTTTTCCAGGAATTCTGGCTGGATTTTTTACCACACTAATTTTTTTTATAAGCTTTGCATGTAGCTGTTTTGGAATCATCTTCTTCTTAAGGATTCACATCTTGAGTATCTTTGCCACTGAAATAACTCTTTATGATGGAATTTATTTTTGTTTGCTTGTTCTTCCAGCCTACTTCATGCCATTAGGTCCAATAATACTGAATTTATAGCAGAGGAGAGAAACTAGTCATAACTTTAAAATACTAGAAATTGATGGAAGAAAATATAAACCTAACTCATAACTTTAAATGTGAATGAATAAATCAATCCAATAACATAAAAAGAAGTGCTAATTGGATAAAAAAAAACCTACAATCTGTTGCTTAGAAGCAACACATTTAAAAAGCATAGACATATGGAAAACAAAGGTGTGTGGATGGGATAATATTATGAATCATGAATCCAAAAGATTGGCAGTGGTAAGCAAACTATCTGACAAGGCAAAAACATTAAAAAACAGAAAAGGGATAAATAAGGAAACTACATTATGCTAATGGAACCATGAACAACAAATGAATATTACTAATAAACTTATATGCTTCGAATAGCTGAACTTCAAAATAGATAAAAAGATTATTAACTGAACAAGAAAATATATAGAGTAAAATAAGTGACAAGAGACATAAGTAAATATTTTTTTCAATAAGTCTAAGAGAAAGATAAACAGAAGGGAAAATAGGGAACTGAACAAATTAATTGTTGGAGAAACTAGAGTTAAAAGACATGTCATATTCTAAATGGAACAGCAAAAGAATATGCACATTCTTAGCATGATATAGAACTTTTATAGAAGTTAACTACGTAGAATGAAATAGGAATATTGCCAACAGATATAAAAAGGCAGAAAGAGTTAATACATTTGTTTATGGATCACAATACAACCGAAATAATAATTGGTTCTGTGACCACAAACAAAAACTATAAATCCAAATGGGGATAGTTATATAAAAGAAAATTACTATGATGAAGCCAAATAACAAAATTTCTAGGGTGCATCTAAAACAATCCTCAAGGGGGAGTCATATCCTTATGAACATACAATGATAAAACAGAAAAAGATATCATTTATGAGCTGAATATACATATTAAGGAATTACAAAGTTCACTTCACTTTGCATCAGTTCATACAAGACTTCCCAGGTTTTTCTGAAGCCACCCTTCTCATCATTTCTTATAGTACAATAATACTCCATCACAATTATAAACCACACTTTTTTCAGCTAATTCTTAACTGATTGGTATCCTCTTAAGTTCTAATTCTTTGCCACTACTAAAAGAGATACTATAAATATTTCTGTATAAAAAGGTCTTTTTTCCCTTCCTTTGAATTGCTGGGTCAAAGTGTATGCACAATTTTATATCCCTTTGGTTATTGTACTCCACTATGTTGAACTAGTTCATGCATCACCAATAGTACATTGATGTGCTTATTTTTCCACATCTCCTCCAACATTTGTCATTTTCCTTATCTGTCAAGTTGGTCATTTTTTAATTAAAGCAAAGGTTTTGTTAGGTTCTCGTTTTGTGTTTAGTTTCCAGTAAATATGTAGTGGGGAGCTAGATGGTGCAGTGAGAAGTGCCAGGTCTAGAGTTAGGGAGACTCATCTTCCTGAGTTCAAATCTTGACTCAGATGCTTAAGAGCTATGTGACCCTGAGCAAGGTACTTAATGCTGTTTGCCTCTGTTTTCTTATCTATAAAATGAGCTGCAGAAGGAAAGGATAAATCACTCCTCTCTCTTTGCTAAGAAAACCCCAAAGGGTCATGAAGAATCAGACACAACTGAAGTAACTGACCAAAAACAACAACCTTCCTAATGCTGTAATCCTTTAATACAGTTCCTCATGTTGTGGTGATCCCCAACCATAAAATTATTTTTGTTGCTACTTCATAACTATAATTTTGCTACTGTTATGAATCATAATGTAAATATCTGATATGCAGGATGTATTTTCATTGTTACAAGTTGAATATAATCCACAGGTTGAGAACCACTGGATTAGATGAAAAGGAAATAAATTTAAATTCTAGTTCTTGGTATTTTTTTTAAATGCATAAAGTCTTATAGTCACTACTAAACTAATGAATATTAGATGGAATAGGGAAAATAACTCTGACTCTGGAATCTTAAGACATGAATTCATATCCTGTCTCTGACATTTATTATCTATGTAACACTGAGCAAGTTGTTTAACCTCTCTGGATCCCAGTTTCGTCATCTGTAAAATGTGAAAACTGAACTATGTAAACCTTCATGGTCTTTTCAAGCCATAAATCTCTGATTATATTGTTCTATTTTGCTTTGCACATTTGAAAACATTATCATTTCTCTAACAGAGAAGTTCCTAGGCTTCACCAGACTGCCAAAGGGGTCTGTGACACAAAAAAGGCTAACTCCTGCTTTAATGCACCATAAAATTTGTGACAAATCATTTGTTACATATTACCTGTGTCATATTGGAAAAATGTCAAAAGCTCCATTACATCTCATTAAGGAGTTGGATTTCAATGGTTCCTTTTAGCCCTAAATCTATGATTCTATAATTAATCTCTTGCTACCATTTCCTGGAAGAATGCCCTAGACAATCTTCTGATGCATTCCTTTAATCATGCTGTGCTATTATCTTTGACAATGACTTCTGATGGTAAACTAGTACATTCTGATGATGCTTTTGTAAGAGTAATTAGTCACAACAAGGTTATCCATTAGAGAGCCAAAGTATGAAAAGTAGATTCCTATCTCCTTGAAAACAAAAAAAAGTTTATAAATGTGAGCTTCTAAAAAAGTGAAGTGTAAAAGAATGAAAAACTTTCCCCAAATCCAGCAATTTCATATCAATAATTATGTCCTTAATTTTGAAAGAAAGAGAAAAATGAGAGAAGAAATTTTGAAAAACTTAGGAAATGAAAGTAAAGTATATTTGACTCATTATGGCACAAATCTTTGTATAAGTAAGGATACCTCAAAAAATAATTGAGGATCCTAAATGTAGCTCCCACATATAAGTCACAAGGTGCTGATGGATGACAAAAGCTGAACTGTCAGTCATTTCTCCCTTTACAAGTTCATGTGTTTCTTTCAGTTCGTCTATTAGCATTTCTAAAGCATGTAATATATATCCGGTACTGTGTTAAGCACTAGAAGTGAAGAAGGGCAAAACAATCTTTGTTTTCAAGTGACTCATGATATTATGAGAAACAACATGGAAATAATGACACAAATGGGATATTAGCTTCTATAAATGGAACCTAATCTCAGAAGAGAAGGTACTAGCAGCTGGAAGGACTTGCAAATGGCTCAACAAAAGGAATTTAAACTAAGTCTTGAAGGAATCCAAAGGAAGAAAAAGAAAGAACTCCAAAAGAAGAGAATTCTAAGCACTCCAAGGAAATGACAGTCAGTTCACAGGCATGGATGTGGGAGATGAAGAATCCTGTGTTTGGAATAGCAAGTAGGAGAGCATAGTTGGCTAATAGATTATGTAAAGAGGGTAAAGTATAAGGAGACTGGAAAGATGAAAAGACCCAGATTGTGAAGGGCTTTAAATGTCAAATGGATGACTTTATATTTGATCCTAAAGATAATGGAGAGTCGGCTGGTTTTATTCATTAAAGGAATGTAATCATTTTTAGAAAAATAACTTTGGCTGCTGAACAGATGATGGACTGAAGTACCCAACTCAGTGAGACTTGAGTCTGAAAATCTAATGAAAAGGTTATTAAAATTGTCCAAATGATAGATAATGAAAGTATGAGTGGGTATGTAAGAAATTTCATGAAAGTAAAAACAATAAATTATACATTATGACTAAGAGAAGAGGTGAGAATAACTTTTGAGCCTAAGTGACCGTAACCAGAAGAGGAAAAATGGTTGAATCAAGATGAGGGAGAAAAAGAAAGTGGTACAGCCCAGATAACAAACAAGTCTCCTCTGCAAGTATTTAGGAAATGAATCAGATGAAATTTTGATTGGTAAAGTAAAAAATAAATCACAGGTAGCATTTTTTTTCTTCTGGAGTATTAGAGGAAGACAGGCAGAAAAAACTTCAGACACTATGGACAGGATTTTGCCAGGAGTGCAGTGCATACAGAGCATTCCAGTGTCCAGAAAGCAAAAGAAGGCTGAAGCTGAATACCAAAGGAAAAAAAAAAACTATCAATCCCTCCAATCCAATAAACATTTATTAAGCCCCTATTATGTGTCAGGCTTTGTACTAAGCATTGGAGATATAATTAATAAAAAGACAGTACTTGCCCTCAAGGAGCTTAGAATCTAAGGAGGGAGATAGCACATGAAAGGAGACAGGAAATGGGGGGAGAAAGAGATCCCAAAGGATTCTTAAAATAGCAAAAGAAGGAGAGTAACAGCTGTCATTTGGTGACTCTGTTGCTCACTAACCACTTCTTAGGCATAGATTCAGGGTAGAAAGGAGTGGTTGTGAGCATGGGCCCTAGTTATGCATTGAGCAAGAAACAAGTTCCAGAAGTAAGCCACAGAGATGAACCTCTGATCCCAAGAGCAGATTTGCGATTCAGTTCTAGACTCCAGACAAGAATGGAAGTCTGCCTGCAGTGTAATAACCAGGGCACAAGTCCCAGACAAAAAGTTAATCTACAATTTAGTTGTATTGTGCCTGCAGGGCATCTCACAGGGCTAATGGCAGTGAGTTCAACAGCAGTTTCCTGAGACTCCCAAATAGGGGCAAGCTAACAGGCCCAAAGCTGGGTCTTGTTCTTGTAGAGCTCAGAAAAGGAGGGAATGTACTGACCACACCCTGAATCACATTGCAAAAATTTTATAAGCTTGCAGGGTCCCAGGATGAACCAAGCAAAATGCAGAAGAATATAAGTGATAGAAACTCAGTCCAGACACCACCCAGAAGGGCACAGATCATAACTCTAATATAAAGTCCAAAATAAAGAAGTAGACTGGAAGAATGAGCAAACAAAGAAGTGAAAAAGAATCCCACCATAAAGAGCTGTGACAGGGTGACAGGGAATTTAAAGACAGAATCAGAAGAAGAGAATGGCTTGAAAACATCTACAAGCAAAGCCTCAAAGATAAATGCAGCTTGGATATAAGTGTTACAAGAAATCATAGAATTAAAGCAAGAGAAAAATGGGAAGTGGTCTCAAGACCAGAAAGAACTCATGGATGAACTTAAAAGGAACTTAAAATCATATGAGAGGTAGAATAAAAATCAGAAAAAGAAATGAGAGCGCAAGAGAATTATGAAAAAAGAGTTGATAGCTTAGAAAAAGAAAAAAACAACTGCTTAAAAAATAGAATTGGCCAAATGGAACAGAAGGTACAAAAGCTAATTGAGGAATACAATTCCTTATAAGTTAGAATTGGGCAGAATGTGTAGATAATCACATCAAAGAAAAAAAATTGAATAAGTCATTAATGAACTCCCTAAGAAAAAAATCCCCAAGTCCATATTGGTTTATAAGTGAATTCTACCAAACTTTTAAAGAACAATTAATTCTGATACTATATAACTATTTGGGAAAATAGGAGTCCTACCAAACTCCTTTTATGATACAAATATGGCACTGACCCAAACCTGGAAGAGTTAAAACAAAGAGAATTACAGGCCAAATTTCCCTAATCAATATCAATGCAAAATTTTCGAATAAAGTACTAGCAAGTCAATTACAGCAATAAAAATCACAAGGTTAAATACTATGACCGGGTAGGATTTATGCCTGGAATGTAGGGCTGGTTCACTACTAGCAAAACTATGAATACAAATAACTGTATCAATAACAAAATCAACAGAAATAATATGATTATCTTAAAGTTGATGAAATAGTTTTTTGACAAAATACAGCACCCATTCCTATTAAAAACAATAGAAAGGACAGGAATAAAGGGAGCATTCCTTAAAATGAGAACCACTGTCTATCTAAAGGGGCCAGCAAGCAAGTAATGGGGATAAGCCAGAAACCTTCCCAATAAGATCAGAAGTGAAACCAGGAAACCATCATCACCACTATTATTGAATACAGTATTAGGAATGTTAGCTATAGAAATAAGACAAGAAAAAGAAACTGAAGAAATCAGAAAAGGCAAAGAGGAAAGAAAACTATCACTCTTTGCTGATGATATGATGGTATACTTAGAGAGCCCTAAATAATCAACTAAAAAAACTACATGAAATAATTAACAATTAAATCCACATTTGTAGGATATAAGATAAAACCACATAAAGCATCAGCATTTCTTTACATGCCCAACAAAACCCAGTAGCAAGATATAGAAAAAGACATTCCATTCAAAATACCATGAACAGCATAAAACACTTGGGAGCCAAACCCAGGAACACAATTACAAAACACTTTTCACACAAATAACATCAGATGTAAATAAATGGGAAAAAAATCAATTGCTCATGAGTAGGCCATGCCAATAAAATAGAAATTACAATACTATTTGAACTAATTTACTTATTCAGTGCTGCGGCCAGCACAGTCTGGGTCTAGCTACCAGCTGAGGAAAACAAAAGAGAAAGTGAGAGAAAGCTTCCAGCTGAATAAAGGAAAGAGACAGAGAGACAGGGATGTATTTCATAGTCTGTTTATTGCAGAGCTATTCCATACCAACCCAAGGATACAAGAAAATCATAGAGCTTATATTCCTTTTTGCAGGGGTGACACTTGGGTCTCACCTATCCCCTACCCCAGCCCAAGGCTAATTACTCATTAAGATCTTTATCCTAGGACCATCTCCTGAGGCACAAGCAAACAGGGAAGTCCCAATCAAGACTTGCAAATTAACTTTCAGTACTTTCTTTAGATATTCACAAATCCAATGAGAGCATCCAAGCCACAAGATTATACTTTCCTTGCATATCTACCTAATGACCTCTTAGAACTGGGGAGCTAGTGTGCCAAGACTGCAGAAAGTCTTGGCCTAAACAATTCAGTGCCACATCAATCAAACTACCAAAAATTAATTTATAGAGCTAGAATAAATAATAAAATTCATTTGGAAGAGAATATCAAGGAAATTAATTTAAAAAATACAAAGGAAGGTGGCCTAGTCATATCAGATCTTAAACTACATTATAAAGCAGAAATCATTAAAACTATCTGGCACTGGTTAAAAAATATAGTGGTGGATCAGTGGAATAAATTAGGTATACAAGACACAGTAGTCAAAGATTGGTAATAATCTACTGTTTGATAAACCCAAAGACCTCACCCTTTGGGATAAGAACTCACTATCTGACAAAAATTGCTGGTAAAACTGGAAAACAATAGGACATAAACTAGGTATATAACAATATCTCATATAGTATAGCAAAATAAGGTCAAAATGGATGCATGATTTAGACACAAAGGTAATACCATAAGCAAATTAGAATGAATAGTCTACTTGTTAGATCTATGATGAAGGGAAGAATTCAGATCCAAACAAGAGATAGCACTGTAAAATACAAAGTAGATGATTCTGATTGTATTAAAATAAAAATCTTTTGCACAAATAAAACCAATGCAATCAAGATTAGAAGGAAAGGAGAAGGCTGGGAAACAATCCTTATAGCAAATATCACTGATAAAGGCCTTATTTCTAAAATATATAGAGGGCTGATTCAAATTTATAAGAATACAAGCTCTTTCCCAAAGATATCATATCAAGGGATATGAACAAGAAGTTTTCAGATGAAGAAATCAATACTATCTATATGTATATGAAGAAGTGCTCTAAATCACTATTGATTGACAAAACACAAATTAAAACAATTCTTAAGTATCACTTTACATCTATCAGATTGGCTAATATGACCAAAAAGTAAAATGATCAGTGTTGGAGACGATGTAGGAAAATTGGGACGCTAATGCATTTTTGGTGGATTTGTGAAATGATTCAACAATTCTCAAGAGCAATTTGAAATTTTGCACAAAGGTTTCTAAAACTGTGCATATCCTTTGATCCAGCAATACTGCTTCTAGGTCTGTGTCCTGAAGACATCATAAAAAAAGGAAAGGACCCACATGTACAAGATTATTTATAACAGCCCTTTTGGGGTGGCAAAATATTGGAAATTGAGAGAATGTCCATCAATTGTAGAATGGCTGAAAGGAAGTAGTCATATAGAAATTTTTAAAAATAAAATATCTGATACGTGTAAGAACATCTATATACAGATATTTTAAAATGTGTTTATTTATTGTTACAATTTAAGTTCCAAACTATCTCTCCCCCACCCTGCACTAGAGGAGGGATTTCACACACACACACACACACACACACACACACACACACACACACACACACAAAACAATATTATACATACATCTCTTTTTCAGTACTTTCTCTGGAAGTGGATAGCATCTTTCTTCATTGGTTCTTTGAAGTCAATTTGATTATTTATAATACTCAGGATAACTTAGTTGTTCATAGTTATTCTTCAAACAATATTGTTGTTACTGTATCCAATGTTCTCTTGGTTCTTGTTTTACTCTTTTCATGCAAGTCTCTACATGTTTTTTCTAGAATCACACTACTCATCATTTTTTATAGTACAATAGTATTCCATCACAACTATATACCACAACTTATTTAGCCATTCCCCAATTTATGGACATCCCCTACATTTCCAGTTCTTTACTACCACAAAGAGCTGTTATAAATATTTTAGAACATTTAGGTTTTTGTTTTCCTTTTCCCTTGATCACCTAGGGAAACTGATCTAGTATTGGTATTGCTAGCTCAAAGGGTATACACAGTTTTATAGCTCATGGGGCATAATTCCAGATTGCTCTCCAAAATGATTGGATCAGTTCACAGTTCCAGCAACAGTGTAATTACATTCCAATTTTTCCACATCCCCTTTAACATTTGCCCTTTAGTCCTCTCACCTTAGTCAGTCTGATAAGGTAAGAGGTGATATGCCCAAGTTATTTTAATGCGCATTTCTCTAATCAATAATGATTTAGAGTACTTATTTGTATGACTATATATATATGTATGTATGTATGTATGTGCATACACACATATATATAGCTTTGATTTCCTTTTTAAAAAGTGCCTGTTCATGGGGGTGACTAGGTGGTGCAATGAATACAGCACCGCCCCTGGAGTCAGGAGGACCTGAGTTCAAATCCAGCCTCAGACATTTGACACTTACTAGCCTTGTGACCTTGAGCAAGTCACTTAACCCCAATTGCCCTGCCTTTCCCCCTCCAAAAAGCAAAAAAAAAAGGGCCTGTTCATGTTCTTTGATCATTTATTACTTGAGTAATGACTCATGCTATCATCAACTTGACACAATACTCTATACAATTGATATGAGACTTTTATCTGATAAACTGTTTATAAAAATGTTTCCTCCAATTTTCTACTATTCTTCTAACCTTGGCTATGTTGGTTTTATTTGTATAAAACGTTCTTAATTCAATGTAATTTCAATGATCCATTTTTTTATCCCAAAATGCTTTCTCTTGTTCATCCATAAACTCTTGTCCTATCAATAAGTCTGGTAGATAATAGGTCCCATGTTCTTCTAATTTACTTATTATATCTAAGTTTATGTCTAGGTCATGTATCCATTTTGACCTTAGCTTGGTATATAGTATAAGATATTGATCTATACTGGTTTCTGCCAAACTGCTTTCCAGTTTTCAAAAAATTTTGAATAAACAATTTTCAAAAGAAGAAATGCAAAATATTCACAACTACATTCAAATTATCCCAAATGTCATATAAGAAAAACACAAATCAAAATAACCTTGAAGTTTTATATCATACCTTCCAAAGTGGTAAAAATGATAACAAATAGCAACAGTAAATGTTAGGGTTCTGGAAAGATAAGGACACTGTATATTGTTAGTGGACCTGTGAAATGGTGCAATCATTTTGGAAAGCAATACAGAATTATGCTTTCTGTATAACTGTGAATTCTACCCCAAGGAAGCTATCTTATGAAAACATCTTCACATACTCCAGAATATTTACAACAGCCTTTTTTGTGATACATAAGAATTGGAAATAAAATAGATGTCCTTGAATTGTGGGATGACTAAACAAATTGTGGTATATGAATGTAATGGAATAACACTATGCTTTAAGAAATAATGCAAATGATGAATACAGAGAATCTTAGAAAGATCTATATGAAATGATGCAGAGTGAAGTAAGCAGAATCAAGGAAACAATAGACGTGTTAACTACAACATTGTGAATGGAAAGGATAATGACATGCCAAAAAGCATTTTAAAATTGTAACAATATTATAAAGATCAAGTAGGATTCAAATGAAGAAATATAAGAAGATATTCTCAAGATGTTCCTTTGCAGAGGTGGAAGGGCTACAGATATTACATATTGCACAGATTTTCAGATTTTTAAAAATCAATCCACCTGTTTTTCTGACTTTTTATTCCTCTCTTTAAAAAACTGTTTATCATTTGACATGGTTCTCAGAGAAGAAGAGGGACAGGGATACACAGGATACTATGGTGATATAAGAAACAGAAAATTTCAATAAAAATCTATAAAAAGAAAACAATTTGGTAATTGCTTTTAGGGGTTGAAGGAGAGGAGATCAGTCCAAAATCATGAAACTGGATGACTAGAAAGATTTTGGTGTCCTGAAAAGGATTCAAGATGTCAAGGAGAGAAGTGGATTTTTTTTTGGGGGGGGGGGAGTGGTGGTAACATAGACTTTTTTTTTTACACACATTGATTCTGAAATATCTACAGAACTTTCACTTGTGGAGATCCTAAGAAGACTGCATGAGAGAGACTAGAGATGAATATATCTGGGAATTGACCATGTAGAGATAATAATTGAACACCTGAGAGTCTATATGAACACTAGAGTAGAGGATGAGGAGCTAATTTGAAAGACGATTAAAGGGCCTAGGTCAGAGTTTCATAAATCACTGATAGTTAGGGGATGGAATATAGATGATGAACCAGCAAAGGATAGATTGAGGAGTGGTTTAATAGGTAAAACAGGAGAACTCAGGGATGGGAAAATATTGAACAAAGAAAGGGAGTTATGAATGTCAAAAGTTTAAGATACCAAAATTCATGAAAGCCGAGAAAAGACCATTACAAATTGGAGCTATTCATGAAACGTACACTTTTCAGCAATATGGAATGTTTAAGGTTTTTTTCCTATTTGGTAAAAGCAGGAAAACAGTGAAGTAAGATGAAAAAAAATAGCCTTTTCTGTCTCCCACAGTATCAAGCAGATACCTGAAAGGCTCATTTTAAAAATGAATGAAAAGACAGAATTGTTGAGAATAAGGATGCAAAATTAAAATATATTTTAAAGCACTGTGTTCAATATTCTAAGGAAAGATCTGTTATAAGAAATTCTTATCCTCTCTCCCTTTTGAAGTGTGAAGACTAAAATTATCTGACCTCATATGAGGAGGGAAGAAATGAAGTTATCCTGAGAAAGTTTAGATGCCATGTAGACAATTTTGCTCCTAGGAATTCTCAGTGTGAAATAAAACAATTCTTCAAGGATTATTAAGCCCTGCTAGCTACCTCCCCAATTACTTTATGATCATCAATGAATAATTCAACACATGTTTAAAGGATAGGTAGAAAAGATAGAAAAATAGGTAGAGAAGAAGATAAAAGACTGGTCTTTGACCTGAATGAGATGACAATAGATTTAGGGATAAAAGATTAACAGCTTTGTGAAAAAATGAATATCACACAAAATTGCACAAATATGTGCTATGTTGGGGGTAAAAAAATCACATTTGGTAAAACTTGAATCACCAGAGAAGTTTTCATACATAGTAAAAACTGAGGTGGGTCCTGAAGCATGGAAAATTTTGATATTCAGAAAGAAAGCATTCCCAGTAAAGGAGGATGGGAAGTGGGGAGAATGGGTGAATAAATATTTAGGAATTAAAATTTCCCTCCCTGTTAGCTATTATTGAGTTCAATTTATAAGGCTGAACCTTTGGATCCCAAGGGTATCCAAATGAATGGGGAGTTTTTCCTGTATCCTTGGATCCGAATGTAAAAATGCATGTGCATACTTATATGAGAACATATTTTATCTCATCATAGAATGTGAAATCTTTAAAGGGAATATTTTTGTCTTCTTTCTTACCTCCCTCCTTCCTTCCTTCCTTCCTTCCTTCCTTCTTTCCTTCCTTCCTTCCTTCCTTCCTTCTTTCCTTCCTTCCTTCCTTCCTTCCTTCTTTCTTTCCTTCCTTCCTTCCTTCCTTCCTTCCTTCCTTCCTTCCTTCCTTCCTTCCCTCTTTCCTTCCTTCCTTCCTTCCTTCCTTCCCTCCTTCCTTCCTTCCTTCCTTCCATCCTTTCCTCCTTCCTTCCTTCCTTTACAAAACTCTAAACTCAGTTTAGTCTGACGCTCATAGATTGGACCACAATAAGTCACCACCCAAGCTCCTCTTAATGCCTGTATTTAGGGCTCTCCAGTCTTAGAGTGAATGTTAATGGTAACTGTTTCTCTTTGGAACAGCAACCCTGAAGATCTTACCCTCCCAGCTTAATTTTTTTTTCTAATTAAGGGGGGCATCCTTTGACTCACTTCTTAAAGAAACCTGTTCACTGAATGGGTGTTACGTCACTCTAAGTGAATACCTGAAAAGGACTTGGCCTAAAAAGGCCAGGGTCTCCCATTGCATCCTGGGTCATCTCCTGTCATCCGGATGACTATCTGGTTACTAGATCCAGGTGACTGGAAGAGAAAGTGAGGCTTGTGGTGTTGCACAGTTCTCCCTTACTCAAATCAAAGTCAGCTATAATCCATGTCATCATTTCCCTGACGCCATGATCATCTTTGAAATTGAAGGACAAATGCAACTTTTGTTTTTGTGTTCCTAGTGTCTAGTACAGTGTTAGTGTTCATGTGTGTGTACAGGTATATACATATATATGCATATGTGTGAATACATTTATCATTTTGTTACTTTTCAATCAATACCAATGATAGGTAGCATCAGTTTCTTTGCTGTGGGTCTTGGTTGCTTCTTTTTCCCATTTCTTAGACAGTAAGACAAAGTAGAAATAAACCTAAAGTATAGCATGAAGGACTTTGATTACACCTCCAAATATTTTTAGACACTGGATCAGTGTACATGTAGAATGGGGACCACGAAATATTTCAAACGAGAGGACTCAATTCTGTTTCTAAGGGTTAAATTAGAGAAACTCTTGATTTTTCTTCTGTAACTGTTTCTTTCATTTTAAAATTCCAATATTTAGAATCTAAACCAACTCCAGTACTGCAAGAGAAGTCATTAAAATTCCCAATCTCTACTGTGTTAGCCTGTTTACTTGTATATAGGGACCAATAACTCATTGATAAAACCAGCACTGAAATTAATCCCACAAGACAAAATTTTCTTGAACCTCTGGGTAAAAGGAGACCTAAGAGATTAATTTAAAAGTTAAACTTTCTCTAGAATCCTTAGAGGGACTTGATTGGAGCAATAGCTGAGAAAAGTTCCTCTGAGTTTACCTCAGAAATACCCTAAGCTATTTATGTAACTCTCCAAGGAAAGAATCTCTATTGCAGAAAGAAAAAATGAAGGTTATACGTTGAGTGCAAACTATACTCAAGTGTGTACATTATACATCACAACTGTCTCTAGTGTCTCCTTACCTAGATCTAGAAAATCCACTTAAAGACAGTCTCATTTAAAATAGTTTTGAATGTGGTGAATGTTAACGAACCACTTACACATGTAGAAGCCATTTTTTACATTTATAACAAAGGCCACCAATTTAATTAAAGCTCAGGGAATTCAAGCCTCCATTGAAACTGGGGGATGCTTGATTACTGACTGTAGATAAAAGAGGAGTTTTTTCCCTTCATTTCTCACATTCCCTGTTTCATTTGGGTGAATGATTTTTAGGGTTAATGGGGAAGGAATTGCAATTAAAAGTGTCCTCAGAGATACCTCAGCTAAGTGTGTTTGAAGGTTCCTCAGATCTATGGACAGTTATCCACTAACATCTCTGACCTTGGGCAAAAGGTGAAAGGTAGTATGCTTGAAGAAAATAAAGTGTACATCATACAGAGACTTTCCCTTGTGCCAGTCTTTCCTATTCCCAAGGGCCCTGTGGTTATTTTAGCTGTGGGCACATCTTATAAGGATGTACACAAGAATAAGATAATACAGATGACTACACTGAGACTCAGAGTGGTAACTTAGTAGTAACCCGGGAAAGTTTGAACTAGAAATAGAAATTAGATATGACCAGACTCCTCCCCAAACATACAGCTTTGAGAAATTTTAAAACAAACCAACTTTCCTAATTTCACTATTCTATTTTTGTTGCCAAGTTTTTAACCTTTCGTTGCATGACTAATTAATGACAGAGTACCAAGGACAAAGGCTAAGATTAATGAGGTACAGGCTCTGGGAACCCCCTTGAGCTCTTCTCCACAAGAAGCATTTGGCTGAGGCCATAAGCCTTTCATCACAGCTCAGCCCAAATCTTTGTTACTGGCCTAGCCCTCCATTGTCCAGCTAGCCCCCATCCTTGATCTTCCCAAAATATCTATACCCAAATCTGTTACCCTTAAACTAGCCTAGCCCTCCATTGTCTGTCATCTCCAGGTAGCCTCCAGCTATTTCCTACCCTTAATCTCCTATTACTGGAGTCTGACCTCATTTGATGCTTCCTGAAGACCCTCCCCAAACTCCTGCTCTAGACCACCCCTAAATCCTCCCACAACCTTTCTGTATATAAGCTCCAGCTTGCCTCAATGAAGGGGTCGAGAATTATCTACTCCAGACTCACTCTGTGTCAGATTATTCTGGTCCACTTATCCAATACAAGCATCACAGATATTTAGGCTCCTTAAGAGTCTACCCATTATGGCAAACCTTTAATAAACTTTGCTTTACTTTGGTTGAGAGAAGACAGTGGAATTCATTTGGCAGGATCTGGTGTGTTGGTATTTGGGGGTCTTGTGTACCCCTAAACCTTAAACCTCAACATTTTATGGTTCCCTGACATCAACAAGATCTTGTTGACACATCAGTGCAAGCCAGGGTCAAAGTCAAAGAATATAAAGCTACATTAAAAGTCTGAAGGTTGGGGAGGCAATGTTGAGTCAATACTCCTTTATAATCTGTGTTCTGATGAGACATTGGTAGTCCCAGTTTTAATATTGCATTTAGTTCCTGGCTTTTCAGTGTTCCAGGAAAACCCAACCTTTCTATCTGGCCTAGATACTTGAATCTATTACCTTAGATACATATTTGGACTTCAATATTGCTCTAAATCCTATGATCTTATAAGCTTCTTTCACTGAGATTCCTATACCACTAATGCTGACCATAATCATTATTAGTCCATTGCTAGTAATTTGACATTATTCTCTGACTCCCTGACCAGATTGTCTAAAACCAACACTGGCAAAGATCCAAAAGCTTATTGTAACAATTGGAATAATTTTCATTGTGACTGGTTTTGGACCTATGTGAGAAGCAAACTCCTGATCTAAGGAGCAGATAGAATCATCAATACTGGACCCTAGCAGAAGCTCAAGTCTCCTGTGATTTTTATTTTTTGTTAAATTTCATTGATAGACTTTGTTTTTACTTCATCTTCATTTATGACAAAGTCTCTCACATTCAGAAAGCCATCCACAATAACAAAAAGAAAACGGGGGAAAAAAAAGCACTAAGAATAATCAGCCAAATGTAGTGGCATGTATAGTGTTTGTAGAGACACAAATAGTCTCCTATCACTGCAAAGAAAGGAGGGAAGTGCATTTTCAATTCTTTTCTTTGCCATTTGATCATTTGCCAAACTTCGATCATTATAAATATGTAACACTACCTTTTGTCTTTTTTAGTTGTTCTTTACATTTATATTGTCATTATTTTACATATTTCTTTTCTGTTTCTAACTACTTCTCTTTGTAAACGTTCATCTGTCTTTCTGTACATTCTTCATGTTCATTTATTATGGTGTAATAGCAAGCACAGGAGTAGTGCACACCTTTTTTCAGCTATTGAATTAACACCTTGTTTCAGTTCAAGTTTCTTTCTAGCCTTGTGTCAAGTCTGTTAAGAAACAGAATGTGTAAACCCCACAACTTGTGAACCTTAGAACTCATGAAATCCTGCAACAGGAAGGGGAGGAGCTAATGACCATATATAAGGAGAGGCCCAGGTTAGAGACAGCAGAACTGAGGACTCGTGTGGTGGCAGAGTCAAGAAGGAGAAAACTTGTGCTACCCCAGCACTCTATCTGCTCTGTCTGTGTTGATGTTTATGATATTTTGTACAGAAGCCCTGGGACCTTACTAGAAGCCCTGAAAGAGTATTTTCTGGTTGTATATTTACAGAAGTTCTGGAAGAGGGTTTTGGAGGTCCTGGGACTTTACTGATGATTTGTGATAACCTCTTGGACCTTGTTTGTGAGTCTGTGTTGATTTCTATGTTGATGATTTGTATTGAGTTCTCAGACCTTGTTGGTAGGTCTGAGTTGATTTTACAGGCAGATAGTGAACTGATGATGATGGTGCCGCAATTTCATGAATATTATTGCTGCTCTGTCAAGCTTTGTCTTCCCAGAAACAGGAACTGTGAAGTATTTAAGGTGGGCTGGACACTGTGTACTTCAATATGGTATGGGAATTGGATGAAGAACTGGACAAGAAACTGGGAGCTGCCTTCCTTTGAATTCAGGTGACAGTTGGAGCTGGGACCATAGAAGAGGAACCATGGAAGCTGAGAGCCAGCCTAGAGTCAAGCTGAAAGAAGACTTTACTTGAATACTATGTACTGACTGAGAAGATTATGATTTACAGTGACCTAGGTGTGGAGAACTTTGACTTTTGTACTTTGTGACTGAATTAAGGATTTTGTGATGGATTAAATGATTGTGACCATTTTGGTGAAAACTATGTGGCCATTTTAATGATAAGTTGTTATGTCATAGCATTATGAATGCTATATTTTTATTTTCTATGAATGTTTTGCTGTGATTTGTTATTGAATAAATAGCAGCTCATCATACTATGTTATCAGAACCTTGAAAGCTGTTCACAGCAGCAGTACTCTGGAAAGTTGCTCATGTGTGGCTTTATGTATTGCAAAATTATATTCCCTTGTATTTATTTAGATACTATAGTTTGTTTCACCTCTAACTCCCTGGTATGTACCTACTATTTTTAGATTTTTTTATACTAAAGAAATTTTTACTATAACTTTATTAGGGACATAGGGGAGTTTTCTTTCTATATTTGAATGTATTGTTTTAAATACATTACAACTGGATCTCTGGTCATTTTTTGGTCATTTTGGTTATTTTCTTAATATTTTCTCAAAGAATTGGAAAAATTAACAGAAGCAGATAACATTATCATCAAGGTAAAATGTAGCCAGTAAATACTGACTTTTCCTTTTAGCTGTGACCACTCACTGTGACACATCTTACTTCATAGGTAAGCTATGGGCATTCCAGAACAAGTCAGTCATAGTACTCTCACGCTTTTAATCAATCTTCGGTAGTACATAACCCAGAGACACTGATGCAGTGGGGAAGGATGATGAGGAACACTACACTGAGAACATAGTATATGGCAAGTCTTGAACTGTAATACCTTTTCATTATTCCATCCACAGGTACATGAGTTGGGGATGCTTCTGCTAACCAAATGATTTGATGATATATTATTTTTAGAAAGCAATGTGTTATAGTAAATTGAACCTTATACTCATAGTCAGGAGATCCAAGATTGAATCTAGCCTTAACTACTACTGGCATTTTGATCAGGACAATAGCTATTTACTAAGGACCTGTTATATGCCAGACACTGTGTCAAACACTAGAGATTCAACAGAGTCAAAAGACAATCCCTGGCCCTAAAGGATCATACAGTCTAATAGGGGAAACAATAAGCAAACAAATACATTCAAACAGGATATATAAACAATAAATTGGAAATGATTTTTTAAAGGTAAGGCACTAGAACTAAAAGGGTTTAGAAAAGGCTTACTATAAGAAGTAGGACTTTAGTTGGGACTTGAAGGAAGGTAGAGAAGCAAGTAGGTAGATATAGAAAGGAGAACATTCTAGACATGAGGGACAGACAGAGAAAATGCATGGAGTCAAGAGATAGAATGTCTTATTCATGGTACAGCAAGGAGGCCAGTGTCCTACCCAATGTCTTGATCAGGATCCAAGAGGAAGTACTGGGAAAAGAGTATGTGAGGTGTAAGAAGCCTTGGATTGTGGTTGGAGAATTGGTAGGGGTAGATGGACTATGTTATGGAGGCTTTGAACACCAACAGAGGGTTTTATATTTAGTTCTGAAAGTAATGGGAAGCTACTCGAGTTTATTGAGTAGAAGGATGACATGGTCAAATGAGTGCTTTGTATTTACTTCAGTGACTGAATGGAGGTTGAACTGAAGTAGGGAGAGACTTGTGGCAGACAGACCTACCAGTGGGCTCTTACAGAGTTTAAGAATGAGGTTAAGAGGGATTTTACCAGGTAGTTGTAGTTTCTTAGGAGAGGAAGGGGAATATTTGAGAGATATTGCAAAAGTAAAATTGACAGGTCTTAGCAACAGATTGGATGGGGATGGGTGAGGATTTTAGGACGACACCTACATCATGTAAGATGATGCATTGCTGTGTAGGGATGAAACATGTTGCATTTATACTGGTTTTGTATAGAAGTCAGAAAGTAAATCGACTTTACTAATATTTAGCAGGTGGATTGACACTGGTGCTTTTACTCAGGGTATCAAACTAGTATATTAGGTATCCTTAGGAAGAGTGGGAATTCCATACTGTGGAGGGATTGACAATTGAAGTTAACTTCACTCACTCATTTTCATATTTCACACATGCTCATTTAAGTGGATTTAAATGGCAATTAAGTTCTTCAGCATCGAGCCACATAGAAGTGGCTAAGGCACAGATTCAATGTTTGCTGGGGTATGTGTCTTTCAATCCATCTTCCACTGTGAATTAATTAAAAGAGTTAGTTTTTTTTTAACTAACTCAAAAAATGGATAAGTAACTTACAAAAGGATTCCTGTAAAGAAACTGCTGGTGACACATAATGTTACTAATGGGAACACAAGTGAAAAAGAGTGGCAAAGCTGTTACTGCTTCAACTCCTAAGAAACATCTCTTTAATAGCCACAGCATGAGGTAAAACAATGAGAATCTTATAACTATGAAAAGAGTAAAAATATTCAAAATTATCCATATCATTTGCTTTATGACTATATATCCACCATCCTTAATGTTGAACCTTGACCTAACTGTATATTGCCAAAAAAATGTATGGTGCCTAATTGCCAGATCCAATGACCTTTTCTCAATCCTCATTTTCCTGGTCCTCTTTGAAGCCACTGACAACGTTAATCACTCTCTCTTCTTTCTATGTTTTCAGGACACCACTCTCTCCTACCTATTACGCCACTGCTCAGTCTCCTTGCTCTATCCTCATTCAGGTTGTGCCTACCAACCACAGGTGTCCCACAGGGTTCTGTCCAGGGCACTCTCCTTTTCTCCCTTTATACTATTTCTTTTGGTAATCTCATTAGCTCCCATGGATTTAATTATTATCTCTATGTTGATGATTCTAAAATCTACCTATTCTGCTCTAACCTCTCCAGAGATGGATGCCTATTATACATCCTTAAATTCAATCTGTCCAAAACTCCCCTTTCTCTTACTTTCCCCATTACTATTGAAGGCACCATCATCCTTCCAATCTTCCAGACTTTTAGTCTAAGTATCAGTTTCAACATCATTATCTCTCACCTCTCATATCCCACCCATTGCCAAGTTCTGTCCATTTCACCTTTGCAACAGTTCTCAACTATTCCTTCTTCTCTCCTCTGATAGTGCCACCACTTTGGTACAGGTCCTCATCACCTCATGCTTGGATTATTGCAACAGCCTGCTGCTGAGTCTGTCTGATACAAGTATCTTTCCACTTCAATGCATCCTTCAACCACTAAAGTGATTTGCCTAAATCACAAGCCCAAATATGTCATCCCTATATTCAATGAACTCAACTCCCTTTCACCTCCATGAACAAAAACAAAATCCTTGGTATTCAAAGTCCTTTATAACCTACTCCACTCTCTCTTTACCTTTCCAATATTCTTCATCTTATCTCTACCACATACTCTTGAATCCAATGACACTAGTATCCTTGACGCTCCATGAACAAGACACTCATATCTGGGCATTTTCTCCAGCTGTCCCTCATGTCTGGTATGTTCTCTCTTCTCATTTCTGCTTCCTGGCTTCTCTGTCTTCCTTCACATCTGAACTAAAATCCCACCTTCTACAATAAACCTTTCCCAACCCCTCTTAATCTTATTACCTTTCTCTTCTTAATACTTTCCTATCTATTCCACATATAGCTTGTTTGTATATATTTGTTTATTTATTGTCTCTGCTATTAGATTTTAAGCTTTTTGAGGGCAATGGACTGTCTTTTGACTCTTGATATTCATATCACTTAACTGAGCTGCCTTACCTCAACCAAGAGAGAAAATCTGAGATCTTCCTAAGGGGAAATTCACCATTCTATACTGTAAGTTTCAAACTAGGGACAGGAATATAATAGAGGTTAACTGCTCCTCTAAATGTCTGTTTCTTCCCCATCTTTCTTTCCTTTCAGGGAACTGAAGAGAATTTGGAATGTCATGACTTCTCTCTTGAAGCTGGAAGCAGATGGCAAGGATCTGTCTTTTCTCCAGCTCCCACTAACTCTGTCCCTCACACAAGAATAGAGCACTGAGGGGTGGAGCCAAGATGGCAGTGTAGAAGCAGCAAACCTCCACAGCTCCCACACAGCCACCTTAAATACTCACAAAATATGACTCTAAACAAATTTTAGGGCTCCAAAACTCACAAAAATACAGAAAACACATCTCTCACTGAAGGCAGTTCAGCAGGAGGGGGTCATTGCAACAGGCTGGGAGCAAAGGCCAGCCCTGCCTGAAAACATGGCCTGGCCCCAGGGCTGTTGGGAAAAGCCACAGCCAGACACTACAGGAGAAAGAATCAGCAACACCTGGGGCAATCTCCACACCTATCAAGCAGGATAATATAAAGGTCAGTGGAATTCTGTCACTAAAGGCTAAAAAGTGAATCTGAATGAATTTAAGAGTGAAAGAACCCATTGTGAGACTGAACAGGGCAGATTCCCAGCCCAGGACAGTGTCTACTCAGGTTGGGGTAAGGAGAACACTAAGCACAAGGGAGCCGCACAAACGTGGAGCTGAGAGCAGAGCACAGCAGACCTAGAAGAAGGCCCAGCCAGCCAGCAGACTCACCCAGCCTGGCTGTCTCACCACAGGACAGAGGATCATCAAACCAGGCAGCTTGGCAGGAGGGGCTCCCTGCAGCAGACTGGGAGCCAAGGCCAGCCCAGCCTGAAACCAAAAAACGTGGCCAGGCCCCAGGGTGGGAGGAGCTGCAGTGTGAGTCTACCCCAAAGAACAGATATACAGCATTTGGTACAAACTTCACATCTATAAAGTCAGGAAAAATAAGGATTAGAGCAAGTTCAGTGAAAGTGAAACTTTCAAGCTAACTTTGGGGGAGGAAAAGCAGTTTGGCCGATCTGCTCCCAGGGCAAGGAAGTACAGGCGGGGGGGTTAAGGGCAGGATCTGCTGCAACCAGCAACTGCCCCCACTGGGCTGCTTCAGAGCTCCTGGCCTGCAGAACCTGCAGGGGGACTGAGGCGATTGATTGGGGCCAAGGGCTCTTGCATTGAGTGGCCTGGATCCAGATTGTGGTCTTGGATGGTGGTCCTGGGGTGCGCTTTCAGCAAGCCAAAGCTTGTGGGGGTAGCAGCACCCCCTAAGAGCTCCAGCAGCTGCGAAAACCCCAGCGATTTGAGACAGAGCTTTCCCCACCCATCCCCGGAAGCAGAGTTCCACAAAGCTAAAAAAAAAAAAAACCCAACCAATTAATTGACTTGCCAACATGAGGAAAAGGAAGCAAGATAAGAACAGCAATAAAACTCTAGAATCCTTATTTTGTGGACAAAGAGGATCAAAGTACGGAATGGGAGGGAGACAACACAGTCAGAACTCCTACACCAAATGCTCCCAAGACACTTGAAGATTGCCTAGAAGCTATAGATAAACTGAAAAAGGACTTTGAAAACAAAATAAGAAAAGTGGAGGAAAAATTGGGAAGAGAAATGAGAATGATGCAAGAAAATCGTGAAAAGAGAGTCAACAACCTGACTGAAGAAAAAAATAGTTTAAAAAATAGATTAAGTCAAATGGCAAAAGAGGCCCAGCAAGCCAATGAGGAGAAGAATGCCTTAAAAAAAAAGTCGAATTTCCAGATGGAAAAAGAATCTCAAAAGCATTCTAAAGAGAATAATTCCTTCAGAACTAGAGTGGAGCTAATGACTTTATGAGAAACTAAGATACTATTAAACAGTTACAAACAAATGAAAAAATAGAAAGCAATGTGAAATATCTCCTTGAAAAAAACACTAACCGGGAAAATAGATCCAGGAGAGACAATGAGAAAATGATTGGTTTACCTGAAAGCCATGACCAGAAAAAGAACTTGGAAAGCATCCTTCAAGAAATCCTC
>CM053596.1:128745781-128765040 GCA_028646575.1 Pseudocheirus occidentalis | reverse complement strand
CTTCAAAAAGATCCCCAAAAGAAAACTCCTAGAAATATTATTGTCAGGTTCCAGAACCCAGAGTTAAAGGAGAAAATATTACAAGCTGCCAAGAGAAAACAATTTGAATACTGTGGAAACACTATTAGTATAACACAGGATCTGGCACCTTCTACACTGAGGGATTGAAGGGCCTGGAATATGATATTCTGGAGATCAAGGGAGCTAGGGTTAAAACCAAGAATCACCTACCCAGCAAAACTGAGAATAATGTTCCAGGGGGAAATATGGTCATTTAGTGAGATGGAGGACTTTCAAGCATTCTTGCTGAAAAAACCAGAACTGAACAGAAAATTTGACATTCACACACAAGAAGCATGAGAAGGTAAACATGGGAAAGAAGTTGTAAGGAACTTATCAAAGTTGAACTATTTACACACCAATAGGGAAAAATGATAATAGTAACTTCGGAAACTTTTCTTAGTATGAGGATAGGGGAAGGGAATACAAATGTGTGTGTGTGTGTATGTATGTATACTTACACATATGTCTATATAGGAAGCTATATATGCATATGAATACATATCTGAGAATGTGTGTGTATATGTACATAGAGGGCATAGGATCAATTGAATACAAAGGGATGATACTTTAAAAGGTGAAATTCTGAGCTGTGAGAGGACTAGAATGACAGGAGACAGGGAGAGACAAAATTGGGTTAATCATCCCATATAGAAGAGGCAAGGGATAACTGTTACAACTTTACTCTCATTTACTCTTATTGAATTTGGCTTAGGGAAGGAATGACATAAACTCTAAACTGGGTATCATGCCATGCAGGAGAGTAGTGTGCATGGGGATGAGAGGAAGGATGATGGAGAGGAGGGCAGGGTCTTGGGGAGGGATGCTAGAAGCATATACCTCAGTAAAGGTACAGGGACAGGGTAGAGAACAGAACAAGGTGGGGGAGGGATAAGAAGGAGGGACATATGATCAGACTGTCACAATATGTCCACTGTGAAGATGTCCTATGTAATTACACATGCACAGCCTGTATTGAATTGCTTGTCCTTCCAGTGGGGGTGGGTGACAAGGGAGGAGCTGAAAGAATCTAGAATTTAAAGCTCTTCAAGACATGCAACTAGGAATTTAGATATACAGAGGCTGGTGTAGGGAGACCCTCCCTGTCCTACCAGAAAGTTAGAAAGCAGATCAGGGGAGGGTCTTACAGTGGGATTGCTGTTTTGGGATTGGGGTAGGGGAAAGATGGGGAGTAAATTTGTAACTCAAAAATCTCATGGAAATGAATGATGTAAACAAGAAAACAAATAAAAATTTATATTAAAAAAAGAGTAGAGCACTGAGCAAACAGTCTCCATCAATGAAAATAATCCCAGGCAATTGATCCTTGCAGTCAAGGGATATACACATACATTACAGATACAATATACACAATGCAACCCCAAATGATGAATGTTCAAATCCAACTGATTTGCATCAGGAAAAAAGAAACCTACTAGTCAAAACTCAATTTTAAACAAACCTTTTATATGATTGGTGGATGGAATTAAAAATTAGTTGTATGATTCAGTTAATGCAGCTAATGATGAACTTCTTTTGAAAGTTTGCCTTTCTGAGGTTGTTAGTTTTTCTTTTTTCCCCAGTTTTGGCATCCATTGAAACCTAGTGTTGAAATAAATTGAATTTAGAATGAGGGTTTTAAATCCCTTTATCATGAGTATCTAAGATTTCAAAGGTAATAAAACATATTCAGTCATGTTGTTCTCATAAAAATATTAGTTTATTTAATATAATTTTAATATTTTATTTAAGGATATCTAGGGGGAGTGAAAACTTTTCAGGCAGTTTTGGATTGTTAACTGCCCCCCCATTACTGCTGTCAATCAGTAGCAAGCTCTTTCAAGAGTCTTTCTGATTTCCAGCCCCTGTGGGCCTCTCCTCCTCTCTAGTAGGAGTCAGGGACAGCCAGAGCTCACTCCTCCTCACTTGCTTTGGGACCCTTCCCCCTTTCCCTTGCTGTCAATCAGCATCCTTGTTCTTTGTAAGCCTGTTTCCTAGACACTGAGAGATAGTGGAAGGCTTCCCTGTGACTTGTCCTTGGGGAAGATTTTTGCAGGGAGACTTGAGTCCATATCTCAGCCAATGGGAGAAGGGACAGTTGGGAAAGGGGGCTTGACTGTGTTAGGGTTTAAAACCCTGTTTACCCCATATTCCCTTGTCTCTTCTTCATGATCATGGAGAAGACCACCCTCTTCTCCCAGGGAAGAGAATAAATTCCTGTTCTCCTAAAAGATTTTTGTATTCTTGTTTAAATTTTGGATGAGGATTTTCATTCCAAACAAAGACAAAAAAGGTTTTGCACATCAATGAAAATACAGAATTCTTAAATGTTGTTTATTTCATTTTTATCATTCTTTTTAACTTCAATTTCATCTATGTTTTATAATGTTCTGGATTTTTTTCTCCTCTTTCTATTATTTCATTTGGTGAGCTCATTAACTTCCAGAGATTATAATAACTGATTATTATCTTTATGTTGATGAGTCTCAACTCTATTTACCTAGTCCTAACCTCTCTCCTGACTCTTGGCCTTACATCTTTGGCTTGCTATTGAACATTTCAAACTGGATGTTCCATAGACATCTTAAATTGAATGTCTAAAATTGGATTTATTGCATTTCCCCCATACCCTCCTTGCTTCCTGACTTTCCTACTACATTTGAGGGTACTACCATTCTCCCAATCACCTAGGCTTACAACCTAGGGGTCATCCTTAATTTCTCATTATCAGAACAACTCCTTATATACAATTTGTTGCTATATGCTATTGATGTTATCTTCAAAATATCTTTCATATAGACTCTTCTGACACCATAACCATCCTAGTATTATTGGCCTTCATTACCTCATGCCTAGATTATTTTAATAACATTTTGGTTGGTCTTCCTGTCTCCAGTATCTCCCACTCCAGTTTGTATTCTACTCAGTTTCATAATGATCTTTTTAAAATTCAGGTCTGACCATGTCACTCTCTTCCATGTAATGGTTAATTAATTCACTGATTTCCTATTACCTCAAATAAAAATCATCTATTTGCATCGAAAGCCCTTTATAACTTATCCCCCACCTTACCAGTCTTCTCATACCTTTTTACATTTTGTTTCCAAATACTCTGATTCAATGACACTAACCTCCTTCCTGCTTCTTATACATCATACTCTACATCCTGACTCCATGTGTTTTTACTGAATTTCTGCATATCTGTAATTCTCTCCCTCCTTGTCTCCAGCTCCTGGCTTCCCTGGTTTTCCTTCATGATTAAGATATAGTCCACCTTGTATAAAAACCCTTTCTTGATTCCTCTTAGTGCAATCACCTTTCCTCTATGGGTTATTTCCAATTTATTTTGTATATATCTTGTTTGTACATAGTTGTTTACAGGTTATCTTTCCCCATTAAATGGTGAGCTCCCTGAGACAAGAGACTTTTTTTATGCCTTTCTCTTATTCCCAGCACACCTAGCAGAAAAGAGGCACTTAATAAATCCTTGTTGATTTGCTTGTTGTTAATTTAAATAATATATTAGTAGAGAAGAGCAGTTATCTAATTCACAAATAAATAACTATACTTACATTTAAAAATTTCTTACTATTAAGGTCTAAGATCAAAAAATGTAGAGACCACCACTCTATGTAGTCATTGACATGTATGTTCACATCCATGAATAAAATTAAATCTGCAGGTATAGAATGCATATATAGGAAGTTCTCCAATTACTCATACAGACCTTTAAAAGCAATTCTATCAATACTGCTTCCCTGGACCAATACGGGTTTTCATTGGCAAAATCATTTACATAATTTAACAATGAATTTTTTTTGATGTCATTATTCCAGATAGACTATAACCACATTCTACTAGGAATCACATCACCAATGAATCTCTAGTTTCCCTGCCTTCAACCTCTATTCTTTCTCTCTCTTCTGTTTCTTCCTTTCTAAGATATTTCTTAATTCCCTATCACAAGGGGTACCTATACTCTAGAAGCAGCAAAAATAAATGTCTACATTTTAAATATTGGTTCACATTCAAGAGAAGCCAGTATCTATTTCTGTTGCACTTTAAAGATGTGTGTGGATGTGTGTGTGTGTGTGGATGTGAGAGAGAGTGAATGTGAGTGAGTGAGTGTGTAATTATGTTGAGTTTAGAGTCAGCATGAATATGCAAAAGTATGGAAGGCACAACAGGCATTGCATGAATAGACTTATCTTGCTAAGAAGCTCATCTATTAGTTTTGAACTACCACTCCTCTGCTTGCTTTCTGACCTTGTGAATCACATGCTACCAGGTCATCATTAAGGATCATGGTGAAAGAAAGAAGACTTCCCATGATATTCCAAGGAAGTAATTATGTCTGGATTTTTAAGCATACTCTTAGGGTGATGAGACAATCTGAGATCAATTACTGAATCAGATTGCACCTGGGATGACTAATATCTTCTTATTTTATATTGAATATTTACCTAAAATTATCCCCTAACATAGAAATATATTATAGCATATAACTATATGCTGTAACGTCACAAAAGATACCGAGAAAAGAATTAAAATTCTGCATTTCTTTCTCTCTTTCTCTCTCTGTCTGTCTGTCTGTCTCTCTGTCTCCCCCTGTCTCTCTCTGTCTCTCTCTCTGTCTCTGTCTCTTTGTCTGTCTGTCTGTCTGTCTCTCTCTCTCTCTCTTTCTCTGTCTGACTGTCTCTCTTTATCTCTCCTTCTCTCTCCCTCCCTCTGTCCTCTTCTCTCTGTCCATGACTTTGTCTACGACTGTCTCCCTATGTCTGGGTCTATCTGACTTTCTCTGTGATCTAAAAATTTTTCTTCCACATAACAGCACTATAAGTACTTGAAGCCTCTAACCTCATCTTTCTTCTCAAGCCAGAACAACTCCATTTCCTTCTAATGTTGGTTATAACGTCTGATCTTCAGTACCCTTCCCATGCTGGTGGCCTTCCTTTGAATATAGAATATATTCCACCTTATCACCAAGCTTCTTAAGATGTGCTGGCAGGAAACTAATACTAAACCATGAATGTAATCTTGCCAGGACAGAGTACAGAATGACTTTCATGTCTCTTTGTTGGGTTGCCCAACGTAACCCTCTCCCTCAGGAAACACCTATGAATTATTTATCAAGAAATAAAATGTGAACACATGTCCAGATGTGCCAAAGTCTCATATAAAGCTGTATTAGAAGAATATGAATTTAAAATGCTCAATACTATCTTTTGGGAATTAGTAGATACTATGTTAGTAGATACGACTATCAGTAAATACCACTGTATAGTAGAAATCAAATCACAAGCACTTTCTGAACCAAATTCCCATATATTAACCATTTTCCTTCCTATACACCAGGATAAACACTTAGGCAAAAAAAAATGCTGAGCAAGAGCTACTGGACTGCTATCACCTCCATTATGATGGCTCTACGTTGCTGGCCTCTTTCTTATGATCCCACTTTATACCCATATTATAACATTCACTCACAATAATGCCAATTCTACTCTTTGTATCAGGTAAGACCTCCATATTCCTCAGATGAAGGGTGAAGAGAAGGCAACCTCTCAAAGCCCTGAAAATGTTCCAAGACAACTGAGTCTATACTTGGCTATTAAGAGTCAACCTCCAGGTTTAGCAGCTGTGTCCTCTCTGGCAGCAAGGGGAAAAAAATCAAGTCTTCTCAGTTTTCTATACTAAGTGATCTGCCTTTTACAGTCTGGGGATCCATGACGAGCTCCAGATAAATTTTACATATCTACAGGGAGATCCCTAATAGTACCTCTACGAAGTTGGTATTCCTATTAGAACAACTGATGAGGGCAAAGTCCTAGATTGAAGGTGACTTAATTAAGAAGTATCCTCATAAGAACTGTGATATATTTTAAGTAACAGAAGAGTGTATTACATTTGCACAAGTAAACTCATTTCCTCGAATGGCCCTATTACCTACTGGTACCCTTACAGTGTGATTATTATAACTCTTCAGCAAATATTAGATTTATTTGTTTTTTCACCCTGAAAGGGTTTTAGAACACAATATTTTACAGATTAGTGCTAAGTTTCTATGAACCTTGAGGATTTGGTAAAGCTAGAGGAAATTAGCAGTGATCTGTACTGGTGATTGATACAACTTACTATAGGGCAAAAAGACATCCAGAGGGTTGGAGTAGTTTGCAGTCCTTAAAGACAAAAAACTTACCAAGAGAATGAAATGATCACATTAGCAGTATAAGAAGGGATTTAAGCACAAGACCAGTCAATTAATTGGTTGGGTAGACCACGTTCTGAGTAAAAAATGGGTGAAGATTGAATGGAATAACATAACAAAAGGCAGTGGAGGCTAGAACTAAAACAGAACAGTTAAGGGACATAAGCAGCTTACTGCAATGGTGAACATAAATTACACAGAGATGAGATCCTTGAGAAGAGAAACCCGTTAGTGTAGACGTCAGTTTCAACACTTCACAATTCTAAAAATAGCAATTGTTCATCAAAAGAAAGATATGATATTTCAATATTCTTTATTAGTATACTTGACCACCATTATCGCTCCAAGAAGAGCACTGTAATATATTTGAAAAGATAGAGAATCAGAAGAGCAACTGTGAGTAGAAAGTGTACATGAGTGTACCTTGGCATCTGAAAAAAATAAACTATTTTTCCAAGAGGAGCACATTTTATAGGACAATCTACAAACTTGTTAATCTAGCTTTTCTTTTCTTCACCAGAACATCCTTCTCTCCATGAATTTCTTCATGGCAACTTTGACATCCTTGTTCCTCAGGCTATAGATCAGGGGGTTCAACATAGGGACAAGAATTGTATAAAAGACAGAGGACACTTTCCCCTGTTCCATGAAGCTGACTGAAGATGGCTGCAGATACATGAAGGCAGCTGAACCAAAGAAGATGCAAACAGCTGCCATGTGGGAGCTACAGGTACTGAAAGCCTTGGACCTCCCTTCAGTGGAGCGGATGCGGAGAATGCTGGCAATAATGAAGATGTAAGAGCTAACAACAGTCATAGTTGGGATGAAGATATTAAATGCACTGAGACAAACAACCATCACTTCATTAATATAGGTGCTGGAGCAAGAAAGCTCTAGGAGAGGATTGAGATCACAGAAGTAATGGTTGATGACATTGTCTTTACAGAAGAAAACTCTAAGCATGCAGGCTGTGTGAACTGTGGCACCAACTAAGCCCATTATGTATACACCAACTACCAACCAAATGCAAATACGATGGGACATGATAACGTTATATAGCAGAGGACTACAAATTGCAACATAACGGTCATATGCCATAGCTGCCAACATATGACACTCAGCAATGACAAAGATGAGGAAGAAATAGAGCTGAGTCATGCACTCATTGTAGGAGATGACATTCTTCTGTGACACAAAATTTATCAGCATTTTGGGGGTGATCACAGTAGAATGACAGAGATCAATGAAAGACAAGCTGCTGAGTAAATAATACATGGGAGTGTGGAGGTGAGAAGTGATGCCAATCAGCGTTATCATGCCCAGGTTCCCCAAAATGGTGACCACATAGATGCTCAAGAACAGCAGTAAGAGGGGAATGTGGAGCTCTGGCCTGTGTGTTAGACCTTCAAGGATGAATTTTGTCACTGAAGAGTTATTTCTTCTGTCCATTTGAAAGGGATGCTCTGTGAGAACGGGAAAAAAGCAGCACATCAGAAGGAATCCTCATGATTTTTTAGAGATTCATAAAGAACAGAAGACTGGGCAGCGGCTAGGTAGTGTAATGCACAGAGCCCTGAGCCTGGAATCAGAGGGACCCAAGTTCAAATGAGGCCTTATGTGTTTGCTAGCTATGGGACTCTGGGCAAGTCACTTAACAACATTAGATTCTGAAAAAGAAAATTATGGAAAACTGAAACCCAAGTTCTTTGGTCACCATTCAGTATTTCTGTGTTGTCTCTGGATATCCAGTACCTCTAGTGGCCCCACAGGGTTATGTGACATGTACGTCCAAATGTTAAAATGAGCTTTACCTGATTTTCCTCCAATGAGAACTATGGACGGGACAATGTGAGCAATATGAGAGATAATGAAGAATCAACCACAAAAATAAATGCCTACCAGTTTTTCTTTGTGGTCATTGACCTGTACTTGTCCTTATCTAGGTCCTCATTATGTATCTGAAATCCTAATAAAAAGTCAGATAACCAGATACCACGAGTTCTGTACCTATTTTAGAGATTAGAAAGAAAAAATTGAGCTTTTCATTTGTTATCTGGGTCAAAGAGTGAAAAATTCAATGAAAATGTTACCTTGTGTTTAATGAAGGACTACTGAAAGACAGAGGGACTTGAAGACACCTTGACAAGCACTGACTCTGCACCTTCTCTCATAGTACTCTATTTCTACACCAACCTCATGAGGAGATCTCTTACTGTCCAAGCAGGCTCTTCAGGTTGTGTTTCACAAAGTCCTAGACTCCTATAATTTAGGCTTAGAAGGAGAGCATTTACTCACCTGTCAGTCTTAGAACTTAGGGTTATCTTATCCAATGTTCTAGAAGATAAGTGAGCTTGTTGAGGAGAATGGTGACAGTCTTGAAAACTGTCCCTCATGTGCCATTTTTAATCTCAGTCTAATTCCAAGAATTGATCTCACATACTGAATTAGTCTCAGAATTTCTGAACTAGAGATCCCAATTCCTGATTGTGGCTTTTGGGGGAGGTTTCACTTCAGATGTAAGGGAGAAAGCCTCACTCATCAATATAATCAGACCTTCTGGTCTATTTAATATGAGTGTTTTCTCTTAGTACTGGAGAGTCCTGGGATTTTATTAGAAGTATATAGAGAGGCTACTGAAGTCTCTCATCTATTTCTCTGGGGATACAATAGTTCTGGATGTCAGTGTTTGCTTTTTTTCTTCTTTTTTCTCTAGTTTCTTTTATTATATCTCAGCCTTATGGTCTGAAGGTAAAGGGCCATAGAGAGTATCAATGCCCTAGGATAAGTATTTCATATGCTCCTTTTTAGATATATATTATTCTATAACATTTTGAAGCTACATATTGTTGGAAGATGTTGGGAAAGAAGGAAACTTTTCCCTCTTTCTTATAGAAAAGGAATATTCTAAAAAGTAAATGGTAATGCCTTTAATGTTATTTTTATATTCAGTTACTTCTTTTAAACAGGTATTATGCTATTGTAGTAGTCCTTGAGTAATGAATGGTCTGAATATGACCCCTTCTTATAAACTGTAGTGTTTTTGCAAGAAGCAGCTAAAATGATGCAGTTGATAAAATGCTGGGCAAACAGTCAGGAAGATAGTCCTTTCTGAATTCAAATCTGACCTCAGACATTAGCTATGTGGCCCTGAGCAAATCATTTAACACTGTTTACCTCAGTTTCCACAATGTATAAAATGAGCTGGAGAAGGAAATGGCAAATTACTGCAGGATATTTGCCAAGAAAACTTCAAATGGGATCATAAAGAATCAGACATGACTGAAGTGACTGAACTACATAAGGTTCAAGACGGTCAAAAAGTTATAACCTCTCTGAGTTCAATTCCCTTATCAATAAAATAGGTATAACAATACCTCAAAAGCTTTAATTATATAAAATCAGTCATAGTTATTGTTAACTTCATCACAATATATGGATGTAGAAATATTATATAAACAAATGTATGTGCTTGCTAATTTAATTGTGTTACCTTATGTTATTCATATAATACATATATACAACTTGATTTGTCTATAAATTTACTCTTTAGTATATTACATTCATAAGAATAGTTTACCCAGATAAAAGTACACTACTTCATGCACCTATGGTTCCATCAGTATGGATGCTCCTTCCACCTACAAAGACCACTAGCCCTCTGTGACTCAGTATTTTTTGTCTCTGAGACATACTATGGGCACAAAATGTGCAACCTTGTAGCCAATCTCCTACATAAAGACAGAGAACTAGAGAATACCTTACAAGTCAACTAGACTAATCTCCTCCTTTTATAGAGGAGGAACATAAGAATCTAAGAAGTTGGGTGACTGGCCCAAGGTCACAAAAGCAAATGAGCTTCTGTATTTAGCTAGTCTTCTCTTTAGATGAAAAGCATGCAATAAATTTCTGTACATATGCTCCAGACCTTTAAGCTTGGTAAGACAAGAAAGAACTTGTGTTCCTTGGTCCTGTCTTCTAGAATCCAGGGCTACCCTCCAAACCGTGATTCAGCTATTGTGGCACAGTGGGGAAAATGCTGAATTTGGGGTATTGAGCTTCATGTCCTTTTTAGACCTGAGTTTGAATTCAAGCTCTCCTGTTTACTCTCTAGGTGACCTAGGTCAGGTGACTTAATCTTTCTGGGCCTCAGAGTTCTCAGTGTAAAATGTAGTGACTTTTATGTTACTGCATCTGTTCTTTCCTTCCATATAGATGGTGCAGAGGCAAGTACTTGGCCTAGTGAAGAGACTGTTGTGTCTAGAGTCAGGAAGACCTGAACTTAAATCCAGCCTCAGACATTTACTCACTGTGTGACCCTGAGGAGGTCACATCACCTATATCAACAACTCTTTTCTAGTAATTTTTCTCTGCAAAATGGGGATGATGATGACCCCCACCTTTGAGCTGATCAAGCAAAGATAATATTTGTAAAGTACTTAGTACAGCTCTGGAACATAAGAAATGCTTTAAAAGTCCTTGTTTCCTTCTTCTGTCCTTCCATATTTAATCTATCATAATCATAAATTCACTAAAAATTGCTGAATTGTGCACTCCTCTAGAGGCCTTGGTGACTATCTCCCACACTTTCTACCCAAACAGAGCTGTTGGCTGTGAATTGAGTGGGATGGTTATCAATCACACCAACCTACTTTACAGAATTATCTCTTCAGTTGTGAAAGATCACCACAGAAGTATCTTGCAGAGTTGCATATCCCACTTCACAGCTAAAATGTGGGAGTTCTAATGTCCTGTGACCTAGGACCAATCTTTGCTATTCATTTCTGCATCTTGTCTGTATGGAAACCCTTCCTCAAGCATATGAAGGAAAAGTATTTACCATACCCTTGGGAATTCTTATGATAATGATAAAACTCTTCTTCTTGGTATGGTATCATTGATAAGATATGCTAGTCCCACCCCCACTAGGTCCACACATTGGAACCTTTCTTTCATTCTTTCAATCAAGATGTAGACTTTAAGTGAAACTATTTTTTGAGGCTCTCTCTTCCTAATAGCCTCCTTCCAAAGTCTTCTTTAAAAATTGACAGTTTTTCTGTTTTGCAAACATAAAGTGTTTTGGAAAATCATTTTGCAGATGTTAAATTTATTTATGTGAAAAATATGTGAAATAATTTTGACACTAAGGTTGACCCTTATTCTTATTTTCTAGGAAATCAGAAAGGAATCTGGTTGTATCATTAGAGGTCATCAAATATGTATAGGATGCCTTGCAAAGTCATCTTTCAGGTTCTCATATAGAATCTAACAAAATAAATTTAATATTAATGCCACTTTCAATCTCAAATGGATCTCAAGTGGTGACTCATTTATCTAAGCTAACAACTTCGTTATATTGTTTGGAATGCAGATATTCCAAATCTCCATTTATCTTAAACTTCTGGCCACTCCTGACTAGTCACCTCCTCTCTTCTATAAGTTATTATCCAATACAAAATAGTTTCTCTTATTTACCTATGAAAAAGTCACCTATATCTGATTGTATAATAGAAGTATGACACTTACTGCTTGTTGCTACATGATTGTAAATTGCAAGTTCATACTAGTTGAGAAAGGCTTAATAACTGTTTCTGCAGCCCTTTTAAAAAGAGGTGGAGGATATAATTGACTAAGATCAGAGTTGTCTGTCTGTGCCTAATTATACTGAAGACACAGCTATTATACTAGGAATAGACCACTCTTACTGAGAGACCAACCTCTTGGTCATATGATGCTTATACTATTCTTATTCTCTAAGCCTCTCTCAGGTGCTCAAAGACTATAATGGAAGAAATCATGATTTGCCTGATATACTCTTAGAATAGTTACATTTGGACTCTCAAATACATCCTTAAGATTATGAGATGGGATAGAGTCTCAGAGCAAGCACTGCTTCAGAAATGCAGCCCAGACTCTTGTCACACATTGGGCCCTTCTCAGAAAACTGGTGCTTTGCCTTAGGGAATAGTACTATTCAGTGTTTTGGAATTTTTTCGTTCTCTCTCTCTGTCTCCCTCTGTCTCTCCTTCTTTGTTTCTATCTCTATCTCTGGCTACATGTAAATCTCCTCTATCACACACACACACACACACACACACACACACACACACTCATGCACACACTAACAGCTAACCCGCAAACAACACCGATAATCTCTATCAGACTAATTTCTCTTTGGTACTATCAGATAATGGAATTTCTTCAAAAGGCTTGCCTTGGCTTAATATTCAATATGTTTAAAATCTAAAACATACATATGCAAAACATTGGGCAGCATAGTTATGCATGAGCAAGCCATAAAAGTCCTTTCTTTTGGGATATGTCTTCTCTAAAGGCATCTTTGAACATTGTTGTAAGGAGACATAAGAAATGCCTAATCTCCCAGGCAACAACCAGGGTGCTAATCATTTCATTAACCACAAATACCTTTAATAAATTAATTCTTTAGACAGGTTCCCCATTTCTGAAGCAAGTTGAATCTTAGGAGATGAGCTAGGCAGTTCAGATGACATTTCATATCTCTAAATCCTTTTCTTTTTTTATGCATGCATTATCAGAGAAAATAATGATTTTCTGTTGGGAGGATACTGCATAATCCCTATGTCATCAGTGCATTATTGGTTTCTGGTCTCATACCCACATAATTTCAATAAGGATAGCAACTAAGAAGTAATAGAGTTCCACTGATAGTTAAATCAGGAAATCCCTCTCAATAACTGACATTTTGTTCTTGAAGACCTCTAGTGATGGGAAATTTCCTACTACCTTTCTACTTATTTTTCGTATTGGGACATTTCCAATTGTTAGGAAATTGTTTTTCTTCATACCTTATTTGAAATCAAGGAAAATATTTCCCATTTCCTTAAACAAATTTTCATTTTGCCTGGTCTGCAGCACCTTCACCACCCCATTTCATCTTCCCTAAAATTTCTATAGCTTGTCAGTACCCTTCTTTAAGTGTTCTGATCAAGAACACTGCTGATAGTCAGGTGTTTGTCATGGGGTTGCGGAGACTGGCCCGATGCCGCCAGAAGAGCCGAGACAATGGGGATCCAGGACGACAAGTACGACTGCCTGTTCAAAGTTGTGCTGATTGGTTACTCTGGGGTGGGGAAGAGCAACCTCCTTTCATGATTCACTCGAAACGAATTCAGTTTGAACAATAATAGTACCATTGGTGTGGAGTTTGCTACCAGGAGCATCCAGGTGGATGGGAAGACTATAAAAGCCCATATCTGGGACACAGCTGGTCAGGAGCAGTACCGGGCAATCACATCAGGGTACTACTGAGGGACTGTGGGAGCCCTGTTGGTCTATGACATCGCTAAGCATCTGACAAATGAGAATGTGTAACGTTGGCTGAAAGAACTTGGTGACCACTGTGATCATGTTGGTGGGGAACAAGAGTGATCTGTGCCACCTCCATGCTGGGCCCACTGACGAGGCCCGGGCATTTGCAGAGAAAAGCAATTTGTCTTTTATTGAGATATCAGCATTGGATTCAACCAATGTGGAAGAAGCCTTTAAGGTCATTCTTACAGAAATTTACCTCATCGTATCCCAGAAGCAGATTGCTGACCGCTCTGAACATGATGAATCTCCTGGCAACCACATAGTAGACATCAGTGTCCCCCCTCCCCCACTGATGGACAGAAATCCAACAAACTCTAGTGCTGCCAGAACCTGTCTGCACCCAGAGGCACCTTCCCTGCCTGCCTTTACCTTGCTGTGCCTCAGTTAGAAACGTGTGTGCACGTCTTTGCAGTTATCTCCTGTGATTCAGTGACTCTTTGTCATCCTTGTTTCTTCCCCCATCCCCAACGTCCATTTTTGAGCATTAACTGTAGACCTACCCCCACTTTCCTCTCAGGCTCCCAGGGGAATGAGCTGACCTTGGATCTGGTCATGCAGGCTCTGCCCCCAGAGGGTGAGCCCTGGCTGCTCCCCTGGACAGTGCCACTTGGTGATTGATGGGAGAAGGAGGAACCAAGACCTCATTTATCACAACTGAAGGAAGACATAGTTACACTGATTTGCTTTTGCATTTAGCCCAACTTTTTCATTGACCCTTAGATCTCTGAGAGAGATAGGGAACAGGGAAGGGAAGAGGTATGCTGAAATTAAAGAGGGGAAAAAAATCTTTTCCTCAGATGTCCTCTTGTGTCCAATCGGGATTCTGCAATGAGCATTAGGATTCTCATTTGTTGGCTGAAGACCCATGATGAGGCTGCTGGTAACACCATCCCCTAAGTTTCTTCCCTCACTTGTGGCTAGCCTCTGGGTCTGGTCCTAGGGAGAGTCATTGATTGCTAAGTCCCTCTTGACCCAGGACAGAGGCTCCTCAGGAGCCCAGGGTGCAGGCTGAGATGATGGAATGATTTGTCAACCACCAGAGAGAATCCTCTTCCTCAACCAGAATGTCCAGCAAGTGCCGGCCCTTCCTTTGTGGCCTCTCCCTCCTGTCCCAGAACCTTGACCAGCTTCAGCTTGTGCAGGCCCTTGTTAATCTCCTTTCTGACCACCGTTTCCTTTCCAACTTGCCATCTTGCCTGAAACCCATTTGCAAGGGAAGCAATAGTCTCATGTTTTGTATACAACTGCACTTAGAGTTTTTGGGTTTTGTTATTGTAGAAAACCATAGATTCTTTATACATTTTGTAAGATTTATGCCAAATCATAGCATCTCGACTCTTTCCCTCACCCTTTTATTCTTTAACAATTGACTCTCATGGGCTATAATTTTTCTTGACCTTTACTAAAATGTATGATTCTATTTCCTGTAAAAAAAAATAAAGAACACTGCTGATGTGGTCTGCTCATGAAAGAGGACAAAATGACTTTCACATCCCTTTGTTAGTCTTCTAGGTCCTACAAACCTTCACCTCATACCTATTATCCTCATTTATTGTCCTTCCCTAAGGAAAACCTAGAGGCAAACTCAACTGTTCTCATTTGGATAATGCTGTATAAGGTTGAATCTGTCTTTGAGTGCTTACCATTTTTTGGTCTGTTCTAACAGATTCTGTGCCTGACTATGCATCCCACCTGCAAGATCCACCTTGGGAAAAATCCACCTCTATAATGAAGGCCTCCATTTTCTCTGTTTAACAAATTCACCACATTTGCTGCTTCTCCTCTTTTGTTTCTGTAACCTACAGATGCAAGGTGAATAAGAGTCACCCTTTGAAAGCCTCTTGTATTCTCTGAGGCAACATTTTTCTGGCTTAAAGATTTAAGCATATACAGATATAATTATAGTTGTATCACATGGGTTTGGGAGCAAATCCCTGACAATTTATTATTTCTACATAACTTGGAAAAGAAAGGCATTGTTTGTGCAGATAATCATACCTTAAAGTTGACTTGAAAAAATGTCTGTATAGGAATTGGGAGCTGGCAGCCTCCTCACACATTACAAGTGGCATGGTACTGGAAATTGCAAGAATGATTTATTCTTCCTCCCTACTGCTCTCTAAGAAGAAAATAGTTTGATAAACCATGACTTCTCAGCTAATATTTGTATTCTTAAATTCAACATCCTGTACATAATCTTAGGAAACAGGTTACTATGAAACTGGAGGATTTGACCAGGCTATCAGAGGGCAAAAGGAGCTAGTTGGTACACTGGATAGAGGGCTGGGTCTGAAGTCAGGAGACTCATCTTCCTGAGTTGAAATCTAGACTCAGACACTTACTAATTTTGTGAACCCTATAAAGTTACTTAATCCTTTTTGCCTCAGTTTCCTCATCTATAAAATGAGCTAGAGAAGAAAATAGCAAACCACTCTAGTCTCTTTGTCAAGAAAACTCCAATTGGGATAAATAGACATGATTGAAAAGTGACTTAACGACAAAATTCAGAGGGTAAATGCAAACTGTGGTCTATGTGAATGAGAACAAGAATTTCAATCAAGGTGGAGGGACTCAATATTCAGCAAATGTGACAAATTTGCCTGGGAGAATAAAGTGTCTGGTCACAATGACAGGAAAAAGGTGGTCTAGGGAATAATCCAATATTCAATGCTTTCAGCAAGTGAACCAAGTAAACATTGAAAAATCAATTTTGCATTTAATGAGATAACATAATGAAGGGGGGTGGAGCCAAGATGGCAGCATAGAAGGAGGAAAATTCCACAGCTCTCCCACAACCACCTCAAATATCCATAAAATATGACTCTAAACAAATTTTAGGGCTCCAGAACTCACAAAATTACACAAAAACACAACTCCTGCTGAAGTCAGCTCGGTAAGCAGTAGAGTAAGGACTCGTCACAGCACTCTGGGAACCAAAACCAGCCTGGTCTTAAATCACAGCTTGGCCCAGGGGCCACCAGGACAAACTGCAGTGAGAATCTTCAGGAGAGTAGATCGGGGCAGCTGGTGGCAATTTCCAGAATTATCAATCCATAAGAAACAAGGACTAAATGAAAGGTTAGTGGAATTCAGCTAAATTTGGGGGAGAAAAACAGTCTGGCCAAACTACCTCCAGGGCAAGGAAGCAGCAGAAGTAGTGGCCCTGCAGTTGCTTCATTGTGGCTGCTTCAGAGCTCCTGGCCTAGAGATTGCGGGGGGGGGGGCAGGGAAAGGGATCATTCAGAGGCAAAGTGCTCTTGCCCTGAGATGCCTGGATCAGGATTGTGGTCTTGGGTGGTGGTCCTGGGGTGTGTTTTCACTGAGCCAAAGCTGGTGGGGGCTGTAGCAGCCTCCTAATGGTCCTGGCAGCTGCAAAAATCTCAGCAATTTGGGACAGAACTTTCCCCTGTGGAAGCAGAGTTCTACTGAGCCCAAAAGTCAAGTAATTGACTGGCAATATGAACAGGCAAAGGAAGCAAGGCAAACCCAGCAATGCAAGTTTAGATTCCATTTGGGGGGACAAAAAGGATCAAAGTATGGAATGTGAGGAAGACAACACTGTCAGAACTCCCATACCAAAAGTTTCCAAGAAAAATGTAGACTGGTTACAAGTCGTAGAGCAGCTTAAGAAGGATTTTGAAAAACAAATAAGAGAAGTAGAGGAAAAATTGGAAAGAAAAATGAGAATGATGCAAGAAAACCATGAAAAGAGAGTCAACAACTTGACTGAAGAAAATAGCACCTTAAAAAAATAGATTAACTCAAACGGCGAAAGAGACCCAAAAAGCCAATGAGGAGAAGAATGTTTTAACTACTCGAATTTGCCAGATGGAAAAAGAATCTCAAAACCTTTCTGAAGAGAATAATTCCTTCAGAATTAGAGTGGAGCAAATGGAAGCAAATGACAGTATGATAAATCAAGATAATATTAAACAGATCCAAACAAATGAAAAAAAAAATAGAAGGCAATGTGAAATATCTCCTTGAAAAAAAAAACACTAACCTGGAAAATAGATCCAGGAGAGACATTTTAAAAATTATTGGACTACCTGAAAGATGTGATCAGAAAAAGAACTTAGAAAGCATCCTTCAAGAAATTCTCAAGGAAAATTGTCCTGATATTTTAGAATCAGAGGGAAAAATGGAACTTGAAATAATTCACCTATCACCTCTTAAAAAAAGGTCTCCAAAAGAAAACTCCTATGAATATTATAGCCAGGTTCTGGTGTTCCCAGCTCAAGGAGAAAATACTACAAACTGCCAAGAAGAAACAATTTGAATATTGTGGAAACACAATTGAGATAACCCAGGATCTAGCAGCTTCTACATTAAGGGATTGAAGTACCCAGAATATGATATTCTGGAGATCAAGGGAGCTAGGATTAAATCCAAGAATGACCTACCCAGCCAAATTGAGTACAATGTTCCAGGGGAAAATGTGGTCATTCAGTGAGGTGGAGGACTTTCAAGCATTCTTGCTAAAAAAAAAAAAAAAACAAACCAGAACTGAAAAGAAAATTTGGCACTCAAATACAAGAAGCATGAGAAGGTAAATATGGAAAAGAAATCATAAGGAACCTATCAAAGTTGAGTTTGCATGCCAACGTGGAAAAATGATCATTGTAAACTATGAAACTTTTCTAAGTATGAGTGCTGCGGCCAACACAGTCTAGGCCTAGCTACCAGTTGAGGAAAAGAGAGAGAGAGAGAGAGAGAGAGAGAGAGAGAGAGAGAGAGAGAGAGAGAGAGAGAGAGAGAGAGAGAGAGAGAGAGAGAGAGAGAGAGAGAGAGAGAACAGCCCATGGCTGGATTACAGGAGAGAAACAGACAGGGATGGATTTCATAGTCTGTTTATTCCAGAGCTGTTCCATACCAATCCAGTGATACAAGAAAATCATAGGGTTTATATTCCTAATTTCGGGAATGATTGCATCTTAGGCCTTGCCCATCCCTGGGCCTCAGCCCAGGGATAATCAGTCCTCCAGATCTTTATCCTAAAACCACCTCTGGGGGCACAGTAGATCAGGAGTCCCAATCAGGACTTGCAAATGTACATACTTTAGATATTCAGGAGGCCAATGAGAGCATCCACCCAAGATTAACTATCCTTCCCTAGTGCCCTTGTAGAATTGGGGTGCTAGTGTGCCAGGACCTCTGAAGGTCTTGGCCCCCAACATATGAGGATAGGAGAAGGGAATACAAATTGTGTGTGTGTGCGTGTGTGTATACACACACATATATTCACATATACGTATGTCTATAGGAAGGTTTTTATATGCATATGAACATATATGTGAGTATGGGTACATATATGTACATAGAGGGCACAAGATCAATTGAATAGGAATGGATGATACTTTAAAAGGTAAAATTCTACTGTGGGAGAAGAATAGAATGAGAGGAGACATGGAGAGACAAAATGGGGTTAATCATCTCATATAAAAGAGGCAAGGGATAACTGCTACAGTGGAGGGGAAGAACCAGAAGGCAAAAGGGAAAGGATCCACCTTATTCTCATTGAATTTGGCTTAGTGAAGGAATGACATAAACTCTAAACTGGGTATCTTGCCTCACAGGAGAGTAGGGTGGATGGGGATGAGAGGGGTGATGGTGGAGGGGAGAGCAGGGTTGGGGGGGGAGG
>CM053596.1:128612528-128745281 GCA_028646575.1 Pseudocheirus occidentalis | reverse complement strand
ATAGTATTCCATCACATTCATATACCATAACTTGTTTAGCCATTCCCCAATTGATGGGTATTCCCTTAATTTCCAGTTTTTTTGCAACCACAAAGAAAGCTGCAATAAATATTTTTGTACATATGGGCCTTCCTCCCACTTCTATGATCTCTTTGGGGTTCAACCCCAGAAGTAGTATTACTGGGTCAAATGGTATGCAATTATTTATAGACCTTTGGGCATAGTTCCAGATTGCTCTCTAGAATGGTTGTATCAGTTCATAGCTCCACCAACAATGCATTAGCGTTCCAATTTTTACACATCCTCTCCAGCATTTGTCATTTTCCTGTTTTGTCATCTTAGCCAATCTGACTGGTGAGATGTGGTACTTCAAAGTTGTTTTGATTTGCATTTCTCAAGTCAATAGTGATTTAGAGCATTTTTTCATATGCTTATAAATATCTTTAATTTCTGCCTCTGAAAATTGCCTGTTCATATCCTTTGCCCATTTTTCAATTGGGGAATGACTTTTATTCTTATAGATTTCACTTAATTCCCTGAATATTTTAGAAATAAGCCCTTTATCAGAGACATTGGTTGTAAAAATTCTTTCCCAATTTCCCGCTTCCCTCTTAATCTTGGTTATATTGGCTTTGTTTGTACAGAAACATTTCAATTTAATGTAATCAAGATTATCCATTTTGCGTTTTATAGTGCTCACCAACTCTTCTTTGGTCTTAAAGTCTTCCCTACTCCATAAATCTGACAGGTAAACTATTCCTTGCTTCCCCAGATTACTTACATTATCAGCCTTTATACCTAGATCATACATCCATTTAGACTAAGCAAGTTATATCTTAGGAGATGAGCTAAGCAGTTAGGCTACCACTTCACAATGTCACTAAATTCTTTTTATTTTTAATACTTCTATTTTTGTCCTATCAGAGAAAACAATGAAAATTTTATATTGGGAGGATGCTGAATAATACCCATGTTTTCAGTGCTTTGTTTTTTTTTTTGTTCTCATGTCCCCTTAATTTCTAATAAAAGTCAAAAGTTCATAGTATGGGAGAGGAATTCAGAGGTCTTACAGTTCCACTAATAGCTAAATCAGGAATTCCTTCTCAATAACTGTGACATTTTATTACCTAGACTTTTCTTGAAGACATACAGTGATGGGAAATTTCCTACTGCCTTTCTAGATATTCAATTGCATGTTAGGACAGTTCCAATTGTTAGGAAATTTTTCTGTCATACCCTATTTTGAATGAAGGAAAATAATTCTCATTTCCTTCAACTAATTTTCATTCTGCATGGTCTGTAGCACCTTCATCACCTTGTTTCACTTCCCCTAAAATTTCTACAGCTTGTCAATATCCTGACTTTACATGTTCTGATCAAGAACACTGATGATGTAGTCTGCTCATGGAAGAGTATAAAATGACTTTCAATCCATTTATTAGTCTTCTAGGTCCTCTAAACCTTCACCTCATCCCTATTATCCTTATTTCTTCTGCTTCTGCAAGGAAAATCTGTAGGCAAACTCAACTGTTATCATTTGGATAATGCTGTATAAGGTTAAATCTTTAAGTCTTTGAGTGCTTACCATTATTTGGTCTGTTCTGATAGATTCTGTGCCCTGACTATGAATCCCACCTCCAAGATCCACCTTTGGAAAAATCCATCTCTATAATGAAGGTTCCCATTTTCTCTGTTTCTTGTACTTACTCTTTGTCCTTGTGTTAAAACAAAGGCACCATGTCTGCTGATTCTCTTCTTTGCTTCTGGAAGAAGACACCTCTGTAACTTTTGGTTGCAAAGTGAATAAGAGTCACCCTTTGAAAGACTCTTGTATTCTCTGAGTAATCTGAGGTTACATTTCTCTGGCTTAAAGATTTTAGCATATACAGGGATAGTTATAGTTGTATTACATAGGCTTGGGAACAAATCCCTGACAATTTGCTATTTCTACAGAACTTGGGAAGCATAGGCATAGTTAGTGCAGAGAATCCCAACTAAAAGTTGAATTGAAAAATGTCTTTATAAGAACTAGGAGCTAGCAGCCTCCTCACATAATACAAGTGGTATGGAACCTAACGTTGAAGGAGTGATTTAATCCTCTTGAATATCTCTTCTGTCCTGTAGGAAGCAGATAGTTTGATAAACCATGACTTCTCAGATAATATTTGTATTCTTAAATTCAATATATTGTATGTGATCTTAGGAAACATAGAAACTGTAAAAGTGAAGCATTTGCCAAGGCTATCAGAGGGCAAAAGCAGGTAGTTGGTGCACTGGATCGAGGGCTGGGCCTGAAGCCAGGAGACTCATCTTCCTCAGTTGAAATCTAAACTCAGTCACTTAGTATCATTGTGACCCTTATCAAGCTACTTAATCCTGCTGGCCTCAGTTTCCTCATCTGTAAAATGAGTTGGAGAAGAAAATGGCAACTCACTCTAGTCTCTTTCTCAAGAAAACACCGATTGGGATAGTAAATAGTCAGACACGACTGAAAAATGACTGAACAACAATAATCAGAGGGTAAATGTAAACTGTGGTCTATATGAATGAGAACATGGATTTCAATCAGGTTGGAGGGACTCAATATTTAGTAAGTGTGTCAAATTTGCCTGGGAGAATAAAGAGTCTGGACACAGTGATAGGAAAAATTTGGTCTAGGGCATAATCCAATCATAATGTTTTCAGTGAGTGGAACAAGTAAACATTGAAAAATCAGTTTTGCATTAATTTAGATAACCTAATGGAAGAAACATAAAGTTAGGGAAGGAGTGGAAATAATACCAATATACAAGGATCCCATTCCAATGGTTAAGGCAAATTATATCCAGATGAAGCTCTTGAGGAGTGGAAATCTTATATGTTGCTGAGATATTACTTGATCTAATAGTTGTCATTCCTCCAAGGTTGTATTTATAATAAACAGTGAAGGAAAAGGGACCATACAGTAGGAAAAGATAATAGAAAAAGGGTTTAAGAGAAAAATGCATACCAAAGGATGCCAACATCGGGCAAAGAAATATACTTGATCTCACAAAATATCCACATTGTCCAGAACATTATCCAACTTCATCACTGATATTTCTTTTTTTCACCAGAATATTCTCCTTTCCATGAATTTCTTCATGGCATCTTTGACATCCTTGTTCCTCAGGCTATAGATGAGAGGGTTCAACATAGGGACAAGGATTGAGTAAAACACAGACGACACTTTCCCCTGTTCCATGGAGCTGACTGAAGAGGGTTGTAGGTACATGAATGCACCAGAACCAAAGAAGAAACCAACTGCAGCCATGTGAGAGCTGCAGGTGCTGAAAGCCTTGGACCTCCCTTCAGTGGAGCGGATTTGGAGAATACTGGCAAAAATGAAGATGTAAGAGCTAACAATGGTCAGAGTTGGGATGAGAATATTAAATCCACTGAGGCAAATAACCATCACTTCATTAATAAAAGTGCTGGCACAAGAGAGTTCTAGGAGGGGATTGAGATCACAGAAGTAATGGTTGATGACGTTTTCTTTACAGAAGAAAACTCTAAGCATGCAGCCTGTGTGAATTGTGGCACCAACTAAACCCATTAGATACACACCAACTACCAACCAAATACAAATCTGATGGGACATAATGACGTTATATAACAGAGGCCTACAGATGGCAACATAACGGTCATATGCCATAGCTGCCAACATATGACACTCAGCAATCACAAAAATGAGGAAGAAATAGAGCTGAGTCATACACTCATTGTAGGAGATGATATTCTTCTCTGACACAAAATTTATCAGCATTTTGGGGATGATCACAGTAGAATGACAGAGATCAATGAAAGACAAGCTGCTGAGTAAATAATACATGGGAGTGTGGAGGTGAGAAGTGATGCCAATCAGCGTTATCATTCCCAGGTTTCCCACCATGGTAACCAGATAGATGCTCAAGAATAATAGTAAAAGTGGAATCTGGAGCACTGGCCAATCTGTAAGTCCTGCAAGGATAAATCCAGTCGCTGTGAAATTATTTCTGGTGTCCATCCTCTTGGCTCTATAGGAATGGAACAAAAATCATCACATTAGAAAAGTTCTTGTGAGTCCTCTTACCCAAATGAGTTGCATACAGAATTGGAGACTGATTCCATGCCTCTTCAGGGTCTTTTGTGGGTGTTTCTGGTGCCTCTGGATACCTAGCAATATTCACAGGCTCCCAGGGATATGGGGCATTAGAACACACCTAAAAGAATGAGCTTTGCTCTATATTTATTTAATTAGGCTAGTAATGACTGTTCTTGGGGCAGAGAGCACAATAGCTAGCAATATTGAGGGATGGGGATTTGGGGGGAAAAAGAAATGCCAGTTCTTCCTCATAGTCTCTGACCTGTCCTTGTTCTTTTCCAGGATCTATTCATGTTTCTAAAATCAACTGAGGTTTTACAGGCCTTCAAATGGGGTTAGACTCAGTAAAGTTAGATGATTCCTCTTTTTTTAAAGAAACATTTTACAAACAGAATTCAATAACTGCTTAAGGTCACAAAGTAAGAATGTCAATGGAATTGTGATTATTTCTTCAGTGAGAGGTTCTTAAGAGAGCGAAAGAATGACTCGTCTTTGACAACCATTGTCTCTGCCCTCTCTCCCATTCTACTGTGACTCAACAAGTCCATGTCAGGAGCTGCTGAAGACAGCATAGGATGGAGAGACCATGTGTCCCAGGGCCCTAGGAGTTCATGACTGAGTGTTCAGAAGGAGGACAAATTGGTCAGGCTCACCATTCAATCTTCTAACACATAGGCTCTCCACTAACAATGACCTAGAGGGGAAATAACTTTAAGGAAGTCAATGGAAGAAATCCTTAGCATCATCCCTTATGCTCCATTTAATGCTATGCATGATCTAATGTACAAAGCTTCTACACTAAGCTTCCCTTATTACAATTTCTCATTATGGCTTTTTCAGAAAGTTCACTCCAAATGAAGGGGAGAAAAATACCACCCATTAATGATGCAGGAGAAGCAGATTTATGTGAAATGAATGTTATCTCCTGGGAACAAGGAGTCTTGAGACCTGATTAGAAATCTCAACAAAGATTCAGGAAGATTCATACCTCACCTGGGATCTTAGCTCTTCTTGAAAAAGTTAAAGGTAGTTGCTCCCCAACTAGAAGGCTCAATTGGCTACATTAAGCAAATAAGTCTTGATTTATTCTGGTTTATGGGCTAGAGATGAAAGGTCAGAATGTATTTTAGAGCTCTAGTATGAATTCCTAACAAGCTCTGAAAAGGAAATAAATTAATGTTGATTACTTTATTTGTAGTTTGATTATACAAGTAAACTCCTTTCTTTAGGAAAAGTTAGCCCTAACAGCTAACCCTAAGACTAACATAATCTCTTCAATCTGGATTACCTATAGATTTAGAGATCCCACAGATTGATATGACTTAATCATTTAGTAGCAGATAATTTAGAAGAAAAATAATCATGAGCTCCTTTTTTAAAAAGGCTAAATTTCCCTTTCTAGCATAAAGGGGGATTGACCAAAGCTAAATTCTCTTTTCTAGCAGAAAGAGGGTTGACCAGAGGCTAAATTCCCCCTTCCAGCAGCTGTGATAAGTCTGAGGTAAAGTTACTCTTTTCAATCTTAGTTGATAAGCTCCCTTTTTTTCTTAAACTATAGTCTAAACTGAGTAATGGAATTTTCTAAGGAAGATGGGATGGGAAGAGTTAGGCAGAGAATGACTAACTAATAACTACAAATTTCTCTTTCCCAGTATGATTTCTGGTTACAAAAGGCACCACCTATGAGGAAAGGACTTTCCTATCAGATTAAGAAACCCTGGGAGACACTACCTAGTCAGGTGACCTGCCTTGTCCAATTGAATTATGTTCAAAACAAGTTTCTGTCATTTTTAAAAGTTCCTTTCTTTTGTTATAAAAATCAGCTCTGTAAATCACCTAGGATCTCTGACCTTTGAGGAGTTGGATGATCTGAAAAGCTAGCTTTGCAAATTAAATCATAGATGACTCATTGACTTTGTCCTCCGTTTCCTTATTATTTCAGATAAGAAATTGTAATTGCTCCTTCTAAAATACAAAAATTTTGGCAAATTTTCAGGTCAATGTAGAGATGATAGTTAAGGATAAGGGGGACTCAAATACTTTTGTTTTCATTTTTGTTGCTTGGGATGGGACACAGAGAGAGACATTAGAGGAAATGTGATTATCTGAAGTGCTCATTTTAATGCTCTTTATGGTTTTAATTTCTTTATGAGACAGCATGATACAGACTGAAAAGAATGCTAACTTCAGAATCAGGATTGATTGGGGTTTCAACTCATTCAATCACTGCATATACAACCATGTATCCGAATCTCAACTTACTCCTTATTAAAATGAGATGTGTAATATTTATAGGATTGATCAATTAATAAGTAGTTATCAATGACCTGACTTTATGCCCAGGTGTTGCCCTAAAATCTGGGGTACAATGACAGAAAAGAACTGTTCTTATCCTCAAGAGGATTAAATTCTAATGGGGAATTCTAATATACATACATGAATGTGAGTGGGAGGGCACTCCTAACAGGGGATACCTAAGTGCGGTATTTCAACTGTCTCAAAGATTGTCAGGTGTTACAGTTTTGGGGGGGTCAGGCTGTATAGGTTTCACCTATACCCTTCCTCAACAGGCTTCGGGCATCCCCGGCTCCCAGCTTCCGCTTTCTCTGGGAGAAACAGCTGCACAGAAAACTTAAGACACAGGGCTTGCTTCTTGCTACTTTCTCTTAGGCTTGGCATGGCTGGAACTTCCTCTCATTCTCTAAGCTTGGTGTGGGACTGGAATTCTTTTTCAGAACACAACACTTGCTTCTAGCTTCTTTCTCTAAACCTGGCACGGCTGGAACTCTCTCTCATTCTCTAAGCCTGGTGTGGCTGGAACTCTCTCTTCTTCTCTAAGCTTGGCACGGTTGGACTTTCTTCTGCCTATGGTTATCCTATATTTAAGTCCTTTCTCCAGGGCCCCTTAGGGCCCCTCCCCTGGCCTTGCCCTCGCCACAGCGAGCCAATCCTGCATCACCCCGAAGGCAGGGGGAAAGATAATCCTGCTTATCGCAAACAGGTGCAACCTTTGCATTCTGCCCCCAGGTGATCACGGGCCTCCTTTTAGCTGAGGACCAATTCAACCCATTACCAACAAGAGCCCCAACAGTCAGGTGTTCCAAGAGGTAAATATAAGGTGGGAGTACATCCTGGATTTGAGGAATAGCCAGTGCAGAGGCATAGAGATGTGGTCAATCACGGGAATAAATGGCTGGATAATTTAGTTAATTCAATAATAATACTTTATTTACATAATTTAGTTAAGTCAATCTATACAAAGACTGGAATATAGTTTTATATATATGTAATTCAATCTATACAAAGACTGGAAAAAAGAAAGGGGACAAGTTGTAAAGAGTTTTAATGGTCAAACAGAGACATTTATATTTGATCCCAGAGGTAATCAGGAGCCAGTGGAAGTTATTGATACTATATTCATATCAAATATCATATTTTTATTTGAACCACTGCTTTAGGAGAATTACTATATGTACCTGAAAAGATTATTGTAATGATTAAATCAAATTACATAATTATGCAGACTACTATATATCCATGTGTATATATATGTACATATATGCACATATACATACAAATATAGCTATACATATAGCTATATAAATTTATAGATAGATAGATAGATAGATAGATAGATAGATAGATAGATAGATAGACAGATAGAAAAAATATGAAGTACTGTGTGATAATGGATAGAAAGTAGGTATAAGAGTCAGGAAAATCTGAATTCAGTTCTTTTGTAGGCTGCTCTTCAGATAATAAGAATACAGTTTTTCATTGGGCATTTATGTCAAGCCTTTAAAATTCAATAGGATTTAACAGAGCTTATGCTTCTTTTGTGTAACTTCCTGGAACTCAAGATTACCTCCCATGCTATGACAAAAAATTGGTATAGGTTTTTTTTAGTGCAAAACTATCCAAATAATTTTATATACAATTCAGATAAGCCAAAAATGTTTGCTAATGCAATTTGAGTTTAAACAGGTTATTTTAAATCAATTTAATCACTGAATATCAATCAAGAAACACTTATTAAACACCATACTAAGTGCTGAGGATACAGAAAGAGAGAAAAAAACAGCCTTAACCTCAAGGAATTTACAAACTAAGGAGGGAGACAACATGCAAACAAACATAAGTAAAACAACCTATAAACAGGATAAATGGGAGATAATTAACAGAGAAAAGGCACTGGGAATAAGGAAGGTTGGGAAAGACTTTCTGTAGAAGGTAGGACTTAGTTGTGACTTAAAGGAAGTCAAAGTGGTCAGTAGACATAATTTAAGAGGGAGAGAGCTCTTAGGATGGGGAATAATCAGAGAAAATGGCCAGAACTAAAAGATGTAGTATCTTTTTCATGGAACAGCCAGGAAGTCACTGAAATGAAGAATATTTGTTGGGGAGTAAAGTATAAAATCAGTATGAGGGCAGTAGAGTGTAAAAATTGTAAATCAAATATTGAATTCATTGTGGAAGAAAGGGGAGTGACCTGGCACTCTACAGACAATAGCTACTAGGATTTTGATTGGGTGGTGGATATGAATAGCATGAATCTGAAAGGAAGAAAGATTGAGTGAAAAAGAAAGGGGGAGAATTGGGAAGTTACAGTGGGGAGAAAAGGGGAACCAACTCCCCTGCCTTGACCGCTGAACTGAGGAGAATGAGTGAAGGTGCAGTCAGTACTGGAAAAGGGTAGCCAATGTGTCATCGTGGGAAAGCCAAATTTCAGTAAGAGCTAGCAGATGGAAGGAATGGGTGAGAAATAGATTTAAGATAGAGGGAAGTTTGTTACCTATGGAACAGGCATTCCAGAGGGCACAGTAAAAGTGCTGGGTGGAGTTACAATGAAATTTTGGGATGGAATGGTTAAGGGGATTGGGAATGAGAAATTGAATGGTAGGAACTGTGGAATTACGTTTGTATGATGATTTATTCGAGTTCAAAGTCACTGGGATGTGAAGAGCATGACTGGAGGTGATAATGCTCATTGAGTGGAAGACACTACCCCTCTACCCTTAAAGGATAGGCACAACAGAAGATGAGAGGCCTGAAATCAAAGGACACATAGTGCTACAAAAGAATTAAACTTTGAACAATCTTGTTTTATTGAGTCATTGCAATTTTGGGAGAAGTAAAGAAGGTCTTGTAAACAAAAGAAATTTTAACACTATAGCTAAATAAAGTTATTTTTTTCCTGCTTCTCCATATCAAGTAATTATGGAAAGGTCTGAATTTTTAAGAAGTTGAAGATTTTAAAAAAGAAGAAATAATTGTGTAAGCCATTTCTACCTTTTTTCTTTTTTGAATTCAATTCAAATGTTAATTAATTACCTCCTCTGTGAAGAGCACTGTGTTCTAGACACTAAAGAAAGATACAAAGTTTAAGACAGACATTAATCTTAAAACAAAAATAACTACTATATAAATTACAGCAATATTAAACACAATGTGACTTCAATACAAGACTTTCCTATTACAAGACATCTTTTTAAAAGTTATCATTTAAATCTTCTCTTATCACATATTACCACTCTCAGTAGTTTTCTCAATTAACAGATAATCCTTTAACAGCACTTTCAGGTATTTCAGCCACTATTAAGTAGTTTTCTACAGTGAATTACTTGACCCAAGTATCAGTGGGAAGTAAACTCTTCATTAAGACAATACTCTGAAGTTGGGCAAACCATGAATTATTTCACTATAGATTTGCTGACCATATCAAAAACTGTATGTCTCTTTCTGTAACTTCAGAAGGAGGGTAAGATGCTTTGGAGACACAGTTTGTCATTCCTTTGATGTGAGTTCATGTATCTTTCAGGGTTTTTTTTGTTTGTTTGGTTTTTTTTGTCATGGGGTTGTCCTTGTATAATGGCTCTATTTCACTGTATATCACTAAAACATTCCTGGAATTCTCTGAAATCATCTGGCATAATTTCAGTGCATGAATATGACATTACATTTATATACTATAATTGCTTCAATTAACTGGTAGGCATTCTCCTTAGATTCTAGCTCTATGCTTTTCATTTTCTGTCCCTTTTAGTCTCCTTTAAGGAGCAGGAATTTTGCTTTGCTTGTGATTATTGTCTCCACAGTATTATTCTCCTTCAGTCTTCTTATTCTCTGTTGTTTCACTGTTGAGCTTGATGTGTTTCTACACAAAATTATTTCTGCGTCTATATGTTCATGTTCAGCTCTCCTTTAACTGATCAGACAGGAGTGATTTATTTGTTTCTGACTGCTTTTCCTCCTGCCTCCATTACTGCATACACTGGTAAATCTTCTCAATTTTAAGAAATAATGGATTCTGCCCCATCTTTCTACACTAGTGTTTTCCCTTCTCTGTCAATTCTTCAAACGCTCAGAAGAGAACCTATCTATCCCAGCTCCTGTATTTTTCATTTAATTCCAACAAAACTCTTTGAAAAAATGAAATTTCTGAAGGGACACTTCTTTTCCACCATTAAAAAGTTAGCAACAAATCATCATACAATTCCTGCAAACTCCTCCAAGAAATTTACCCTTTTAGATTTCTCTTGACTTTTTTTTTTTGCATTTTGAAGTTTCTACTCAACTAGGGTCTTTTCATCAGGAATCCTTGAAAGTGTTATACACTATTAAAGGTCATTTTCCCTTGATAAATTTATACTTAGGTTTGTATTCTTGTTTGTAAGGTTTTTGTTTTGCTTTACAATATTATATTCCAAGAATTCCTCTACTTTATATTGAAAACTTTCAAGTCTTGGATGATCCTGACTGTAGTTCTTGGGAGTTCTTGAATACTCTAATGCCTTCTTTCTGGCTTCTTGTAGTATTTTTTTCATGAGAAAGTGTTAGATTTTGGCTATGTTTTTTCTGTTCCTTTCCTTTCAGTGCTTCCTTCAGGAAGGTAATTGGTGGGTCCTTTCTTCACTTCGCCTTCTGGTTCTAATAGATTTGAGCAGTTTAAATTTATGATTTCTTGAGATGTAGTGTCAAAGATTTTTAAATTTTTATCATAGTTTTAAGGAAGTCCAATGATTCTTGCTCCTTAATCTCTTTTCAGGAGTGTGCTGTAACAAGTCAATTATTAAATTTTTAGTGTGAGCATTTATATTTCAGAAATCTTCAATCAATGCAAAAACAATGATTGATTCACTATTTAATTGAAGTGTTAATAATGTAGATTAAACCCAAATGTGTGAGTGTATACATTTTTCCCTCAGAAAGCCCAGTTGTTGAATATTTACCAGTATACTTCCACAATGTTCTGAAAATGTTAATGGAATGCAGAAGTACAATAGGAGACTCAGAGAATCAAGTTGTCACCAGCCTGAAGGCCTAGGGCTTCTGGGAAAAATACTCCTCCTCCTCCTCTTTTTCTATTACCAGCACTAACACTACAACTACTTGCACCACCACCACCACCACCACTACTACTACTATGACTACTACTACTACTTCTACTACTACTACTACTACTACTATCACTACTCTGCTGCTGCTGCTGCTGCTGCTGCTACCACGACACTGCTAATGATAACAACAACTGGTATTTATATAGAACCTCAAGGTTTGCAAAGTATTTTACACCTATCTCATTTGAGCTAATGCCTATTTTTTTCAGGTCATTTCTTTTTCATATGAGATACCTTACATTTTCTATTTTTTAAAAAAATCTTTGATTTTGTTGTAATTTTTCTTGTTTTATGGAGTCATTGACTTCCATTTGGTGTATTCTGATTTCCAGAGAGTCCATTACTTGGATGATCTTTACAATTTTCCTTTCTAAGATATCTATTCTAATTATTTTCTTCAATTTTAAAAATGTCATTTTATTTTTCTCCTAGATAGTCATGTAGTCCTTGTAGAAAACCTTCTTTTCATCTTTGAATCTCTGTTTGAAGTTGTTATGGAGTTATTTTTCTCCTACTATACTGGATTTTCAGTATATACAATTTTTATAATAGTCAGTGTCTTCTGTTTAGTCAGGTCTCCATATTTAATATTACCTGACATCTCATCATCACTAAGAATGATGCAAGTTTTGATACTCCATACCTTCTCAACTCACCCTCAGTTGTCTTATCTCCCCCCATTTGGAGGGCTAGAGAGCATGGCCACTAAATGCCTCTCAAAGCCTTCTTTTATACAGGGCTCATGACATTCCTGGTAACTCCACTTACCATCAGCCATTTTACTTGTTTTTGAGTCCATGAAACAACCTACCTGCCTCCAACTGACACTTCCCAACAGACATTTTTCAGTTTCTTTTTGTGTGTTGTCTTCCCTCTTTATAAGCTTGTATCAGCAAGCACCCTAGCATACCTAGCGCAGCTGCTAGCACAAGTTCTTAGATCTGCTTTTCTAAAGGAAAGCAACTCAAAATGGGTTAACAGTCTCACTTTAATCAATCAAACACATATTATGTACCTAATTCAGGGGAAAAAGTCAGCACCCTGAACTTCAGAGAATACCAACACAAGTTACAAGCACAGGTTACAAGCAGACCAAGAAACAGATCAGCAGACAGGCTTCCAACCATCTGACTATCACATCCATATCTATTTGTTACCAGAGAGGGAAGCATCAACATCTGGGTTTTTCAAAGGGGGGGGGGGCACAGCAGGGCTCAACGGCTTCCCAGAGTCTCTAGGGACTCATCTGGCCAAATCATACAGCTCTTCTCAAAGTGAGCCCCAAAGCAAAACCTCACATCAGGGCGTGTATATATAGCCTTCTCTGGGGTCACAGACTGTCACAGCCCTCTTGATCCACTGCCCAGTCACAAAGTAATAAGGCACGGGCATTCCCAAAAAACAAGCCTCCCAGCCACAGGTTCTACATGACCACATTCAGCCTACTAAACGGCAGATTATACTATCAAATCAGGGAAGATTCTCAGAGCCACTTAAGCCACTTAAGCAAAGGGTCTAGGAGCAGGGAAGATCTTAAGATTCCCATTACAAAGCTCCTTGAACTTTTCTTGAGGGACTTTCTCTTTTTCTCACATATCCCCAGTACTTAGCACAGAAGCTAGTGCATAGTAGATGCTAAATAAATGTTAATGGAATTGAATTGAATTAGTTTCTCTACAGAGGCTTTTGTGACAGAGCTGGAGCTCTGTTTTCTACTCCACTTTTGAGAGAATAGGTAGGCTCTGTTTGGTCTTAATCTGAGTCACCTGAATTCTTAGACTGCTCTCTGCCTTCTTGGGTTAGGTTGATCTGATCTTTGAGGTTTAGATAGCTGGATCTTCATGGCAATCTCAGAACAAATTGTGATAAACCTCAGAAGTTTGTGGTTCTGAGTATCCATTCTGAATACAATCATGCTTACACCAGTTGCAGCTGCTCTTGTTGTCTTCCAGGGTCCGTGATGTAATTCTTTCACAACACTGATGCCTTCTCAGGGGAGCTTCAACTTTAATTTTTTGAAAGATATAAACCATTGTTGCCTACACATACCTCTAAACAATCTCTAGTCATCCTGGGAGGCAGTTGGGTTGTTTGCCACTGCTGACACTGCCTTTCGTTTGTTGCCTCCTTTTGCTATTTCCCATAGGCAATAGGCAAGGTTCTTGTATAGTCCTCGGGCCCTTCCTCTAGATTTATTGGATTTCTTGCTCATTATTTGACCTCATACAATTTTTAGATTTTTGTTAGGGAAGTATCTGCTTTTCTCCAGGAGGTCATTTCAAACAGAAATCAATGTAAGTAGCTGATTTTTAACATTACTTATAGTTAAGGTGTCACAGGAATCTCCACTTGGTCTTTGTGGATGACAAAATATTTTGAGCTAGGATTCATAAAATTATATGTATGTGATACACATTCAAATCTAATTCAAATTTTTATCAACATTATAGTCTCACCTATATCTTCAATCATTTAACCACCTGAAAGAAGTTTCAATTAGTATGTCTTCATGTACTCAAGCTCTTTTTTCCCTCTGCAAACAGCAATTATGAGAACAAGGAAATTAAATGTTAACATTTCGATATTTAAATTATTTTTATTATGAAAATAAAACAAAACAAAAACACAATGCTTTGAACTGAATCACTTGGCCTTTTCCATTTTTTTTTAAATTCTCTCAGTTCAGAATGCTTCTGTCTTTTAAATACATTCAAACCCCAGTATGACAGCTAGGTGACACAGTCAATATAGTGCTGGACCTAGAGTCAGGAAGACCTGAATTCAAATTTGACCTCATGTGCTTACTATGACCTTAGGCAAGTCATTTTACCTTCATTTCCCTTAGGGGATAATAACAGTATCGACCTTGCAGGGTTGTAGTGAGGAACAAATGAGATAATATCATAGAACAGAGCCTTGCTGTAATAGGTGCTATATAAATGCATGTTCCTTTCCCCCTTCCCTTGTGCTTTTTGCCCTTTAAAAATTAGCTTTCTTTGACCACCAGAGCCTCTAAGCCTGAAGTTATAGTTCCCTTTCCCCACACATACAGGCAATCCTTGACGTTATTTAAATGTGTCATTTATTTTCATGTGTCACTTTGGTGCTTCTCTTTTTTCATTAAGTTTTGTGAGTCTGGGAATATTTTCTCAGCAGTGTTTTCAACCTCAGAAATAAAGTCCTTCATTACAATATTGTAAGGTAACTTCTATTACATATTGTCTGCTTTCCTTCCGAGTGTGGAGATGAAAATAGGAAGGATTCCACTTAATCTCAACCTTAGGAAAAAGGGGAAAGGGATGGAGTGGTCAACCTAGAAATTTTAGTTAACAAAATTAATAAAATGTTATTTATAGAGAGTTGTCAGTGTGACCAGAAATGATTTTAGTGATTGCAATACCAGTGTCTTTAGACAAAGAATTTAAAATTGAAACAGAACATTGAGTTCTTAACATCTTTTGTGCCATGGACTGGTAAAGCCTGTGGGTCAGTCCCTTCTTAGAATGAATGTTTTTACATGCAAAAAAATATTACAAAAGAAATAATTGTTTTGAAATACAAAAAGCGAAGGTTTTTTTTTTTTAATTCAGACTTGAACCCAGATTAAGGACACTGAAATAATCAGATTGATTCTTTTTTTTTAATTGATCCTATTTAAAATTAATTGATTTTGTCCTGTAACTGCCTAAATCATGATTATTTGTCTCTGAATTTAGTTTTAAAAAATCGGTTGTCCTGTAATAAGTTTAGGTTTAGAAATCCAGTTTTCTTCTTTATTAAGTGTCAAGGAAACCTGTTCTCCTTAAGGATGCAGGTAGAAAGTAAGGAGCTTGTGTAGTATCATTAAACCACTAAGCTATACATCAAGGTCTGGTTTGTTTTACCAAAAAGTCTGATTGGCTATCTCTCTCCTTGCAGATGCAGCTAGACTTGAACAATGGACGTTTTTACTCACAAGAAAGGAAAGAGTTGTTGCCAGCCATCATCCTCAATTTTTATCCAATCATATTTTCTTCCATCTATGATGTTAGCTTTTTCTATTTTCTATAGTCACCCGAACTATAAAAGAGAGCTGTTCCCCTCATTTGGGGTCTAAGCTTTGCTTGGGAAGCTGAGATGTTATTTTATGGATAAATTCATTCTTTACTAATAAATCGATTGTGCTTGGAAATTTATACCTCAGTCTACCTTAATTTTAACCGATACAACACTTAAGAACATCCCCTTCATTTTACTAATTAGGAAACTGAGACCCATGGAGGTTACCTGATATACTCCAAATAATATACATTTTTAGCAAAGAAGCCTGCATTTGGACCCAGATTTCCATTGCCTACCCAGTGCTCTTATACTACAATATATCCCCTTAGTGAATGAGACAGCACATTGAATAATTTCCTAAAGAAAAATGCCTCTAGAGCTGGAAGGGATCTTATGACAGCATACATCCAGAGGATATTAGCATTTAAGCAGAACAAAGATAAAAAATATAAAGACAAACTATCAAAGCATCAATGAACAGGTTTGGAAATTAAAAGGGAAAAGAATGAAGTCATTCCAAATTCCTAAAATCCCACCCTGTTCATAAGGCCGGGAAGATTTTCAGGCTTTGGTCACACATGAAACATATGTAGAAAACTCTGAATAATCAAGAAGGGGTGGCCTAGAAAACATTTTCAAGTAAACCAATGCAAACTTAAGCAGCATATATTTAGACCCTGCAGGAACTTTCAAGATGATATAATACAATCCCTTCATTTTTAGAGTTAGATTAACTGGCCCCCAAAGAAGTGGGATTGACTTGCTTATGCACACACGGCTAAATCAGTACAAAACTCAGTATTTGAACCCATGCCCTCTGAATCTAAAGCTGTGCCATTCTATAATACCATATTGCCTCCTGATTTAAATGCTTTAAAAGATTCCTCCATTATTTCTTTCTCTAATATACCTGTCCCTGAAGTCAAGATTTCCTGGAGGGATTAGTGCATTACTCTTTTTCTAATCAGGTCCCTGAGCTCTAAGATCATAAAATGAAAATACCTATGTCATAGCACGCCCCCCCCTTCCCTGGGGTCATTAAAAGTGAATTGCCTGATTCTATCTTCTGACCCTAGGAGTTTATAAGACCAGATCCACATGGATTTGTGTTTATTTGTTAACAATAGCAAACAACTCTCATCAATGAATTCGGAGAACTAGTAAGTGATAGGGCAGACCCTCCTTATGTTTGAAGTACAGGCAGAGACTACAAGAATCATCCCTTTGGAGGAAGCAGAGTAAGTGTCTGGATTCCCCTTTTACTATCATTATCATAGAGGATTTAGGATTGGGCTTTATAAAGACGTTGTTGATTTTGATCAACTTTCAGGGATGCCAGTTCCTTCTCAGGACAGAGCAAGGAGATCTCCCCTTGAGCACTGGGCTTGAATATTTCACTACTATTTAAATCTTCCCTGATTATTAAACCACGTGAGGCACTACAGTTCCTGACTTTCCTGCTTCACAGAGTTTGCTTGACAATATAAAATTTAAGACTGACAAGGCCAGATGCCTAATTAATACCCTTTCCTTCTGTTACTTCCCTCGTAATTCTATTCCTTATTCTGGCAACTTACTGATTCTACACTTCTGAACCATACTCTACACATGCAAGGCAGTAATAGTGAGAGTTTTATTTATTCAACAAAAAAGACAATTCTCTATTTTGTATATCATGTACTTTCATATATTTTAACATACCTACAAATTTAGAAATGTTGAGGTTTAGAGGTATTCAGGACCCCCAAATACTGACACACTACCCGAATGAATTTAACCTAACCCTTCTTTCAGCCAAAGAAAAATAAAGTTTATTAAAGATATGCCATATTGGGTAGACTCTTAAGGAGTCTGAGCATTTGTGATGCTTGTATTGAAAAGTGGACCAGAGAGAAATATGAGCTAGACTGAATCTTAGCATTTTTATGGAAGCAAGATGGAACTTATATACAGAAAGACTGTGGGAAGAATCTAGGAGAGGTCAAGTAGTCTGAGGTGACAAGAGAAAGGGTTTAGGGAGGATCTTGAGGAGACTAAGGAGGATCTTGACAGGACTGGGGTGACTAGAGGTCAGGCTCCAAGAACCAAGAGAATAGGATTAAGGTGGGATATACCTGAAGGCTACTTGGAGATAATAGACAATGAAGTGCTAGGCTAGGTGAAGGGTAACAGAGACTTGGGGATGGCTACAATGAAATGTTTATGGCCTCAAGTGAACACCAGATCAAGCAGGAAGATTGAAAGAGAGTTCCAGAGGCTTCCCAGAGCCTATATCCCATCATAAATAATACATCAAAAGAAGACAATTAGAAAAATGAATAATAGAAAATTATCTAATCCCAAACTAGAATACTTGATAATCTGTTCTATCTAGGTGCCATTTTCCAAACCTAGCTTCTTCATTATCTCTTGAACAAAGTAACCCCATGAAATAATGACCATTTGACCAAAAAATGAAATTGCATTATGATAATTTCGACATTTATATACCTGAACCTTCCCAGTGGTTTTCAATCTGTGGGTTATATTCAATTTGTAACAATGAAAATGCATCCTGTATATCAGATATTTACATTACAATTCATAACAATAGCAAAATTACAGCTGTGAAGTAATAATGTAAATAATTTTATTGTTGGGGATCACCACAACATGAGGAACTGTATTAAAGGGTCATGGCATTAGGAAGGTTGAGAACCACTAGACTGAGTTCACTAGTGTAATCTAAAATTAGGAAAATTTACTCTAAACCAACCAGGAAAACCCCCTTTTTTAATCATTTGCTTTCTAACTTCTACTTCCTTCCATATACATTACCATAAAGAAAACAATAACAGTAACAAAACAATTGGAATTATTTTGTTGTTTGTTGTTCAGCTCTTTCAATCATGTCTGACTCTTTGTGATCCACTTTGTGGTTTTCTTGGTAAAGATACAAATGTGGTTAACCATTTTCTTCTTCAGCTTATTTTACACATGAAGAACTGAGGCAAACAGGGTTATGTGACTTGGTCAGGGTCACACAGCTAGTAAGTATCTGAGGTCAGATTTGAAGTCAGGAAGGCTTTCTTCCTGACTTCAGCACTGGTATTCTATCCATTGTGCCAGCTACCCAGAAATTGCTTTGCCAACACAAAAAAATTCAACCAAACATACACACTGTTCTCTCTCTCTCTCTCTCTCTCTCTCTCTCTCTCTCTCTCTCTCTCTCTCTCTCTCTCTCTCTCTCTCTGTCTCTCTCTCTCTCTCTCTCTTTCTCTCTCTCTCTCCCTCTCTCTGTCTCTCTCTCTGTCTATGTATCTGTCTCTCTCCCTCTTTCACTCTCCCCGACTCTCTCTCTCACCTTCTGTCAATTCAATGACTATCATGTCACAAGACAAATGACCCTCATGACCTTCTAACAATGCTTCATCTAGCCTAGATGCCAGGTCTGGTTCTTTCCCTCTCTCTCATTTTAAGTTCTTTTTCCTCACAGTGAATATGGAAAGGCCTGTTGAGGAATATTTCATCTATTTTCTACTTAGATACTTCTTCAAGACATTTCTTTATCATCTTTTGAGATAGCTACAAGGAAGAGATTCATCATAGACTCAAAAAATATGGATATTTTTACAAAAGAAATTCTGAAAGAGACAGTTCCAGGCATGATCCATTTATTAGCAAGGCTAGCAATTGTCAATAAATGGGATCAATGTACTTTCAGGACATCGATGTACCTATAAAAACTGAAATATTAATTAATATAGGTAATATCAATAGAAATATTTCAGCTGAACTACAGGGTCTTAGAAGCCTGTAAGGGTCATTGGGATATTCAAAGAAAAAAAAGTCTTTAATGGATAACTAATTACCACAAGTTCCACAACCAGGCTACAGAATTCTTTACATGTTCTGCCTCAGAGCTACAAATTATTCCATAGTCTTTTAGGATACTCATGTCAAATGTTCATATAGTCCTTTTTTTAATGATATCATTTTCTCTAGACACATAGCAAAATAAGACAGACCTAGAGCCTGGTACCACAAGCCCCTACTTTATACCCCATCATATTGTTTATCTTTGTCAGGTTCTAATTCATCATCATTGATGCTAAAATCTCTAATTAAACATTATTCAACAAGTTTCTCTAAAGGGCCTGCTCTATGTAAGATGATGGTAGGCACTAGGAATAATACAATGAAAAAAAATGAAAACTCCTTTCTCAAGGACTTCATAGTCTACTTGGGAAAAAAACAGTATGTACTCAATAAGTCAAAATAAGCAGAAACTTTAGTGGAGGAAATACAAACAATGAGGATAATAAAACTTTCTTATAGAAGAGATGGCATTTGAATGAAATCTTGAAGAGAGAAAGAGACAGACAGACAGACGTGGAGAGACAAAGAGATAGAAAATAAAAGAGACAACTTCTAGAGACAGAAGAAGACGGGGAGAAGGATGCAAATAGAAAGACTGACCTTGGTAGGGTTAAGGATCTCCTCTTTCACAAAGTGATGAGAAAAAGGCAGATAATTTGAAGCAAAAAATTAGAGGGAGAAGGGACCTCACAATAAATGGTCACTATTTTCTCAGCAAGTTACATGATAAAGTTCTCAGATAAGGGGAAGAGGAGGTAGCATAAGTAGCTGAAGGAGAAAAGAGAAATTTTGAAACAAGCAGTGTGAAAATGTAATAGAAGGTCAATTAGGGAAGAGTGAGAGAGAGAGAGAATTAGTATGAAGTGGTAGAGGGTTTCCCAAATATTAGATGACATAAATGTTTTGAGTAGAATTGGTTATCAGTTTTGGGACATATTCTACTGATATTCATCAGCAAGCAAACAAAAATAGAACAGATAAGTTTAGGAGTAACCCAGGTTCCGTATTTCCAAAAAGACGAGTAGTAATAAGAAAAAGTGACATTGGATCCAAGGATAGAATACAGCATAAAACTGAGCTGGTAAACTATAGGAGCAATATTGGGAAAGAAAGAAAATAAAGCCAGAGCAGGGACAATGAATTGGAAAAAGCATAAAGTGATGAAGTCACTGTAAAAATGTATTTTGAGGAAAAGGAGAGATGAAAGGATAAAATATTACGATTTGAGGTAAGAATTTCATAGTTTTGTGCCATGGAAGTTGAACTGGGATAGGTAATAATGAAACTAAGTGTTTCACAATCTTTTATAGTGGCTAAGGAGGAGTGAAGGGACAATTGTGGGAGCTGAGAAGGCCGATTAAATAGAAGGCCATAGTATTTGAAGAGCCATGAACTTATATGGTGAAGCTTCAAAATTTGAATGTCAAGGTAGGGGTGGAAATTAAGATTGTAAATAAGGTGATAAATTCTTTCAAAAGAAAAATTATCTTGGAGTAAGCAGATAATAGTAAACACAACCTTGATCTGGGTGATATCAGAGAGAAAAGAATGTCAAAGGAGAAGAGATAACTTCAGTGGCAGAAAAGCAATTTGGAAACAGCAGGGAAAAGCAGGGAGTCTGCCTGCTTCATCTTCTGTCCAGATGTGTTGATAGAGTGTAACAAATTGTCTTCAATACCAGAGAAGGTAGTCACTTTGTAGCAACATCTTCTAGTCCAAAATAGATTGACATATGGACAGTTTCGTCATCTAAAGTGGCTGTGCTGAGCAGTGACTCACAGTAGTGATTAGAAATGGAAATTTATCCAGCTGATACTAAAAATTACATGAGGCTTTTCTGTGATTATTCCCTCACTGCCCTTGTTGAATCCCAACTTTACAATAAATAAACACAAGGAGGTGAGTCTGCCCCTTCCTTTCTTTCCACATGAGCTGATACTCTCCTTATAGGACCATATGCCACACTTTTGTATTCATTATCCTCCATTGTCTGCCCTTTCATTTTTTATATAAGTTTTAAAAATCTATATTGGTTGCTAAGGCCCCTGTATAATCACATCAACCTCTCTAGATGGCTGAGCTTTCTCCATCACGGCTCTTCCTTAGTGGCCTTAAAATTTCAATCTTGAGAACTTACTATTATCCCTCAATTAGCGATCTCCCTAGAATTTTAGGCCATTTTACATTACCTTTTTTTGTGAAACCTTTAAAAAAATCTCTTCTCTCCAAATCTAGGATATCTGTTTAACTGTATCTGACTTTTTTATCCTATCAAATCAGTGTGATAAATAGTCACTTCTTTAAGAAACTTCTGTAATTTCTACCGTTCCAACTAGATCCTGCATGTTGTAAAGAATTGTATCAGAAGAGAATTTCCCCTTGCCAATTCTGTCTCTGAGATTCTATGATTCTCTGAACTCTGAATTTGATAAGCATTTTATTTTACATAAATGTCAGAATAAAATAAAGGGGCCATAATTCATATGTCCATAAAGAATTAAAGAATCCGGTTGAACCAAGGAAAGGAGACAGCACTTTGAACAGCTAAGATTTTTCCTTCAGTATAGCATCTTTTGTCTCAGGTCTTCCATGGTATCTTAGAGATACAGAGATACTCCTTGACCTTGGGAAACATTACATCAGGAAAATCCTGAATGCTATTTTGCCTGTGTACTTTTCCTATTGGCTAGGCACAATACTTTCTAATGTGACTCTTCTCTCCCATCCCTACAGATCTCTCTAGAGGAAAATGACTACAGGAAATTACTCCACTGAGATTGAGTTTGTTCTTGTGGGATTAACAAATCAGCCTGAGCTTCAGTTGCCATTCTTCTTCCTGTTCCTGTGTATCTATATCATCACTGTGGTGGGGAATGTGGGCATGATCCTATTAATTGTTGCCAGTTCTCCACTTCATACACCCATGTACTATTTCCTCAGCAGTTTGTCATTTGTAGATTTCTGCTATTCCTCTGCCATTACCCCCCAAATGTTGGTGAATTTCTTAGGGAAGAAAAATACTATCCCTTATTTCAAATGTATGGCCCAACTCTTTTTCTTTGTGATCTTTGTTGTTGCAGAGGGATACCTTCTAACAGTGATGGCTTATGATCGCTATGTTGCTATTTGTAACCCACTGCTTTATAATGTGATCATGTCCTCTCAGGTCTGCTCATTGATGGTGGCAGTTGCCTTCACTTTGGGCTTTATCTCAGCCATGGCCCATACGAGCTTCATGATGAAACTCTCCTTTTGCAGATCCCACATCATCAGCCATTACTTTTGTGATGTACTTCCCCTACTCAACCTCTCCTGTTCAAGCACCCAAATCAATGAGTTGCTGCTTCATGTCATTGCTGGATTTAACACCTTAGTGCCCACATTGGCAGTTCTTATTTCTTATGCTTTCATACTTTCCAGCATTCTCCGCATCCGCTCCATGGAAGGTAGATCTAAAGCCTTTGGTACTTGTAGCTCCCACCTCATAGCTGTGGTTATCTTTTTTGGTTCCATCACATTCATGTACTTCAAACCACCTTCTAGTAAGTCTATGGAACAAGAGAAAGTATCTTCAGTATTTTATACGACTGTGATTCCTATGCTGAATCCCTTGATATACAGTCTGAGGAATAAGGATGTAAAGAGAGCATTGAGGAAAGTTCTTAGAGCAAGAGAGGTTTAAGAGATGGTATTTACTATTAGAGAGAATAAGTGGATGGAAAGGTGGACTCTTTGAGTTTGCTTTTTCATATTTCCCTATAATAATGATTTCTCTTTGATACTTGTGTTTTGTCAAATGCTTACCCTTCTATTATGTCAAGCTTTATAACATATTTAACTGCAAAAATTATTTTTCTATTTGGTTTTTTTTTTGCTTTTTGGAGGGGGTAAGGCCGGGCAATTAGGGTTAAGTGATTTGTCTAAGGTCACACAACTAGTACGTGTTAAGTGTCTGAGGCCAGATTTGAACTGAGGTCCTCCTGAGTTCAGGGCTGGTACTCTATTCACTGTGCCACATAGCTGTCCCATTCCAATTTCTTAATATAAAGTAAGGCTTAAAAATATTTTGTAATCTGTTGAAGGTCAAATAATAAATTAATAAGAGTTGAGTAAGAATTCACTATTCCATTACATAATCATCATCATTACCATCATCATCATCAACATCATCACCATCATTAACAATTTCATCATCAACAACATATTTTTATTAAGTCAATTCAATATGTAATGTGCCTATGTGTTGGTGGGACGGGAAAAGCCAAAGAAAAATAAAACAGAATCCTACCTTCAAGAAATCGGTAATTGATTCAGGGAGTCAAGATGAAAATGAGAAAAAAATTAAGTAGATTGTTGTATAAGATGTCACATGTGTACCTTAGACATTAGGAAAACACATTTCAAAAGGTACATTGAGGATTGCAAGATCTGTAAGCTGGAAGGGACCTCAGGGCACACATATCCAATAGAAAATTGAAAAAAAGATCCCCTTTACAACATATTAAGCAACTTGGTCATCCAACCTTTGCTTAAATACATCCAGTGAGAAGTAACCCACAACATATTTAGATAACCCATTCCTCTTCTATATAGATGTAATTATCAAAAATGGTTTTCTTATAGCAAGCCTACATTTGCCACTTTATAACTTTTGCCTGTTTCTCCTAGTTACTCCCTATGAACAAAAAGAACAACACGTGAGAGACCTTTACATTTGAAGATTGCTATCATGTCCTCTTGAATTCTTTTCTTCCCAGGCTAAACATTACAAGTTTCTTAAATGTGTCCTCATACACTATGATATAGGAGGGGGTATAGCTAAGGTAGAAGAATGAAGTAAGATATTTTGTTGAGTATTCCCAACATATCTCTCAAAGACACTTAAAAAAAACACATCTAAATGAATTCTGAATAGGATAACCAACAAAACATCACCATGAGGCACTTTTTTCTAGTAAAGACAACTTAGGAGGAAAGAAAATACGTCTACCAACACTTGGATGGGGTTGCCTTGGTGAAAGCAGCATGGTTGTGGGCCTTGGAGTCAGTGACAGCAGCTATACAGGAGCAAGGAAGGCCTAGCATCCAGGGACAGTAAGGGGCCCGAGTATCTAATTAGAAAGAAATTATATGAGTTGCCTGTGCTAGTATGGGGTGCAGTAAGAGGTACCTTTTGACAACTCCATTGTCTGTTGCCCATTCCAGAAAAGAAAGGTTTGTAGTGTCCATGGAGTAGAGGCCTTAGGTAAGGACCCAAGTGCAGGCCAGGGTGGAAGTGACCAGAACTCTCCCTAGAACATACTTCCTTGGAAGCACTGAAAAATTACAAGTATCTAGACCTGGTTGTAAAAGCAGCAGGATATAAGAGTAAGAAGATTGAGGCAGACAACTACTCACCACCCAGTCACTAAAGGTGAACAAAACCCAACTCTAAAATAAAGCCCAAAGACCAGAAATAGACTGGGAAAATGAACAAACAACAATAAACAAAGAACCTGACTTTAAAAAGCTACTAAGTTGGCAGGGAACCTCAAAATCTCAGAAGACAATGACAAATGAAAAATTTTTGTGAATGAAAAACCTCTACAAACAAACCCACAAAGAAAATGCAGATTGGACACAAACCAAATAAGAATTCCTTTAAAAAGTTTTAAAAAGAGTAAAATTATGTTTCAAAAAATTAAAAATAGTAGAGAAAGAATTGGGGGATGGAAATGAGAGCAAGACAAGAAATTATGAAGAGATTTAACCTTATAAAAGCGGCACAAATATGCTGAAGAAGACTCCTTAAAAATCAGGATTGGATAAATGTAAAGGAGGTAGATATAGTATGAAATGCACCCTTTTCTTCTGATGCCTCATTGTGTTGTGAAAGTAATGAAAAGATATTTTCCCTTGAACAGAGATATTTGAATGGAATGTATCCCTAAAGTTCTCAGTTTACATAATCTGTCATTCTACTTATATTCAAGGACATTCCAGATGTATAGGACTAACCAGAATTTGTGAACCACTGACATATTTCTCAAGGACACAAAGTTGGCTTTAAAGAATAATGAAGTACCCACATAAGAGTAGGACTTTAGTATGGTGCTTGAAATAATGAGATTTTGACTACAAGCAGTAGGGCCATTCAGCATGAATAAAGATTTATACCCACCTTTTCCTAGTCACATTTTCTTTCTAAAAGTCAGAAAAATTCTTGAGATTGTAAAGGTTCCCTGTCTTAGACAGTGTAGGATAACTTTTGGAGACAGGTAAAAGCCTAAGTAGTTTTTTTAATGAATGAATTAATATATTGAAGTATGATTAAGAAAAAAGAAGAGTGCTCTTAACAGCTGGAAATATACTGTGAAATATGATGATTGCATAATTATAGCATGTAGGAAAAACCCAAAGCAGAATCCTTAAATGACCAGATAGATGGTAGCTTCAAGTCCCTGGCTAAAACAAAAGTAGCTTTGAAAGAAATCTCCAGGCCAGCTAGAAATCTTCACTTGATATATGATCTGACTCCCGCTGGATCACTGACAACTCATAGAAAAGGTCAAGGGAAGAGTAACATAGAATATAGGATTTAATGCCATATACAGAATGGGCCATTTCTGTATATTTGGAACTGAGAAGAGCTACAGGCAGAGGGAAATAGAAGATGAAATACAACCTGAATAATGATTACATGATCCTAAATAAAACTTAAGTTCTGAAGAATATTATAGCCAGAAATATTAGATAGCTCCTCTATGTAAATGACTGAGGCTATATAGTTGTCTGGGAGGAAGATTGTTCACTGGTAGATATTGTTATTTTTATGGACTCTAATATTGACTCTATATGTTAGCCTATGTAAGTTGACTTTTGCCTTTGGTATTTATGAGACTTTAGAGGTAGAGGGTTCAGAATGAAGGATGTGAAAAACCTGCTGCCTTATTTATGTATCAGGATTTATTCAGAGGAGATTAATCAGAACAGAAAGGCCAAAGATATGACTGTGTGAAGACTGGTGGAAGGGACTAAGTATGTTTAGACAGAAAAGGATACTTGGGGAGGGGGGCTTTTAAAAGGGGATATGACCAACATTACAGCTATCTTCAAGTATGTGAAAAAGCTGATTTACAGGAGAAGTGTTGGTTGTCTTCAGAAAAGATAAATAAAAATAAATGGTAAAATTGCAAACATTTTTAAAAAGATTAAAACTCAAGATAAAAGAAGACTTACTAATAATTCAAACTACTAATAATTCAAAATAATTCATTACACTAAAGTGTAATGGACTGCCTCAGGAAGTCAGGCTTCCCAACCAATAAAGGTCTTTAAACAGAAGCTGAATATCAATTTCTTTGGGTTGGTGTAGAGATTATTTGACCTTTGGAGTCTATTCCAATTCTGATTCTATGAAGTAGCAAATGTTACATTACTTTGTTATTCACATGTTCTGTTTAAATTTCACTAATACATTTCTATTCTTGTGTATTTTTTTTCTTTTGGATGCTTTGTTTTCTAGTGGTTTACACCTTGACTTGGTTGCATCCTTTTGTTTCCCTCAAACAAAACATATATTTGGATGCTTAAGAATGGAATGTGTGTGTGTGTATGTATACACATATACAAATATACATACATATGTGTGTGCACACTTTCTCAAATCAAAAACTCAGTGGGTTAAAAAGTTCAGTTTCTTTTGGTACTCTGCCCAACCACTAAGCAAATTGTATTTTCTGGACTTTATTTTGTGGAGGAAGGAGACAAAAAGTGAGAGAGAAAGAAAAGGACTAAAGGATGAAAAGAGAGGGGAAGGGAAAAAGGTATTAAGAAGGAAAGAAATGTGATCTCAATTATGAAATCCTGCAGTACATTTCCATATTAGCCATGTTGAAAAAAACAGCAAGAGAAACATTAAAAGTGAAAAATTATTCTTCAATATATCCTCTGAGCTCATTAGTTCTCTCTTTGGAAGCAGATAGTATTTTTCCTCATGAGTCATTTGGAATTGTCTTGGATCATTTTATTGATCAGAATAATTGCATCATTCACAGTTGATCATTGTACAATATTATTGTTACTGTGTACAATGTTCTCCCTCTTCTCTTCACTTCATTTTGCATCATTCCATATAACTCATCTGTAATGGTAATTAATTTGAATTTGAGAACTTTTTTTTGTATTGGCAAGTAAGCAGGTACTTAGCACTTTGTTTCAAGTTAAGCTAAGGTAGCAGTTACTTAGCAGTTAGTAGCTGATCAAACTTGTGTGGAAAAAACAGAGGGTGTGAACTCCTGTTTCCTGTTACTGATGTAACAGGAAGAGGTGGGCAGAAACTGGAAGGAATGCTGTGTGTATATAAGAAAAGCCCCAGAGAGGCACAGTCAAAATTTCTTGAGACCAGAATCTGGTGGCAGAATCTGTTCTGCTAGGGAGGGAGAAAGAGAGTTTCTCTTAACAGCATCTGGAGGCTGGGCTGCTACTGCTGGACTGAGAACTGAGTCAGAATTTTCTTCGGACAAGAATTCTGAAGGCTGAAATTGCTGCTGCCAGGAAAGATGAAGAGGAAAGCCCCCCTAGGCTGGAGAAAACTATTTTGATTTTGAATACCTAGGAGTAGTGATTTTGATTCTGGGAGCCAGCTGAGATTTTTTCTGGGTCCTAGAGCCAGCTGAACTGCCAGAATACTGAGGAAGCATGGCTGTGGTGCCAGTATTCTGTCTGTCTGCTTTGATGTTGTTTTGCCAGACCCTCTGCTGGTGAAGGACAGCAATGTTGTTGCGGAGGTCCTGGAACCTTGCTGTTGGCTCAAAAGCCCTGAAGAAGGATTTTATTGTTGCATCTTTCCAGAAATCTTGGAAGAGGCTCTTGCTTATGTTTTCAGGGGTCCTGAAACTGTTCTGCAGGCATAGAGTGAATTGATGAGCACAATGGCAATGAATATTGCAGCTTTGTTAAGTTTTGTCTCCCCAGGAACAGAGATTGCTGAGAACTTGCCTTGGGTCAAGATGAAGAAAAGACCTCTCCTTGGGTATTAAATGCTGTGATGATAATGTTGTTTACTAGTGACCTTGGGGAGGATGGCTTGTATATTTTCTAATGATTGTACTTAGTGATTAATGATTCTTAGTAACTGTGAATCTGAATAAGTGACAGATTGAGTTAACTTAGTTGCTCCATGAGTGGAAGACTTTGACAATTGTACTTTGACACTGAGTGAGGAGACAAACCTCCTTAGGGATACCAGATGATTGTCATTTGTTCAAAACTTTGTGGCCACCTTGGTGAAAACTATGTGGCCATTTTAATAATAAGCTATTGTTAATACTATTTGTGATTTTTTGTAAAAAGTTGAAATAATGTGAATGCTGTACCTTGATTTTCTGTGAATGTTTTGCTTTGATTTGTTATGGAATAAATAGAGTGTTCACTATATTCCAGTGTAATCAGAACCTGAAAAGTTGTTCACATTAGCATTCCTCTGGAAAGCTACTTGTGCATGGCATTACATCTACACAGATTTTATTTAAAACAATCCTGCTCAGCATTTCTTATACCACAATAATATTCCATCACAATCACATACTACAGCTTGTTCTGTTGTTAATCTATTGATAGGCATCCCTCCTATTTCCAGTTTTTGCCACCATAAAATGAGCTGCTCCAAATATTATATATGTATAGGTCTTTTTCCTTTTTCTTTTATGTCTTTGGGATGCAGACCACATAGTATTATTGTTGGGTCAGAGGGAATGCACAGTTTTAGAGCCCTTTAGGCATAGTTCTAACTGTTCTGAAGGATGGTTGGACCAATTCACAAATCTACCAACAATGCATTAGTGCCTAAAGAGCTATGAACACAGATTCACAATATCATACAGGAGGCAGCAACCAAAAAAATGCCAAAGAAAAAGAAGAACAAGGAAGCAAAATGGCTGTCTTAAGAGGCTCGAAAAATAGCTGAGGGAAAAATAGAAATGGGAAAAGAAAGGGAAAAAAAGAAAGAGATTCCCAACTGAATGCAGAATTTTAGAGTATAGCAAGGAGAAATAAGGCTTTCTTAAATTATCAATGAAGAGAAATAGGAAAAAAATAAAAGAATGAAAAAGACAAGAAATCTCTTCAAGAAAATTAGAGATATTAAAGGAACATTTCATGCAAAAAAATGGCATGATAAAAGGCAAAAATAGTAGGGACGTAGCAGAAATAGAAGAGATTAAGAAGTGGTAGGAAGAATAAACAAATAACCATCTGAGAAAGTTCTTAACATCACCAAAAACTACAATGATGTATTTACTGATCTAGACCCAGACATCCTGGAGAATGAAGTCTAGCATTCCTTACAAAGTATTGCTAACAGTAAGGCCAATGAAGTTAACAGAATTCCAGCTGAACCAATTAAAATCCCAAAATATAATGCTGTTAAAGTGTTGTACTCAATATGCCAACAAATGTGGAAAATACAGCAACGGCCATTGCATTTAAAAAGATCACTTTGGGGTGGAGCTAAGATGACAGAGTAAAAGTAAGAAATTGCTCCTGCTCCAACCACCTCCAATACCTGTAAAAAATGACTCTAAACAAATTTTAGTGCTACAGAACCCACAAAGTGACAGAGAGAAACAAATCTCCCACTGAAGGCAGCCTGGCAGGCTTACAGGAAGAGTCTATCACTCTGTGCTGGGAGCAGAACACAGTCCCACATGGGCAATGTCAGCCCAGACCTATGGCACAAACAAGGGAGCAGATTTCAGGGGACTAATTCACTGGCAGCTGTGGAATTTCCAGATGTCTCAATGCTTAAATGCAAAAAAGAAAGTAAAAAGTAACTGGAGAACTGAGATACTGGGTGAGAGAAGAGCATGATCTGGCCCCTGCCCCTGGAGCAGCAGAGGTGGCCACAGCACTGGCTGCAGCTGCTACCACAGCAGCTGCCTGCTGACCTCAAGGCCTATAGATTGTGTGTGGGGGGAGGGGGAGAACAAGCTACTGTCCAGAGGGTAATTACTCTTGCTTTATCCTGCTTGGATCTGGGTCACAGTCTTGAGTGTCAGTCCTGCAGTGAGGAATGCTGGTGTGGCAGAGCTTGTTGAGACTGTGGAGAAGCAGTCCTCCTCAAGGGTGGGAGGCAGATGACTAGAAGAAGCTCTGATAACAGCTTGCAAAACCCCAGAAATTTAAATGCAGCACTCTCTACTCTGGAAGCATTTACCATGGCAAATAGCTCAAAAGTCAAGTAATTGGCTAGCAAGATGAGCAAACAGAGGAAGCAAAATCAAACTATAGAATCACTTTTTTGTGATGAAGAGGATCAAAACAGAACAGAAGAAGACAGCAAAGTCAAAACTCCTGCCTCAAAAGTGACCAAGAAAATATAAATTGGTTGCAGGCCATGGAGGAGCTCAAGAAGGATTTTGAAAATCAAGTAAGAGAAGTAGAAGAAAAATTAAGAAGAACAATTAGAATGATAAAAGAAAATCAGGAAAAGTGAGTTGATAGTCTGCTAAAGGAGACCCCAAAAATACTGAAGAAAAAACACCTTAAAAATAGACTCCAAAAGAGGCCCAAAAAGTCAAAGAGGAGAAGAATGTCTTCAAAAGTCAAATTGTCCAGAGGGCAAAGTGCCAGACTTGATGAATCAAAACACAGGATTGAGGTTGCTAGAAGAAATATCAGCAATCTCAGATATGCAAATGATATCACCCTAATGACAGAAAGTGAAGAATTAAGAAGCCTCTTGATGAAGATGAAAGAGAAAGTGTAAAAGTTGGCTTGAAACTTAAAAAATGAAGATCTTGGCAAATGGTCCCGTCAGTATCTGGCAAATGGTCCTGTCAGTATCTGGCAAATAGAAAGAGAAAAGAATGGAAACAGTATCAGTTTTTATATTTCTGGGTTCAAAAATTACTGCAGATCATGACTGTAGCCATGAAATTAATTAATTCAGACTAATTTTAATTAGATTAATTAAATTAGATGAATTAATCTAATTAAATCTAAATATAAATTAATTCTTGCTGCTTGGAATAAAAGCTATGACAGATCAGGAGAGCATACCAAAAAGAAGAGACATCACCTTTCTAATAAAATCTGTATAGCCAAAGCTATGATTTTTCTAGTACTAAAGCATGAGTGTGATAGTGTAAGTATAAGGAAAGCTGAATAACATAGAACCAATGTTTTTAATTGCAGTGCTATAGAAGACTTTTGAGAGTCCCTTAGCAAGGATATCAAATAACTCAATACTTATAGAAATTAATTCAGACTATTCATTGGAAGGACAAATATCAAAGCTGAAGCTTAAAAGACTTAAATTTTGTGAATGAGAATTCATTATTTTTAAAAAATACTTGGAAAAGGAAAATGCAGTTTTGTAGAAATTGTGCATAGACCAATATCTCACACTATTTGCTAATAAAAGGTCAAAATGGATACATGACCTAAATATAAAGAGCCTTATCATGAGAAAAATTGAAAATTATGGAACATATTACTTATCAAACTTATTGATAAGTAGACAATTTATGCATAAACAAGAGACAGAACAGAGGCAGTGTAAAATGGATGATTCTGATCACATTAAATTAAAAGGGTTTTGTACAAATAAAATGAATGCAACCAAAATCAGAAGGAAACAAAAAAAAATTGGGGGAACATTACATATACATTTTCTCAGATAAAGGTTTCATTTCTCAAATATATAAAGAATTTTGTAAAATCTAAAAGACTACAAGTCATTCCCCAATTGATAAATGGTCAAAGGATATGAAGTCAGTTTTCTGAAGAAGAAATCAACCAATTTATAGTCATAAGAAAAAGTGCTCTAAATCACTGTTGATTCAAGAAATGCAAATTAAAACAACCTTCAGATATCATTTTACATCTATAAGACTGACTAAAATAATTGAAGGAAAAGTTAAATCTTGGAGGGGATGTGGAAAAAATTGGGATACTAATTCACTATTGGTGGAACTATGAACTGATCCAATTGTTTTGGAGAACAGTCTGGAATTATGCCCCAAAATTATCACACGGCCTGCCTATACCACTTGACCAAGCAATATCACTAACTTGATCTGTTTCCAAACTTGATTAGGAAAAAAGGAAAAGAAACTATATGTTTTAAAATATTATAGCAGCTGTCTTTGTGGTTGAAAAGTGAAAATTTCAGTACTGCCCAGAATTTGAGAAGTAGCTGAACAAGTTGCGGTACATGATCATGATGGAATACTATTTTGTTATAAGAAATGATGACATTTTTTGGTTTTAGAAAAACACGGATAGATTTGCATGAAATAATAAAGAGTGAAATAAGCAGAACCAGGAGAACATTGTATAGAGTAAAAACAAGATTTTTTTTAAGAACAGTTTCGAGTGACTAAGCAATTTTGACTTTTACAAATACCCAAGTTACCTACAAAGGACATATGAAGGAAGAGGCTATCTGCATCAGAGAAAGAACCAATAAACAAAAGAATGTATAGAATAATTTTACAGACATACACATACACACACACACACACACACACACAAGCTGTGCCTAAAGGTAGTCATCGTGGAGTAGGATAAAAGGGGGGAAATGAAATTTACATGATAATTTTATTATAATGCATGTTCAAAAGGAATAGCAAGTACATAATAGATTTGCAGATTCATGTGTGATCATCTTTAATCTTTGTTTCATTTCATATATTAAAAAATAAAATTTAAATCATATTTAGCAGAATTTACTTGTGAATCTATCTGCTTCTGTGAATTTTTTTCTTACAGAGCTCATTTATGGCCTGTTCAATTACTTTTGCTAAGACAGTTATCTAAATTTTTCTGTTCCCTTTTCCATTATTTTGGGAAATTTATATTTTTGTAAATATTCATACATTTCACTTAGATTGTCAGAGTTTTAAAATTTAATTGGGAAAACTAGTTCCTAATAATTGCTACAATGTTATAGTCATTGGTGGTATATTGGTGATATATATATATCCTTTCTTTGATACTGCTAATTTGATTTTCTTCTTTCTTTTTTTAATCAAATCAACCAATAGTTCATCTATTTTATTTTTTTCATAAAACCAACACCAATTTTATTAGTTCAGTAGTTTGTTTATTACTTAAAATTTTATTAATCTCTTCTTTGATTTTCAGTATTTTCATTTGGATGTTTAATTGAGTATTTTTAAATTTGTTCTTTTTGAATTTTTTTAAATTGCATGCTCAATTCATTGATCTTCTCTTTCTCTACTTTATTGTTATAAGCATTTAGAGATATAAAATTCCCCTTAAGCATTGTTTTAGTTGTGTCCCATAATTTTTATATGTTGTCTCATTATTTTTATTGCCTTAAGTGAAATTATTGATAGTTTCTATGATTAGTTCTTTGATGCCCTCATTTTTAGGATTAGATCATTGTTTACACTTAATTTTTAATCTATGTTTCATAGCCTTTTATTGAATAAAATTTTATTGTATTATTATCTGAAAAGGATGCATATAATATTTTTTGCTGTTTTGCCCTAATAAATTTTCAGTTTTTAAGATGGTCCCATATACAGTTGAGAAAAATTTATACTCCATTATATTCCCATACAGTTTTCTAAAGAGGTCTATGATATCTAACTTTTCTAAAATTCTATTTATTTATCTCTGTAACTTCTATTTATTTTCTGTTTAGATACAGCTAGTTGTATGATGGCAAAGTTGAGCTACCCCACTAGTATAATTTTGCTGTTTCATTCTGTAAGTCATTATAACTTTTCCTTTAAGAATTTGAATGCTATGCCATTTGGTGCACATATGTTTAGTTTTGATATTACTTCATTGTCTATGGTATGTCTCAGCAAAACATAGGTTCTCTGTTTATCTCTTAACTAGGTTGATTTTTGCTTTTGTTTTCTCTGAGATCATAATTGTTACCTCTTGCCTTTTAAAATGTATTACCATGGGGCCGCTAAGTGGTGCAGTGAACAGATCACTGACCCTGGAGTCAGAAGGAACTGAGTTCAAATCCGTCCTTAGACACTTGTCACTTAGTAGCTATGTGAACTTGGGCAAGTCACTTAACCCCAATTGCCTTGCTTTCCCTCCTCCAAAAGAAAAATGTATTATTAAAGGATGGTTAGTGAACAACTAGAAAATTAGATGGAAATTTCAAAGAGCCCATGTGGCTTAATCAAGATTGCCATGCCAAACTAATTTCATTGTTCAATGTTCATTTAAAGTGCATGGCCAGTGGAACATCCATAGACTTGTATGCAAATGACCCTGTGCCATTTAACATTTTGCTAGTGATCTGAATAACTGAATAATGAAGAAATATATTCAAATAATATACTTATAAATTTATATTATGCAAAACAAGGAGGAATAATAAGCAACAGCAGACAGGATCCAAAAAGATCTTCAAAGGTTGCTGTGGCTAGCAAGTCTGGGCCTAGCTACCAGCTGAGTGAAATAAAGGGACAGAGAGAGAGAGCTTCTAGCTGAATAAAGGAAAGAGGGAGAGAGACTGGGATGTATTCCATGGTCTGTTTATTGCAGAACTATTTCATGCAGAGCCAAAGATACATGGAAGGTACAAGGTTTATATACCCTTAGCAGAATGCAAGGAACCACCCTTGGTCCCCCTCTTTCTCTACCCCAACCTAAAGCCAATCACTCCCTAAGCTCTTTATCCTGGGACCATGTCCAGAGGCACAAACAGGGTGTTACAATTAAGACTTGCAAATTAACTCAGTACTTTCTTTAGATATTCATGAAACCAACCAGAGCATCCACCCAACAAGATTATACTTTCCTTGCATATCTGCCTAATGACCTTTGTAGAACTGGGGAGCTAATGTGGCCAAGGACCCTGAAAACCTTGGCCTACAACAAAAGGCTAAAATGGTGTTTTGATTCTATGCAATAAGGATAACATGAGTTTAAAAATCAATTCCTCAAGTACAATATGGAGAAGAGTATTAGACAGCAATTGGTATGAAAGAGATCTGGAGATTTATTATATAGCAAAGTCAACTTGAGTTAGCAGTGTGGTGTGGCAACCAAAACAGCTAATGAAATTCCATTAAGAAATCCACTTTAAGAAAAGCATGGCTTCTAGGAAGAAGAATCTAATGGTCCCTCTATATTCTTCCCTGTCCAGATCACATCGGTCTCCTGTGTTTAGCAGTGGATGACACAGTGATTAACTGAAGAGCATCAGAGAAGGGCAGCTTGACCAATGAAGGGCCTTGAATTTATTTTCTATGAAGACTGGTAAAAGGAAATGGAATCTAGACTAAAGAAGAAAAAACTAAGGACATGACAGTTTTGTTCAAGTATTTGAAAGGATATCACATGAAAAGGAATTCTGCCTGGACCAAGAGAACAGAAATTTCAAAGAAGCAAATTTAGCTTTTATATCAGGAAGATCTTTCTAACAATTACAGCTGCTACTGATTCAGGCTTCCTAGCAGTCTACTGTGCTAAGAAAAACTTCTCTCTGCCTTGAACTTTGTGATACTGTTTACTTGAAACAAGCAAGTCATGAACACTGCACAAGTTTCAAAAAATCAAGCTTGAGATGTCAGCCACAGCTCTCATTTTAATCACATAGTTTACTAACTTTGATACAGCTTTATCTTCTCGCTCTACTTTCTGCTTTCTGATGTGGAAATACTTTTCTTCCCTTATATTGTTTGCAAAATTGCATTGTACTCATTCTAATAACATTCACATTCTATATAAGGGGGAAACTGATGCTCAGTATTGACTGATTGAAAAGTGTCTAGTACAGTCTGAATTCTGAATGTAATGAACTGAAATTTTCTCTCATATCTTCCAAATTGGTGACTGGCAATAATACTTGGCCAATGGACTCCAATATAATTTTTTTCCCCAGTGCTCAGTCTTAAAGCCAATATGTGCCAGAGATTTGGATTTTACTTGAGTCTTCCTGACTTTAAGAATCAATGTTCTATCAAGTATGTCACACTGCATCTTAAATAGAATATTGGTATGAAAAGATGGGTTTCTTTTTCTGGGAGAAATTCAGGACCCTCAAAGGAATGCTGCAGGTACCCAAAACAATGCTCTGCTTCTGTATAATTTGAACTCCTTGTCTATTTGTACTGTCTGTTCCAAATACCCAAATATTTATACAGATACAGAAGGTCACTAGCAGGGGTGGGGAACCTATAGCCTCAAGGCTACATGTGGCCCTCTAGGTCCTCAAGTGTAGCCCTTTGATTGAATCCAAGCTTCATTGACCAAATCCCCTTAATAAAAAGATTTGTTCAGTAAAACTTGGACTCAGTCAAAAGCCTGCACCCAAGGACCTAAAAGGCCACATGTAGCCTCAAGGTCACAGGTTCCCCACCCTGGTCTATAAGTTATCCATCTAACTGTATGTCATAATGTAGAAAATAGAAATTCTTTGTACCCTGCTTCCTACAAGCTTCGCTATCTATTATTCCTCTTTACACATTCTAGTCCAGCAAAACAGCTACCATTCTGTTCCTCATATAGCTTTCTATCAACCTCCCCTGTGCTATTGCATAGGATTCCCTTAATCCCTGGAAAGTACTCCTTACTCATCTCTGATCCTTAGAATTATTAGTTTCTTTTAAACTCAAATGCTGCTTTCTACATAAGACCCTCCATGATTCTCTCAAAAATTCCTTGGATTTACTTTGTGTATTTTTAATATAAATGTATTTATATATTTGCTGTTCCCTCTGATAAAACATAAACACCTTGAGGACAAAGACTTTTCCTTTTCTACCTTTTTATAACAAATGCCTAGTCGATGTTTCATATATAGTACAAACTTAATAAATGCTTGTTGATTGACTGCTTGATTCTTCATTCATATTTTCATCTTGTTTGAATGGATAGGCTAAATTATGTCAATGGCTATGGATCTCTTACTTGAGACACTATAATGTTTGAGGGCTTGATGTAGCCTGTCATTTCAGCTTTCTAATTTCCTTTCTATTTAGCTCCAGTATAGACATTTTATTTGTAAAGGAAAGCACACAACTGGCTGAGGCTTTCCTTATAGACTTTCCAATAATTTAACTCAAGATGACTAACTAATTCAGGGTAAAAGAATTTGTGACTAAGTTTTAAAATAACTAGTTGTAAATTCTAGCTGAATTTCTCTCAGTATTTGTTAATCAAGTTATAAGTAGATCTGAGGTGACTTTTCTCCTTCTGTTATCATTTCACATGTAAACTTCCTTCTTCTCTAAACATCACTATATACTTTACAAATTTATCTTTGAAATCTGAATCCACTTTAGAAATTATAATTCCCAATTATTTTTTTTCTCTGATGTAACTGGAAACTATGTAAGTTTTATGAAAACTTTATCTCAGATTTATTTTCATTAACCCTAATTGAAATTTATCATTTCATCTGCTTAGTTACCCTGTCCAAAAGCATAAATAAATGAACAACTCTAGTTAGTAAGTGGGCTCAGATTAGCACCAAAATATCCTGATTAAAAAATAAAATGGCCTTATTCCTACCGCATAATTGCCTAAATATAATCATCAACAACAATGATAACTAAACAGCAGAAGAAAGTTACCTTAGATTCCAAAATCTCCAGATTTCTCCTGGGAGCAACTTGAAACACATTACAAATATAAGACTAACATATCCCCCTAGTCATTTGAGACATTAACCAGCCCTTCCCCAGAGAAGCTACTCTTATCCCTGATAGCAAGGCTCTAGAATTTAGTCTTTTCTTGAAGCTTTGATTACTCATTAAGTAGAAGACTTAACTAGCCCATATATAATCTCTTTTCTATTGTAATAGTCTATGTTTTCCTTATTTTAAGGTATGATTTGGACTCTCCTAGTCAGTGGTCCATGTGGTGAGCTTCATTAGCATTAATGAAAAGCATGTGATCTATCAATCATTCAGTCTTAATCTATTAAACATAAAAGGATCCTGGTAGGAAGAAGAAACAATTAATTTTAAGGGTCATTTGGGGGATTGTTTGAGGAGTCTTATTATAACAAAAGCTCAATGATCTGCATCTAATTACCAAGCAGAGTATGAAAAGAATGGGAACAAGAGATCCTTTATGGTGTTTTAATGGTATAAAGATCACTGGACCATGAGTTGAAGGAAATGGGGAGGACTATTGGGAAGGGGATTAATGGCAGAGAACAATGAAGTCAGAGAACACCAGATTTGCTTCAGATGCATCTTTCCAATCCCTAGTAAGCCACTACCATACTCAGATCATTGTACTAGAAGACTTAGCCCTCCTTTTCACCAAAAATTCTGTCCTCTATTTACCTGAAAGATGAGTTTCAATTTGAACAAAATTACCTTACATGTTAATGGAAGTATCATCATCCTGGCTGCTTTTCCCTTAGGATTCCAATCTGAAGTGATGTGATCCTGAAGGGATTCTTTCTTTAATAATATTCTTGGGACCAAAAGATCTCGCAACAAATAAAAACTTCTCACCTAGGCAACTCAAGATTTGTATAGTTACAGTTCTTGTCCCTGTCTAGTATCTTCGGGGAGAATGAGAGGTCTCTTTTCTAGGTTTCTTCCCTTCACAATGACATATTTTCACTTAAGAGCAATAGTAATTCCACTCTCTAAGCATGATTTGTTGGAATACTGAGCAATGACAATTTGCTGTGGAAACAGCAACATATATCACTATAGACCAAATAATAATAACTAATATTTACATAGCATTTTAAGGTTTGCAAAGAATTTGACAAATATTTGTTTTTTGTCTTTACAAAATTCTTGAGACATAGGTATTATAATTATTTCCATTAGATAGATGAAGAAACTGAGGCAGAGTTCAAGTGACTTTCCTGAGACCACAGAACTGTCAAGTGCCCATGACTAGATTTTAATTCAAGTCTTTCTGACACCAGGTTCAGAGTTCTATCCATCATACTTCCTAGCTGCCTCACAGTTATGTCAGAAGAGTGACTCCTCTAATCACAAAAGGACTCAGGTGAGTGAACAAGTGCCCCTGTATCTTCAGGAAATGTTTGGAATAAATCAGATTGGAGAGTATGAGGTGGAAGGTCACCTTCCAACAGAGCTGCCTGTAATCTACACAGGGTGTGGTCCTAGGCAGTTTTTCAAGAAGAGACTAAAGACATTCCCTGTCTATTCTGTTCCAATAGGAAAGTGAGCCAAGGAGAAGAGATAAAATGGGATCTTTTCTACCTTCTAGTCATTGGTACTATTGTTTATGGATTCTCTTTTTACTTCTCTATTTCAGATCTCTATTAAATAAGTCAGTGGTACTGGCAGAACTCAAACCTAGCTTCTATTTAAAGTCCAGTGACCTAGATGTCATTTTACACTACTGAAGACTATATATAGGTGAAATATGAAAGATGGCATGTATGGAATTGTCAGTGGTTCTTTGTGATCTAGGTGAATTAGGATCTGTGAAAGAATGCAAGTAAGTGGGAATGGATTAGGAAAATGTTACAGCAAGAAGATGATCATAATATTTATAAAGTTATAGGAGAAGAAAGATACAATATAAGGGAAAGAGAAATAGCATTACCTTGGCAAGTGGTACTATTTTTTGATTGGCAGCACATGGACTAATATCAGCCCATAGCAATTTTTAATTGTTTTGCATATCTTTTACTACCTAAGTTCCTTGTTCCTTAAATTATATGTTGTTTTTATTTTTTTAAAAAGACTCCATTTCTCCTTTTCACTTTTATCTTAGCTCCACTGATAATAAGACAGAGCAATCCTTCTTGCTCCTAGCACCAGAATTCTAGGCTCTGAGACAGTAAGAATCACCATATTGAAGTTTTAGATGGTGGAGTTGATTTTGAGAAAGAAACTATATATTTTATTGACACACAGTATAATATAGTAGGAAAGGATGAACCTGCTAGGTGAGAAAAGAAAAAATGATCAACTCCTCCAGAAAAGAATGGAGAGAAAGTAATATGATAGGAGTGAAGGAAATAGAAAGAGGTCAGTGAGATTTGCTGAAATATATGATTTTTTCTAAAAAGAATTGTCCTCTTTCCAGAGAATTCTACTATGGTTTTCAATTTAGTTTCAGAGTCACACATACACTGGCTATTTTTTTAGTTTAGGCAATTTATTTTAATTCAATTCTTAATATTTGTTGTGGTAGAACTATGTGAAAAGCATTATAAAATTATGCTAAGATTTATAAGACATGTGCCTGACCTCATGAATTTTAAAATCTAGGATTGAAAATATAACTTTGCATAATCAATTATAATAAATGGTGGAATGTCAAAGTATGATTTAATGACCAAACTTGGTCCTAGAGAAAAGATTATAAATCAAACACACACACACACACACACACACACACACACACACACACACACACACACCTTTTGTCTTTGCCAAAATGACAGACTATATATGTGGAACATTTCCTATTTGACTGGTTTGTTCGCTAATTTTACTGAACTCCTTTTTTTTTCTTTATTTTTAAATCTTTTATTATTAGGAATTGCTTAATATGTAAAGGAAGGATATGGCTATATTTGGAGATGAAAATGTTATAGAGAAAAGACATATCAATATGTTTATGTATATTTTTTATTTTTTAATCAAATTCTATGTTTATTTTTAGGTTACAATACTCATTTCCACAAGATTTTGAGTTATAGATTTTCTCCCCACCTTTCCCCTACCCTAAACAGTGATCCCACTGATTTGTATAATTTTTTAAAAGAGTAATTAATAACTGAGTTTAGAGACATAAAAATGCCTCCCTGATAAAGGATAATTGAAGTCTTCATGAAGGTGATGGCTTTTAAGCTGGGCCAAAAAGTGGTAGGAATTAGATATGTACAATTGAGAATGAAAAGCATTTCAGGTACAGCACAGCATGGGCAAAAATATAAATTTTTTAAAATGGAGAAATGTTTAGGGAACAAAACAATGGTTTGTAAAAAACAATCAATTATGTGAATAACCATGGTAGCAGATAAAGCTATTCAGGTTTATTGAGTGAAATAATAGAGGGTTTTGCATGCCCAGTTACTCAGTAGTATCTGAGGAGTCACTGAAGCTTAGTCACAGAATCATTGGATGTCACATCTAAAAAGAATTACTTAGTTTAACTACTTCATTTTGAAATGAGAAAAGTAGGAATTTGAGGGAACAAATTGTTTTGCCCAAGACCACAAATCTATCAATTGATAAAAATCCCTGTTTTTTACTGGGTGAAAACAATATGCATACATATACATTTTTAAAAATATAAATAAATACAAGATAATGTTGTTGAAGAGGATAATAGCAGCTGGAGATTTTGCAAAACTTCATGTTGAAGTTGGTGCTTGAGCTGAGATTTGAAGGAAACTAGGGATCTGAACAGGCAGAAGTAAGGAGGGTAGCCCCTCTCTTTGCTAAGACTGACCCAAAAGTACATTGACATCTGATACCATCCTCTCTCAGAATCTCCAGTCAATTGTATCTTCAATCATTCCTCCTTTCTCTCAAATACTCATTTTTCCTATCAGTTTGTTCACTTCTTACTGCCTTTAAACATTCCTCTCCTCCAAAATTACAAATCTCTTAACTGTCAAATTCAAATGACCTTTTCTCAATCCCATTTTCTCTGACCTTTCTGCAGCCTTTGAGACAGTTGGTTGCTGATTAAATGTCTTCACTAGACTCTATTTTGTCTATAAGATACAGTCCTTTATCTCTTCTCCCTTTCTTGGCCAAACTCCTGAACTTTAGTAGTGGCAATGTCAGAGGAGAGAAGAGGATATATTCAAGGGATACTGCAAAGATGAAATCAGATAGAATTGCCTATAGCTTGAATATGGGGAGAAGGACATGGTGAAAGTTAGTGAGGAACCCAAGATGAATCCTAGGTTGCAAGCATAACTTGGGAGGGTGGTGCTACCCTTCACAAAAATAAGGAAGGTAGGATGGAGGGGAGGGTTGAGAGGGAACAATAATGAGTTCTGCTTTGGAAACAATGAGTTTAAGATGTCTACTGTGTATCCCGTTCAAGATGTCTAAAAAGCAGTTGGAGAAGTGAGACTGGAAGTTGGGAGAGAGACAGGGGAAGCATAGGCATATCTTAGAATCATTAGTATAGGGAGCATAATTAAACCATGAGAGTAGATGAGATCATCAAGGGGCGCAGTATAGAGGGAGAAGAGCAAAGGGTCCAGAAAAAAAAAACACTGAAGGATACCTATGACTAGAGAGCTTGACTTGGAAGAGGATTCAGAAAAGGAGACAAAGAAGCAGTCATATACTTAAGAGGAGAAACAGTAGAGAGTGGTGTTAGGAAAACCTGGAGAAAAGAGAGTATCAAGGAGGAAACAGCAACCAACTATCTCAAAGGCTGCAGAGAGGTCAGAGAGAATGGGGATTGAGAAAAGGTCATTGGATTTGACAATTAAGAGATTTGTAACTTTGGAGAGAGAAATTTCAGTGTAACAATAAAGTCAGACTGCAGGTTATAAGGGCCAGACACCTATTGTCAATAGCCTTGTTAAGGAATTTAGCTTTGAAAAGCAGAAGAGATAGCGTCTGACAGGAAAGATGGAAAGATCAAGTGAGGGATTTTTTCAAGATGGGAGAGACATGGGAATGCATGCATGCAATAGGAAATAAACCAGTTGTGAGGAAGAGATTGAAATAAGTGAAAGACTGGGGATGACAGAAGGGCAATCTGTTGGAGGAGACAGGGTGGAAGAGGATAGCTTGAATAAGTAGAAATGTTAGCCTTGATAAAGAGTAAGAACACTTCATCATAGAGATAGAGGTGAAGGAGAAAGCACCTAAGTCACAGTGGATGAAGAAGTGGGGAACAGGGAATTCACTGTGAATGAATTTGTACTGAACCCAGTCGACATAATTGTGATATTTTTCACCTTTATTCAGCAATGTGGATGTAGAAGCAAAGGTAACAAATGTGGTGGGAGTGATCCAAGGCAGAGGTTGGACTAGATATATTTGGTGATATGATAATAGGGATAGGGATTCAAAAAAGATCATTTCCACAAGATTTTCAGTTATGAATTTTCTCCCTGTCTTTCCCCTACCCCCACTGCAAGATAGCAAGCCTACTGAATACCCCTTCTCCCAATCTGTTCTCTCTTATAACCTCCTCCATACTCTCCCTAAATTTCTGGTAGGGCGAGATAGGTTTCTATACCCTAGTGCCTGTATACCTTATTTCCCAGTTTGATGTAAAAAAGCATCTTTTTATAACATTTGTTTTTAAAACTTTGATTTCCAGATTCTTTACCTTCTTCCCTCCTCACCCAACCCCACTGGGAGAACATGAAATTCAATATAGGTTGTACATGTTTAGTTATACAAAATGTTTCCATCTTAGTTATTTTGTGAAAGAATAACTATGTATCCCTCCATCGTATCCCTTCCCCAACTTATTCTGTTTTCTACTTGGACCCTGTCCCTTTTCAGAACTGTTTGCTTCTAACTACCCTCTCCCTCAATCTGCCCTGCTTTCTATCATCCCCCCTCTTATCTCTTCCCCCCTACTTTCCTGTAGGGTAAAATACAACTGAGTGTGTTTGTTATTCCCTCCTTAAGCCAAATTCAATGAGAGTAAAGTTGACTCATTCCCTTTCACCTTCCTGCTCTTCCCCTCCACTGTAACATTTTTCTCTTGCCTCTTTTATATTAGATAATTGACCCTATTCTATCTCTTCCCTTTCTCCTTCTCCCACTATATTCCTCTCTCACCTCTTAATTTTATTTTTTAGATCTTATCCCTTCACATCCAACTGATCCTGTGCCCTGTCTCTGTATACATGTACACACACACACACACACATATATACACACTCACATATATATTTATACACACATACACACCCTCCTATACATACATCTAGATGTATGCATACATTTATATATACACATATATGTACATACACTAAATGTATGCATATATACACACGTGTGTGTACATATATGTGTATGTATATATGTGTGTATGTATGTGTGTGTGTGTATATATGTGTGTGTGTGTGTGTGTGTGTGTGTGTGTGTATATATATATATATATATATATATATATATATTCCCTTCAACTGTCCTCATACTGAGAAAAGACTCCTGAGTTACAACTATCATTTTTCCATGTAGGAATGTAAGTAGTTCAATTTTAATAATTTCCTTATGATTTATTTTTTTCTGTTTACCTTCTCGTGATTCTCTTGCTTCTTGTATTTGAAAGTCAAATTTTTTGTTCAGCTCTGGCTTTTTCATCAAGAATACTTGAAAGTCCTCTATTTCACTGAATGACCATATTTTTCCCTGAAGCATTATACACAGTTTTGCTGGGTAGGTGATTCTTGGTTTTAATCCTAGCTCCTTCGACCTCCAGAATATCATATTCCAAGCCCTTCGATCCCTTAAGATAAAGGCTGCTAGTTTGGTATCAACAATTCAGCAGCACCATTCCCACATCTGAAGGACAGCACAGTCAAGTTTTATAAAAAAAAATACTTGATATGTCATGTCACTTTGGCTAAAGATATGTTAAGATATTATTAGTTATTCCTTCTTTTCTTCAAGGAACACAATGTGATCACTGTCCACCAGAGCAGTAACACATTTTTAATGGGGATAAGTGACCAGTTGGTCCATGACATAATCAAATATTTCACACCTCTGTCAAAATGAAACCTGTGCAAAAGGTTCCATGTCTATAAGCGACAATACAAACTGACGATGCTGTCAGTCCTTCACACTTTTTTTTAAATCTGCATTTATCCTCATAAATGCCTAAATGTTAAACCATCACTTGTTCCAAGAATGATATGCACATTCATATTGTGAAGTTATTAGGAAAATACTCTTGCAAATAAACTATATAAAGATAAAATATACTTCAACGGGTGTTTTTTTTTGTAATTGTTGGGGTTTTTTTTAACATTATTCTATAAAGTACAGAGAAATCCTTCTATGGAAAGGGAAAAAACTACTCCCTACAACAACAATATAATTACAGCAGCTTTTGCATATCAATACTTAGAGAAAGTTGGACACTTCAGTTTCCTCAGAAAGAGAAGGATGGAAGAACATCTTCCAATTCAGATCTTTTTTTGGACACGGTTCTGTTTTCTTCGGGAATGTTTGCTGATGCCAAATCTCCATTGAGAATATTTCTTGAACAGTGAACAGGTCTATCTGTGTCTTCAGGGGGAACATTGTAGTCTGTATCTGAGTAGGTCCTTCTACACTCTTGGGAGATTTGGTGAAGTGAAGGCTCTGGTTCTTTTACAGTGTGACTACTCCTCTCTGAGCTGTAAGTACCAGGGTGGCTTATGGAATGCTTCATCATTTGAACGTGTGAAGGTGACACAGGAGAAACTAAAGACTCAGGATGAGGCAATTGAAACATCTCTAGTTTAAACTTGGCATTTGCTATCTTCACACACTCTTCAAGTGTGGTGATGAATGTGTTACATGTGGCACTAAGCAGAGATGAAGCTTCGTTCATATTCTCTACACTGGGGGACGAATGACTGTCATCATAATGGACGAATTCTTGTATGGTACAAACTTGCTGCATTAAGAGATCACAATAGAGGCAAAGTTCAGACATTTTGGTTTTCAGAGATTCATTGGTTTTACTTATTTCTTTAATTTCACAAACTGCCATCTTTATGCTTCCTTTGCTCCCTTTGCACACATCATCCTGTGTGCAATATCCCATTATCCACTTGTACAGAACCCCCTCCATCCTTTAGAGCCTGGAGCCTCACATCCTCCTTGCAGGTGCCCTGGGTTCGGCCTCCTCCTCCCCCAACCCTGCCGCTTCCACTCCGGCTGCCCCTCCCTGGGGCCTGAGACTTCAGCTGGGACAGGAGCAGCCATAGTCAGAGTCAGCCCCTGTGGAGGTGGCTCCCCATGCTGGGAATGTCTGAGTGGCCTGGCCCCAGCTCCTGTCCCTGTCAGCAGCAGCTGGGCAGCAGCAAGGGGCCGGCCATGTCATTCCCTACCAGGGCTCATGGGCTGTGGGCGAGTTGGAGTCTGAGCATGCGCCACGGGAAGCTGCCCAGTACCCTGCATGGGCTGCCTTCACTCCTTCCCAGCTCTCCTGCCCACCTCCTGTATCATCAATGCAGCATTCACAAAGCCTACAGTAAACTATAAGTATGCTGATATGGTTATTAATCACGAAATGTAACAGGCTCTCTATATGAGAAATATAGTCAGAGCATTTATTCAAGTACCAGAAGACTGAGTCCCAAAACCAGAAAGTCAAAGCCAACACAGTAGTTATGAGGTTGGCACATGTAGTTAAAGTAGTAAATACCCACATTCTCAAGCCTTCAAAACAGAACAGGTGACTTCAGGCAAAGATCCTCCTCTCCTCACTCACGGCAACTGCTCAGCGTCCAGGAAGCCTTGCTCCTGGCAGCACCAGCCCCTCTGCAGTTCTCGTCCCTGGTAGTTCTCATCCCTGGCAGTCCTCAGCAAGAGTCCTTAGCAAAGATTCTGACTGGCTCAAAGAAAAAGGAGTTTGCGCCACTGACACAGCCCCGCCGCCACTGCCGCTACTGCTGCTGCCGCTGCTTCCAGTCACCAGTATGGATGGTAGCTTGGGTCCAGCGTTCTCTTGCTCCACCCCTTCCTGCTACGTCAGAAAGTTGAAGGGTCATGGAAGATCTTTAAATCTCAGTATCATTACACCTCCGTCCCTCCCTCTGGCCAGCCTTCCTCCCTCCTTTGTTCCTTCCTTCTCTCCCCTGGGGCTCCTTGTTTATCTCTAGGCTGTTTTTTTTTTTATCATGGCTTTCAGGTAGTCCAATAATTTTTAAATTCTCTCTCCTGGATCCATTTTCCAGGTCAGTGGTTTTTCACAGTGCCTTCTATTTTTTCATTTGTTTGGATATATTTTACAGTGTCTTGATTTCTCATAAAGTCATAAGTTTCCATTTGCTCCAATCTAATTTTGAAGGAATTATTTTCTTCAGTGAATTTTTGAAATTCCTTTTCCATCTGGCCAATTTGGCTTTTTAAGGCATTCTTTTCCTCATTGGCTTTCTGGCCTCTTTTGCCATTTGAGTTAGTCTGTTTATTAAAATGTTACATTCTTTATTCAGGCTGTTGGCTTGCTTTTCATGATTTGCTTGCATCATTCTCATTTGTCTTCCAAATTTTTCCTCCGCATCTCTTACTTGATTTTCAAAATCCTTCTTGAACTCCTACATGGCCTGCAACCAGTTCATATTTTTCTTGGAAACTTTTGATGCAGGAGTTTTGACTTGGTTTTCTTCTAGTTCCATGATTTAATCCTTCTTGTCCCCCAAAAAAGATTCTATGATCTGATTGCGCTTTTTCTGTTTGATCATCTTGCCAGCCAATTACTTTTGAGTTCTTTGCCATGGTACAGCTCTGCTTTCAGAGTGGAGAAAGCTGTGTCCTAAATTCTGGGGTTTTCTCAGTTATTGTCAGAGCTGTTGTCAGAGCTGTGAGGAGAATGTCTTCTCTACAGCCACCACAGTCTCTGGCACACTAGCGTTCCTCACTCCAAGACCACCACCAAAACTGCAACCTAGATCCAAGCAGGTCAAAGAAAGAGCAACTACCCTCTGAATGGTCACTTTACCCCTCCCCCCATGATCTGCAGGCCAGGAGCTCTTGCCCCAGGCGCAGGGACCAGACTGTGATCTTGTCTCACCCAGTTCCAATGGAGCTCCCACTGACCTTTTACTTTCTCTGGAAACTGGAAAGTCTGGAAACTCCCACAGCTGCCAGTGATTCACTCTCCTGAAGTCTGCTCCAGCTTATCTGGGCTACAAGTCTGGGCCAGCAAGGCTCCCGGGGTTCTTGACTTGGCTCCCAGCCCAGTACGATAAACCCTTCCTGTTGGCCTGCCAGTCTGCCTTCAGCAGGAGATTTGTTTCTCTTCTGTCACTTTGTGGGTTCTGTCCCTCTAAAATTTGTTCAGAGTCATTTTTACAGGTATTGGAGGTGGTAAGAGCAGGGAGTCAAGCAAGTTCCTGCTTTTACTCCACCGTCTTGGCTCCAGCCTGGTAGATAACATTTTTCATCTTAGGTTTTTTAGAATTGTCTTGGATCATTGTCTTTATCAGAGTAGTCAAATCTTTCACAGTTGATCACAGCAAATTATTGTTGTCACTTTGTACAATGTTCTCTTTGATCCATTCACTTCCCTTTACATCAGTTCATAGAAGTCTTCCCAGGTATTTCTGAAACCATCCTGCTTGTTATTTCTTACAGCAAAATAGCATTCCATTGCAATCATATACTACAGCTTGTTCATCCATTCCCATATTGGTGGGCGTCTCCTTAATTTCCAGTTCTTTGCCACCACAAAAAGAACAACCATAAGTATTTTTTTATGAATAGGTCCTTTACTTTTATCTCCTTTGGTTGACAGACATAGCATCACTATTTCTGGGTCAAAGGTTCTGCACACTTTTTATAGCCTCTTTGGCATAGTTTCAAGCATTTCTCAAGACTGGTTGGACCAATTCACCAACAATGCAGTAGTATGCTTATTATTCCATATCCCTTCTAGCATTTGTCCTTTTAGTTACACTTTGTGTTGGGGAAACTACAAAGGAGAAAATTTTAGAGGATAATACAAAGGATTTAGATCATAAATCCTGGGAAACTTGTCTGTTATTCAGTCATTTAAGTCATGCCCAACTCTTTGCCATCTTATTTGGGGTTTTCTTGGCAAAGATACTGGAGTTGTTTGCCATTTCCTTCCCCAGTTCATTTTAGAGACAAGAAACTGAGGCAAACAGGGCTAAGCGCCTTACCCAGAGTTACACAGTTATTAAGTGTCTGAAGCCAGATTTGAATTCAGGAAGATGAGTCTTCCTGACTCCAGGCCTGGCACTCTACCCACTCAACCACCTAGCTCCCCAATAGTTTCACATACTTTTTACCGTGCAAGGAAATGACCACAGTCATGTGGTTCTTCTAGTAATATGGACCTCATAGCAACTGAATTTGTCTTATAAAGATTAACAAATAAGTGAGACTAGCTCCCTTTTAACTTTTATTAAGCATCTGTGTTTGTCTGTCAATATTTGGGGGACATTAAGTTGTCAAGAAGAGTTAAAGAAGGAACTAAAAGATACAAAGAAATCACTCATTGACATAGATGGAAAATATAGTGATTCACCTTGTATGTAAGCCTTCTGCTAAGGTTACAAAGAAAATCATATGATAGCCCCTGCTCTCAAGTTGCTCACAGTACAATGATATCTAAAATACTGGATTCCCAGTTTTTATTGTGGAGCACATATGTGATAATGTATATAAAGTACACTGTAAATCTTATACTATCTGCTATTTCCTAATAACCAATTTCATTCCTCTATGACCATAAACATAATGTCAAAGAACTGTAAATAATATTTTGTCTTCCATGTGTCTTCTATTTTCCACAGTGTTGCTTTCTGGAACTCTGCAAAGCAATGGCTTCATTAAATCACTCTACAGTAAATATGTTTACCTTTGAGAGATTAACAGACCAGCCAGAGCTCCAACTGCTCCTTTTTATCATGTTCCTGGGCACCTATATTGTTACTGTGGTGGGAAACTTGGGTATGATCCTACTAATTGCTATTGGATCTCAGCTACAATCTCCAATGTACTTTTTCCTCAGCAATTTGTCTTTTGTGGATCTCTGCTACTCCTCTGCCATTACTCCCAAACTTCTGGAGAATTTCATAGGGGGCAAAAATATAATATCCTATAATGGGTGTATGACACAACTTTTTTTCTTTTGTTTGTTTATTGTTTCTGAATGCTATATGTTGACAGCCATGGCCTATGACCGTTATGTTGCCATTTGTAGTCCCCTGCTCTATAATGTCATCATGTCTCCACGGGTCTGCTCCTTTTTGGTGACAGGGGCGTATACTATGGGTATCCTTACCACTTTGGTTAACTTAAGTTGCATGGTCAGATTGTCCTTTTGTGGTCCTAATGTCATTAAACATTATTTCTGTGACATTATCCCCCTTCTGAAACTCTCCTGCTCTAGCACTTACCTCAATGAACTGCTATTGATGGTTATTGGTACATTTAATGTATTTTTAACCACTACTGCCATCTTCATCTCTTATGCATTCATCCTCACTAGCATCCTTCACATCCAGTCTGCTGAAGGGAGATCTAAAGCCTTTAGTACCTGCAGCTCCCACCTGGCAGCTGTCACTATCTTTTATGGCACCATAATTTTCATGTATCTTAAGCCACCATCAAGCAGTAGTATGACTCAGGAGAGGGTGGCTTCAGTATTTTATACCACAGTTATCCCCATGCTGAATCCCCTTATCTACAGCCTGAGGAATAAGGACGTCAAGGATGTACTAAAGAAAATCATGAGGGGTACAATATTTTCCAAGTCTATGTAGAACCAAGATAAATTAAAGACAATGATCTTGATGTTTCTTTCTACTTTGTCTGAAAAAGTAACCAATTTCACATGAAATGAGGGTTAGCTTTGGGAAACATTGTGAAGAAGGTAAAACTATAACTTCAGAGACTGTTGTTTTCATTCATATATTTATTAATTCATTCAATGAGTATTAATTAAGCATCAACTTCAAGAAATACACCTTGTCATTTACAAGAGATGTAAAGAAAATATAAAACATTTCCTGAACTTAGTTTTTCTCCAATGGAATTACAACACATACAACCTCTTAGTGTCCACTCTTTTCATTTCTTCTCATGCAAACACTTGAAAATTAGTTCAGGGTTCCCAAATTGGCCTAGTTTCCTAAAGCCTACCTACCTATCCCATTGTAATGGTAATTAATTTAGCAGGTACTTAGTCCTTAGTAAGGGCTAAGTACTTCTGTGAAAGAAACAGAGCATGTAAACTCTGTCTCTTCTGTGAAAGAAACAGAGCGTGTAAACTCTGTCTCTTCTGTGAAAGAAACAGAGCGTGTAAACTCTGTCTCCTGTTGCTGACATGGCAGGAGAGGGTTGGCTGAGACAGAAAGTCAATGTGTGTGTGTGTGTGTATGTGTATGTGTGTGTGTGCATGTGGTGTGTGTATAAGAAGAGTTCTAGGGACAGACAGACAACAAACAGAATCAATATCTTTCCCTCTGGTGGCTCCTGGTGGAGGAAGAATCATGGAGACTGAAGCCAGGAGAGAGAGACAGAGAGAGAGAGAGAGAGACAGACAGACAGACAGAGAGAGAGAGAGAGAGAGAGAGAGAGACAGTTTCTCTCCCAGAATCTGGAAGCTGACTGAGAACTGAGTTGGAGTTTTCCCGAGACCAGAATCTGGTGAAGGCTGAAGTTGCTGCCGCCTAGAAGGCTGAGATGCTTTCTAGGTCATAGGGCCTAAAGAAGGAGGACTAAAGAAGCATGACCGAGATAAGCCTTTGTTTGTTTGTGGCTTGGCTGATCCTTGAGTTCCCTGCAACAGAAATGGTAAAAAGTTTGAGATGTACTGGACCCTGTGAACTTCATTGTGTAACAAGAACTGCCCAGAGGACTGGATGAGAACCTGGAAGCTGTCTGCCTCTGAATGCAGGTTACTGTTTGGTGGATTCTGGTAGGAGCTGGGACCATGGAAGGGGATGTAGCGAATATGAGGGACCACCCCATGTCAAGATGAAGAAAAGGCCTCCCCTTGGATGCATGAGGAAATTGAATGTACTAGACACCTAGCGGTGGAAGGTTTGTGTAATTTTCTGATGATTGTATTTAGTAATTAATGATACTTAGTGATTGATTGCTATTAAGTGACTGATCAAGTTAATCTATAATTGCCCCTGAGTGGAGGATTAATTATTGTATTGTGAGATGACTGAATGACTGAGTGAGGAGGCAAACCTACTTAGGGAAACGAGATGATTATTCTTTTGTTCTTTGTTCCAAATACTGTGGCCACTTTGGTGAAAACTAAGTGGCCATTCTGATGTTAAGCCGTTGTGAACACTATATTGTGATTTTCTGTGATAAGATGTAGTGTTGTGAATGTTATATTGTGATTTGTTGTGAATGTTTGCTTTGATTTGTAATAGAATGGGGTGTTCACTATGTTGTGTAATCTGAACCTTAAAAGCTGTTCACAGTAGCATTCTTTTGGGAAGCTGCTTGTGCATGGCATTACACCCATTAAGCTAGACGTGGTTGTCCATAATCCCAGCATAACTTCAGCAAAACTTATCTTTTAAATATCTCATTGCTCCATGGTTTGCTAGCAGGATTGTTATCCACCCCCCAAATTACAATTTAAGGAGTCAGGGCTATAAAAATGAAACTTTGAGACAACTTTGAGGGATGTTATTTTGTATGAAATCACAACACACCTAACATTCTTTTTCAAATTACCCATCACTACTATCTGTGATTTTTAGATATTGAAGTATACACATTACACATGGTGGTTACTTAGGGAAAAGAGGTACAAGTCACCCCCTAGAATGCATCTATCACATCCATGGGAAACATCCCATTCCCACCACAATAAATCTCTTTTTCTGTTTAAAATCAGAACTAAACATTGACTTGAGTAACACCACGCATCCTCAGACTGAAAGTATAATCTTTTATTTGACTTTGTCAATGCGATGTTCATATTGCTATTGAACCCATTCCCCAACCCTTGCTATTCTTGTAATGACTCCCACCTAGTTGTTTAATTCAATGGAGAACACATTTCTCTGGTAAGTGATAACATGCCCCACAAACAATTAGATGTAGTGGGAAGCACTGACAAAATTGTTCCATCAGTTGAGAACACAAAGGGGAAGATTTTCTTTTATTTGGTCCTGTTTTCTCCAGAGTAAATCCACTGAGTCAGCCACCAGGGGATCATATAACCAATTAGAACTTATTGTGAAATTAAATTCTACACTTTTTAGTGTTTATTATATAAACTATAATGAATATAAATCTGTTCTTGGAATGAGGAATGTTTGATTCAGATCTTGTCTTTAGGGCTATATTAAGAGATTTGAGGGAATTTCTCTTTTGGTTGATACCTGGAGTTCTCTCTTGATTGTACTGCATTACATGTGTAATTTCTGGTATATACATACATATATACATACATACATACACACATATATATGTATGTATTCTCATTTATACTCTTATATCTGTTTTCTTAACAACTTGGATAAATGAATTTCTTTTCCATTTGATATGTGTGTTCATTGTGAAACTGGTATGTGGAAGGAAAGGAGTCAAATTTTGTATATGAAGCTTGGGGGTCTTCTTTTCCTCATTAAGAAATAGCAGTCAGGAGTTTAACTTAAGTTTGATCTCCCAGACTAATAATATTTCATGTAGTAAATAAATACAGTTCTAGTCTAGACCTGACCTCCTGCTTTCTTTCTTAGCAGAAAACGATGAGCCTCTCTTCAACTTCTTCCAACTGCACCTGTCCTTTGAGAGTAAAGGAGTGTTGCCCTTCACTTTACAATGAGCATTCTCACACTTGTTCATACATTCCAGCCATTCTGAACTCATATAGATCATCATAGCAAGGCCTTTCTATACCCCCCAACTCTGAATTCCTCACTTCCAATCTTTTCAAATATCCCCCTAAAAGTATCTTCCTAACTCCACCCAAACCTTCCACTATGACCTCTGGAATGCCTCTCCCAAAGCAACAAACTACCGTTCATCTTAGATCTATTCCTTTCTTACTCCTTCCATCTACTAGATCATACTGAAACCTGACTTTTTCTGGTTGACATAGCCTACCTAGACACTCTTTTTTATACTGGCTGCCCTTTCACACAATTTCCTCAATTAACTAGTTAAGGATAGGGGTTTTTGAATACTCCTTGTTTCCCACTGCTAAGTCTAGGTTCTCCACCTTCCTCCATCACTCTATAACCTCTCTTCCTTTGAGCTTCATGCCACTAATATCTACCACTCATTGAAAATCTAGGTAATTTTTGTCTGTAGACAACTGCGAGGTCACTCTCCTTCCTTCTTTAATCAGTTTGACATCTGGTTCACAATTTTTTTCTCCCCTCTACCTCCTGCCCTGACACTAAGAGACTTACATACAAAAAAAACTTACTTACGCTTAAGCTACTTAATTCTCATGAGCTACTATTCTATCCCACTTCAGCCACACACACAGTCATAACTATGATCTTTTGATCACCCACAAGTACAACGCTTCTATAATCAAGAATTCCAAAATCATCTTATCTGACCATAATCTATTAGCTTTTCACTTCTCCCTCTGTCTTGCCTTACAAAATCCAACTCTTCATCTGCACTGTGACCTCCAATTCCTTGACCCCTCAAGTCTCTCCAAGGCCATCTCCCTTGCATTGGCCATTCTCTATTCTTCTCACCATCTTTCCCTCTTAGTAAATCAATTCAACTCTGTTTTTTCTTTCTTGAATCCCTACCTACTCTTATCATATTATCAATTACACCCAGCCAAGTCTCAGCTTTGGATCCTTCCCATCATTTATCACCTTTGCTGTTACACACATACTGCTGAATAAGTGTGGAGGAAATCACACAACCATTTTGACTGAGTCCACTACAAATTTATTTTATATAACCTCAACTAGGTCCTGCTGTTTGGCAATCCTACTTTATCTTCCTTATCAATTCACTATCCCGGTCTCCACATTGGTCTTCCAAACCTTTTCATCCCCCCTCAGACTAACCTTACCTCATATATTTCTGCAAACAATGATGTCATTCACTGTGAATTCTCTTTTCCCCACTTCCTCATCTACTATGACTCAGGTGCCTTCTATGACTTTCAGGTGATTTTTCTTTTACCCTTGCAAAAACAGATAGTTTTATTACCTCTTCTATTTCTTTTTTCTTCTCTTATTGCTCTTCCTATGATTTCCAATATAATACTGAATAATATTGGTGACAGTAGACATCTTTTGTTTCACATCTGATCTTACTTGGAAGGCTTCCAGCTTAGCCCCATTATAAATAATACTTGCTAACAGTTTTTCGATAAATGCTTTTTTTAAAAAAATCCATTTAAAGAAAAATGATTCATAGCATTATTTTCTTTTTTTTCCTGCTTCTCAACTAAAAGGGGATTTTATTGATATCACAGTCCTATTAAAACCAGAAACAAGGCCTTGTTACAACAGACTACTCAAAAGCACTTCAGTCAAGGAAGCCAAACCAAAACTGGGTCCTGAGGCTGGTCTTAATTTGACCTTCTTCTTGGGGCACAGATTGTTGGTGTGGCCACACTTTTTCTTATGGCATTTTACAGCATGGGGGTGCAGGCGGGCATAACACTTGTGGCAGATCATCTTGTCACAGTTGTACTTCTGGGCCAGCTGGCAAAGGGAAGGCTCAATGATGCCCCCTCGAAGATGCAGCACCAAGTGCAGAGTGGACTCTTTCTGGATGTAGTCTGAGAGAGTTCAGCCATCTTCTAGCTGTTTTTCAGCAAAAATCAGATGTTGTTAGTCTGGTGGCATACCTTCCTTGTCTTGGATTTTAGCTTTGACATTCTCGATAGTATCACTGGGTTCAACCTCAAGCATGATGGTCTTGCCTGTCAGGGTCTTCACAAAGATCTGCATCTCGGGATGGCTAGGTGGCGCAGTGAGTAGAGCACCGGCCCTGGAGTCAGGATGACCTGAGTTCAAATCCGGCCTCAGACACTTGACACACTTACTAGCCGTGTGACTTTGGGCAGGTCACTTAACCCCAATTGCCCTCCAAAAAAAAAAGCAAAAAAAAAAAAAAGACAAAACAAGATCTGCATCTCTGCAACACTGTGCCCACCGCTCGGCCGCCTTGCTGAAGAGAAAGAGCTCATAGCATTATTTTCAAATATTTTTGTTAGAAATGAGTGCTGTACTTTAACACTTTTTATGCCTCTATTGATATAATTATATGATTTTTTAAGCTGTTATTACTGATATAATCAATTATACTAATAGTTTTCTCTTGTACTAAACCATCCCTATATTCCTGGTACAAATCTCATTTGACCATAATGTATAATCTTTGCAAATATGTTGTAATCTTTTACCTAATATTTTATTTAGGTTTTTTGCATCCATATTAATTAATGAAATTGGTCTATAATTTCCTTTCTCTGTTTCTATTCTTTCTGGTCTATGTTTCAGTATCATAGTTGTTCATAAAAGTAGTTTGAAAGGATCTCCTCTTTGCCTATTACTCCAAATAATTTATTTAATGTTAAAATTACTTGATCTTTAAATAGAATTCATTTGTAAAACCATTTTCTCCTGGTGCTTTTTTCTTAGGGAGATCATTTATGCCCTGTTCAATTTCATTTTCTGAAATAGCTCTATTTAGTTATTGTATTTCCTCTTCTGCTAAACTAGGCAATTTATATATTTTAAAAATATTCTTCCATTTCATTTAAACCATTAAATTTATTGACAAATGATTGGGCAAAATAAGTCCTTATATTTCTTTTGATTTCGTTTTTATTATAGGTTTATTTGCCATTTTAATTTTTGATACTAGTAATTTGGTTTTCTTCCTTTTTAAAAATTAAATTAACCAATTGTTTCTTTTGTTTTTTTCATAAAATCAATGTCTAATTGTACTTATTAATCATTGAGGTTTGTACAGTCAATTTTATTAATCTCATCTTTAATTGTTATGATTTCCCATTTAGTATTTAATTGAGGAATTTTTTATTAGTTCTTTTTCAATTTTTTAAAATTGCATACCCAATTCATTATTCTTCTTTTTCTCTATTTTACATATATAAGCAAATTTAGAGATATAAATTTTCCTCTGATCACTGCCTTTGCTGTATCCCATAGGTTTTTATATCATTAGTTTGATATTTTCATTATTCTTATTCTCATTAGTGAAATTATTGATTGTTTCAATTATTTGTTCTTTAACTCACTTATTCTTGAAGATTTGGTTGTTTAGTCTCCAATTAGTTTTTAAACTATATTTCTGTTGTACTTTATTAAATATAATTTTCATAGCATTGTGATCTGAAAGTGGTACTTTTAATATTTCTACTTTTCTGCTTTTAAATATAAAATCTTTATGTACTAATATGTGATCAGCCTTTTTAAAGATACCATAAACTGCTGAGGAAAATGGTTATTCTTTTCTATTTCCATTTAATTCTCTCCAGATATCTCTCATATCTAGCTTACCTAAAATTCTATTCACTACTTTGGCTTCTTTTTAATTTAGTTTTTGGTCAGATTTATCTAGTTCATTTCTTACTTAACCTTAATCACTGAATGGGCATTGCCTCAGAAAAACTGAGACCTGGGAAAGATCTTTGCTTAAAAAGGACAAAATTTCCCACTACATCCAGGGTCATCTCCAGTCATACTGATCTACATCTTACTACTGGACCTACATGGCTCTGGAGGAGAGAGTGAGACTGGTGATTTGGCATAGCCCCGCCTCACTTAAATCCAATATACTTGCACATCAAGACCACCTTCTTGATTTCATTGGTCCTCTTTGAGAATGAAATATAAAACAATTTGGTTACAATGTCAAAGGAAGAGAAACAACTCTAGTTAGTAAGTGGACTGAGATTAGACCCAGATTCAAAAAATAAAATGATCTTTCTTTTGCATCATAACTGCCTAAACATTGTTCCTTAGCTATCAACAAAAATAACAAAAGAAAGCTATTTTGGATTTTGAAATCTCCTGATTTCTCCTGGGAATAATTTAAAACACTTTACACATCTAAGACTAAAATGTCCCCGTACTCATCTGATACTTTAATCAGCTCTTCCCAGAGAGGCTACTCTTATTTCTGATAGCAGGGCTCCAGAAGTGAGTCTTTTCTTAGTGTTTTGAATACTCATTAAGTAGAAGACTGAATTATCCCACCTCATAGGTCCTTTTCTAGTGTAACATTCCATGTTTCCCTGGCTCTAAGATATGAGTTTGACTCTCTTGTTTAATGGGACATGTGCATTAATTTAATGGGACATTAGCATTAATGAAAAGCACTTCAATCTTAATCTTAATCCACTAAACCAAAAAAAGAATTGCTTTAGTAAATTGAAGAAATTATTTTTACATGCCATTGTGGGAATTGTTTGAAGGGTCATGATTTAAAAAAAAAAAGAAGGTCTGTACTTACTTGTTGCATCAAGTTAACTAATAAAAATGAAAAGAATAGGAACAGGAGGTATTTTGTTGTGTTTTAAGGGTGTAAAGATCACTGAACCTTGAGGTGAAGGAAAGGGGGAGGAATATTCATAATGGAGAGGAGCAGGATGATGACAGAGGACAATGAAGTCAGAGTGCATCAGAATTGCTTCAGATGCACCTTCACTGCCCCAAGTCAGCCATGACCATACTAAGATCATCATACTAGTAGAGTTAGCCCTCCTCCATCCTTTCCAGTATAATTTTCACATTTCCTATTTTCAGTGAAAAACGAGTTTCATTTTGAATAAAATTACCTGAGATGTCAATAGAAGTATCATCCTAGGTGCATTTCCCCTTGGGATTTGAATCTGAACTTATGAGATCCTAGGGGGATTCTTTATTTAATAATATTCTTGGGACCAAAAGATCTCATAACAACAAATAAATCAAAACTCTATTTCACCTCAACTAGGAAGCTCGGGTTTTGTATAGTTGCAAATCTTACCCTTGTATCTTTGGAGAGAATGAGAGATCCCTTTTTTGGGACTCATATTTTCATTTAAAAGCATCAGCAATTCCACTCTAAGCATGATTTTTTTGGGATGCTGATCAGTGATAATTTGCTGTAGAATCAGCCCCACATATTCTTATATTACAAAAGTCCAAATAATAATACTCAATATTCATATAACACATTAAGGCTTGGAAAGAACTTTCCAAGTGTTCTCATTTTTGTCATCACAAAAATTCTGGGACATAAGTTTTGTTATTATCCTTATTTCATAGATGAAGAAACTGGGCCTGACAGAATTTAAGTGACTTTTCCAAGAGAACAGGGCTATTAAGTGCCTGTGGCTGTATATTAACTCAAGTTTTCCTGACTCCATATTCAGAATTCTATCTATTGTATCACCCAGTCACTACCTCATAGTTATGTCAGAAGAGTGACCCCTCTAATCCCAGAAAGACTAAGGTGAGTAATCAAGTTTCTCTGTATATTCAGGAAATGTTTAGAATAAATCAGACAGTAGAGTCTGAGGTAAAAATTCAGCTTCCAACAGAGCTGCCCCTAATGTATACAGGGCATGATCATAGATAGTTTGAAGATGAGACTGCCTGTCTATTCTGTTCCCATAGGAACATGATTCAGAGATGAGGATTTAGAATGGGATCTTTTCTACCTCCTATTCATCAGTACTATTTCCTATGGGTTCTCTTCTTACTTTTCTGTTCTTGAACTCTATCTATCTACTAATTTTGAAAAAATAATCTTTCCTTTGACTCATTTCTAATGATTAAGCAATATCTAAGCTATTGGGGTATGAGGCATATCATTTGTGTTTAGTTCTGAAAGTCCAATAATATATTTCCCTTGTCCCTTAATTTATTTTTACTTATCTATGAAATGAAGCGCTTGAATGAGATAATCTCTAAGTGATCTTCCACTTATAAATTCCAAAATCTTACATTCTATAAGCAACTGAACAGGCAGGAGGTGAACACGACTAATACTAGTAATACCCATAGAAGTTGAGTGGGTTTTTAATTGCATTTCAGTCATTTGGTGTATACTCAAGGCTCCAGTATGATAAAAAAAATAATAACCAACAATTAAATGTGTCTTTAAAGTTTGTAAAGGACTTCCCATGTATCTTCTTATTTGAACCTCAAAATAACACCATGAACTAGATACCTTAGGAATAATTATCCTGACTTCACAGATGAGGAAATAGAGAGAGAGAAGACAAATTAGTCTGTGATGCATCACCAATAAATCAGTCAGTATTGCTGGCATAATTGAAACCTAGCTTCTATTTCAGTTCCAGTGGTCTATATGCTATCTTAAATTACTGAAGCAAGGTATAGGTGAAATATAAAGGAAGGTATATATAGAATTGTCAGAGGCTGTATGAGATGCTGCTCTAGGTGAATTAGGATCTGTCAAAGGATGAAAGTAAGTGGAAATGTGTTAAGAAAAGAAGGTTACAGCAAGAAGATAATCTTAATTTTTTTTTAAAGTTATAGGAGTAGGAAAATACAGTATAAAGAAAAAAGAACAGTTAGCACCTTGACAAATGATACAACTTCTTGACTGGCAGCATATGGACAAACATCAGCCCACAGCAAATTTTAATTGTTTTGCATTTTTTTTACTACCAAAGTTCCTTGTTCCTTAAAACTTATGTTTTTTAATGGTTCCTATTCTTTCCACTTTCACCTTAGCTCCATTTATTATAAGATGGAGCAATCCCTCTTGCTCCTAACATTAAGATTTTCAGATTCTGAGTTAATGAAAATCATTATACTGAAGATTTGGATAGTGGGATTAGTTTTGAAAAAGAAATTTTATTGATCCACAATATAATTCAGTAGGAAAGGACTAACCTACTGAGTAAAGAAAGAAAATGATTGACTACTCCAGAAAAGAATGAAGAAAGAGTGATGTGATAGAAGGGAAGGAAATGAAAAGATGACAGAGGCTCAAATATATGATTTTCTTTTTCTGTTGTTTGTTTTTTGGGGGGAGGGGTTCTGATAAACTTTTGCTTATTTTTAGTTTACATAATTCATTTCCACAAGATCTGGAGTTACAAATTTTTTCCCCATCTTTCCTCCACCCACCACCCCCAAAACAGCAATCCCACTGTATACTCCCTCTCCCAATCTGCACTCTCCTATATCCTCCCCCATCTCCCCACTTACTTTCCAGTACGATAAGATGGATCTCCTTACCCCAGTGCTTATATATCTTAATTCCCAGTTGCATGTAAATAATAATAATGATAATAATAATAATACACACACATACACATATATAACATTTGATTATAGAACTTTAAATTCTAGATTCTTTCCCTTCCTCCCTCAACACTCAGCCCCACGGGAAAGACAAGTAATTTAATACAGGCTGTACATGTGTAGTTACACAGAACATCTCCACAATAGACATATTGTGAAAGACTGACTATATTTCCCTCCTTCCTATCCCATCCCACCCCTTGTTCTATTCTCTATTTTGTCCCTGTGCCTTTACAGATTTGTGTGCTTCTAACGACTCTCCCCCCAATCTCCCCTCCCCTCCATCATCCCCCCTCTCATTCCCATCCTCCCTATTCTCCTATAGGGCAAGATACCCAATTTAGAGTGTATGTCATTCCTTCCCTAAGCCAAATTCAATGAGAGTAAGGTTGACCTATTCCCTTTTGCCTTTCTCTTCTTCTCCTCCACTGTAACAGTTATCCCTTGCCTCTTCTACATGAGATGATTAACCGCATTCTGCTCTCCCTATCTCCTCTCATTCTATTCCTCTCAGCCTCTCAATTTCACCTTTTAAAATATCCCTTCCCATTCAATTGATCCTGTGCACTCTATGTACACATAAATACACACTCACATATATATTCATATGCATATATACCCTATTATATAGACATATGTGTATGTATACATACATACATATGTATATATATGAATATATATGTGTGTATATATATATATTCCCTTCATCTATCATCATACTGAGAAAAGCTTTTTAAGTTACAATGATTGTTTTTCCATCTTGGCATGTAAATAATTCAAGTTTGATAAGTTCCTTATGATTTCTTTTCCATGTTTACCTTCTCGTGCTTCTTGTATCTGAATGCCAAATTTCCTATTCAGTTCTGTTTTTTTCATCAAGAATGCTTGAAAGCCCTCCACCCCATTGAATGACCATATTTTCCCCTGAAACATTATACTCAATTTTGCTTGGTTTTAATCCTAGCTCCCTTGATCTCTGGAATATCATATTCCAGGCCCTTCTATTCCTTCATGTAGAAGCTGCCAGATCCTGTGTTATCCTTATTGTGTTTCGACAGTATTCAAATTGTTTCTTCTTGGCAGCCTGCAATATTTTCTCCTCAATCTGGGAACTACAGAACCTTGCTATAACATTCCTAGGAGTTTTCTTTTTGGGATCTTTATCAAGAGGTAATCAGTGAATTCTTTCCATTTCTATTTTGCCCTCTGCTTCTAAAATATCTCAAAATTTTCTTTGAGAATTTCTTGAAGGATGATTTCTAGGTTCTTGTTTTTGATCATGGCTTTCAGGTAGTCTAATAATTTTAAAATTGTCTCTCCTGGATCTATTTTCCAGGTCACTGGCTTTTTCAAGGAGATATTTCAGATTGCCTTCTATTGTTTCATTTGTTTGGATCTGTTTAATAGTATCTTGATTTCTCATAAAGTCATTTGCTTCCATTTGCTCCACTCTAACTCTGAAGGAATTATTCTACTCAGTGAGCTTTTAAGATTCTTTTTCCATCTGGAAAATTTGACTTTTTAAGGCATTCTTCTCATTGGCTTTTTGGGCCTTTTTTGCCATTTGAGCTAATCTAATTTTTAAGGTGTTATTTTCTTCAGTCAGGTTGTTGACCCTCTTTTCATGATTTAAAAAAATTTTTTTTGTTTTGCTTTTTGGAGGGCAATTGGGGTGGACTTGCCCAAAGTCACACGGCTAGTTTTTGTGTCAAGTTTCTGAGGCTGGATTAGAACTCATATCCTCCTGACTCCAGGGTCGGTGCTCTATTCACTGCGCCACCTAGCCGCCCCTCATGATTTTCTTGTATCATTCTCATTTCTCTTCCCAATTTTTCTTCTCCTTCTATTATTTGGTTTTCTAAATCCTTCTAAAGCTCCTCTATGACCTGTAACCAGCTGACATTTTTTTTGGAAGCTTTTGGTGCAGGAGTTCTGACTGTGTTGTCTTCCTCCAATTTCATGCTTTGATCCTTCTGTCCCCAAAACAGGAATCTACAGTTGAATTGCTATGCTCATTTTGCTTCATTTTCCTGCTCATGTTGCTAGTCAATTAATTTGATTTTTGAGCCACAGTAGAACTCTGCTTTCAGACGGGAGAGCTTTGTCCCAAATCACTGGGGTTTTCACAGCTGCTGGAGCTATTAGGAGGTGCAGTCTCTGCAGCCCCCATCAGCTTTGGCTCACTGAGAATGCACTTCAGGACTACCACCCAAGACCGTGATCCCAGACCAGTTAAGGCAAGAGCACTTAGTCTCTGAATGGTCACTGGGCTCCCCTGCACTCTAAGTAGGCCAAGGACTCTAAAACAGCCACATGGAGGCAGCTGCAGGGCCACCACTTCTGCTGCTTTCTTGCCCTGGGGGCAGTTGGCTGGACCCACTTTTCTCCCCCAAATTTAGCCACATTCCACTAACCTTTCACTTTGTCCTTGTTTCTTATGGCTTGACAATTCTGGAAATTGCCACAGCTGCCAGTTATCCACTCTCTGGAGGGCTCCAGCTGCAGCTTGTCCTGGCCACCCCAGGGCCAAATTGCAGTTTCAGGCTGGACTGGGCTTGGCTCCCAGCAGTCTTTATTGAGTCTTTCCTGTCCCACCTGCTTGGCTGCCTTCAGTTGGAGCTTTGTTTCTCTGTACTTTTGTGGGTTCTGGAGCTCTAAAATTTATTTAGAGTCATATTTTATAGCCATTTGAGGTGGTTATGGTGGGAGCTATGGAGTTATCCTTCTTCTGCACTACCATCTTTATTGTACCCCCCCTCAAATATGTGATTTTCTAAACAGAGTTGTCCTCTTTTCAACAATTCTGCTATGCTTTTAATTTAGTTTCAGACTCACACCTAGGCTATCATGTGAGATTAGATAATTTATTTTTATTTAATTCAATTAATATTTGTTGAGGTAGAACTATGTGCAAGGCACTGTGAAAGCATACTAAGATTTTAAAGTGTAATTTAATGAATATGCTTGACCCCAGAGAAGATGTATTTCACATTCAGTTGATATTTTTACTAGTTTTACTAAAATGCATTTTTTCTTTCTTTTAAATTCTTGGCTATTGGAGATAGCTGAATGTATAGGGAAGAGGTGAAGGCTATATTTGCAAATTATATTGAAGAGACAAAATGCATCAGTAAAATATTTGGAGCATGATTTTTTAAAACAGTAATTAATAACTGAGATCAGAGACATAAAAATGTTTTCTTCATGAAGGCTAATTGAAACCTTCATGAAGGATATGACTTTTAAGCTAGGTAATTAAATGGTGGGAATTAGATATTGACTACTGAGAATAAAAAGCATTTCAGGAACAATGCAGCATGGGCAAAAACAGACTTTTCAAAACCTTATGGTTGTTTGAGGGAACCAAAAAATGTTTTATTTAGACAATTATGTTATGTGAACATTCATAGTAGCAGATAAGTTATATTGAGTGAAATAATGGAGTGTTTTACATTCCTGGTTATTAACTACACTCTGGAGAGTCACAGAAGGTTAATCACAGAATCATAGGATATGACATTTGGGAGGAATTGCTTAGTTGAACTACTTCATTTGGAAATGAGAGAACTGGGAATTTGATGGAATAAATAGTTTTGTCCAATATCATAAATCAATCAATTAGTGAAAGTTACTGTATGTTACAACATTTACGTGTGTGTGTATATGTATAATATAAAATATATATAATATATATTATATATATAATAATATATATGTGTGTATATATAAAATATATATTATTTAAGAAAAAAATTATATAAATACAAAGTAAATTTGTGTAGCCGCTGGAGATTTTGCAAAAAACAAAAAAACTTATGTTGAAAGTGGAGCTTGAGCTGAAATTTGAAGGAAACTGGGGATTTGAACAGGAAGAAATAAAGAAGGTGGCCCTTCTCCTTTCCAAGACCAATTCAAAAGTATATTTGCATTTGATAGCGTCCTCTCTCATAATATCCAGTTATTTGTATTCGGAATCACTACTTTTTCTCAAATCTTCCAACTTTCCTATGAACTTGTTTCTTTCTTATTACCTTTAAACAGGCCTCTGCCTTTCATACTTAAAAATCTTCTCTAGATTCTAGTCTCCTTAAGATATTGTCCTATGTCTCTCCTCCCTTTCTCAGCAAAACTCCTTATTTATATACACTGACTCCAATTCCTCCCACTCACTCACTTCTTAATCTTTTATAGTCTAGCTTCTAAGATTCATTCAAGTGGAACTGCTCCCTGCAGTGTTACCAAGGATCTCTTTGCTAAATTTGATGGTCTTTTTTTCAGTCCTGATCCTTTTTGATCTAATCTGCTGTATTTGATAATAACTGCTTTTTGCTCCTGGACACTATATGATCTTGGAGTTTTCATTACATACTCTCTCCTCGTTCTGTTCCTACCTGTGTGAAAATTCTTTCTCAAATTTATTTAAAGTCTTATCATTAATATGACATATCCTAACTATGGGATTACCAAGGATATGATTGAGTCTTCTTTTCTGCCTCTATTATCACTTTCTCAGTAACCTCATTATTACCCATGGGTTTAACCATAATCTTTATGCATATGACTTCTAGATCTCCAGCTGCAGTCTCTCCCCTGAGTTTCAGTCTCATAACATGAATTATCTATTGTAAAATAGCCGTGTGACCTTGGGCAAGTCACTTAACCCCAACTACCCTCCAAAAAAAAAAAGCAAAAAACAAAATTATCTATTATGTTTTTCTAACTAGATGTCCTGTAGACATTTTAAACTCAATATTTCTAAAATGGAGCTCAGCTCCCACATAGCCATGTCAAATACCCATAAAATATGACTCTAAACAAATTTTAGACCTCCAAAACTCACACAAATTCAGAAAAAACACATCTCCTACTGAAGGCAGCTTGGCAGGAAGGGATCATCATGGCACACTGAGAACCAAAACCAGACCAGCCTGAAACCTGCAGTATGGCCCTGGGGCAGCCAGAATGAGCCACAGCTAGAACCTTCAAAAGTGTGGAGCAGTGGCAGCTGTGGCAGTTTTCAGAATTATCAAGCCATAAGAAATAAGAACAAAGTGAAAGGTCAGTGGAACTCAGCTAAATTTGGGGGAGAAAAGCCATCTGGCCAAACTGCCTCCAGGGCAAGGAAGCAGCAGAAGTGGCAGCCCTGCAGCTGCCTCTACGTGGCTGCTTCAGAGCTCCAGCCCTGCAGACTTCAGGGGGGCCAAACAATTGTTTAGAGGCTAGGTCCTCTTGTGTTGAGCAGCCTGGATCCAGGCTGTGGTCTTGGGTGGTGGTCCTGGGGTGTGTTTTCAGTGAGCCAAAGCTTCTGGGGGCTGCAGTAGCCTCCTAATAGCTCTAGAAGCTGGGAAAACCCCAGTAATTTGGGACAGAGCTTTCCCCTCTGTAAGAGTTCCATAGAGCTAAAAAATCAAGTAACTCACTGGCAACACAAGCAGGCAAAGGAAGCAAAGTAACAACAGCAACCAAACTTTAGATTCCTTCTTTGGGGACAAAAAGGATCAAAGCATGGATTGGGAGGGAGACAACATAGTCAGAACTCCCACACCAAAAGCTTCCAAGAAACACGAAGACTTCCTACAAGCCATAGAGCAGTTTAAGAAGGATTTTGAAAATGAAATAAAAGAAGTGGAGGAAAAATTCGGAAGAAATCTGAGAATGATGCAAGAAAATCACGAAAAGAGAGTCAACAACATGACTGAAGAAAATAGCACCTTAAAAAAAAAGATTAATTCAAATGGCAAAAGAGGCCCAAAAAGCCAATGAGGAGGAGAAGGCCTTAAAAAGTCGAATTTTCCAGATGGAAAAAGAATCTTAAAAGCTCACTGAGTAGAATAATTCCTTCAGAGTTAGAGTGGAGCAAATGGAAGCAAATGACTTTATGAGAAACCAAGATACTATTAAACAGATCCAAACAAATGAAACAATAGAAGGCAATGTGAAATATCTCCTTGAAAAAACCAGTGACCTGGAAAATAGATCCAGGAGAGACAATTTAAATATTGGACTACCTGAAAGCCATGATCAAAAAAATAACTTAGAAAGCATCCTTCAAGAAACCCTCAAGGAAAATTACCCCAATATTTTAGAAGCAGAGGGGAAAATAGAACTTGAAAGAATTCACATATCACCTCTTATAAAAGATCCCCCAAAGAAAACTCCTAGGAATGTTATAGCCAGGTTCTGGAGTCCCCAGAGGAGAAAATATTACAGGCTGCCAAAAGGAAGCCATTTGAATACTGTGGAAACACAATAAGGATAACACAGGATCTGGCAGCTTCTAAATTAAGGGATCAAAGGGCCTGGAATATTATATTCCAGAGATCAAGGGAGTTAGGATTAAAACCAAGAATCACCTACCCAGCAAAACTGAGTATAAGGTTCCAGGAGAAAATATGGTAATTTAGTGAGGTGGAGGACTTTAAACATTCTTGCTGAAAATAACTAGAACTGAAAAGATAATTTGACCCTCAAATACAAATACAAATACAAGAAGCATGAGAAGGTAAACATGGAAAAGAAATTATAAGGAACTTATCAAAGTTGAATTATTTGCATGCCAACATGGAAAAACAATCATTGTTACTTATGAAACTTTTCCCAGTATGAGGATAGGTGAAGGGAATTGTGTGTGTGTGTGTGTGTATTTAGTTTGTGATGCATTACCAATAAATCAGTCATTGATTACAGTATATATATATATATATATATATATATATATATATATATATGTGTGTGTGTGTGTGTGTGTGTGTGTGTGTGTCTGTGTCTGTGTCTGTGTCTGTGTCTGTGTCTGTGTCTGTGTGTCTGTGTGTGTGTCTGTGTACATGTATATATGTCTATATAGGAGGGTTTATATATGTGTATGAACACATATCTGAGCATGGGTATATATGTGTACATAGAGGGCAAAGGATCAATTGAATAGGAAGGGGCAATACTCTAAAATGTGAAATTCTGAGGTGGGAGAGTATTAAAATGAGAGTAGACAAGGAGAGACAGAATGGGGTTAATCATCTCATATAGAAGAGGCAAGGGATAATTCTTATAATGGAGGGGAAGAACAGGAAGGCAAAAGGGAAAGGGTCAACGTTACTCTAGTTGAATTTGTCTTAGGGAAGGAATGGCATAAACTTTAAACTGGGCATCTTGCCACACAGGAGTGTAGGGGGGATAGGGATGAGAGGTGGAATGACCCAGGGGAGGGCAGGGTGGGAGGCAGTGTTGCTGGAAGTACACACTTCTGTAAATGGACAGGGACACAGTAGACAATAGAACAAGGGAATGGTGGGATAGGAAGGACTTACACACATTCAGTCTCACACAATATACCTACTGTGGAAATGTTATGTGTAATTACACATATACATCCTATATTTAATTTCTTGTCCTTCCAGTGAGGATGCGTGACAAGGGAGAAAGGGAAGTGATCTAGAATTTAAAGTTCTATAATTAAATGTCAAAAATATATATGTATATACTATTATTATTATTAACTACATTCAACTGGGAATTAAGATATACAGGCACCATGGTAGGGGGATCCATCCTGCCCTACCAGAAAGTCAGAAGGGCAAGGGAGAGGACATAGGAGAGAGCAGATTAGGGGAGGGGTTATACAGTGGGATGGCTGTCTTGAAGTGCTGGGTAGGGGAAAGATGGGGAGAAAATTTGTAACTCAAAATCTTGTGCAAATGAATGATGCAAACAAGAAAATAAATTTATTTTTAAAAAATAAAATAAGCTAATAAGGAAGGTAAGATGGATGGAAGCTTTAGGGGGAAAGATAATAAATTTTATTTGAGACATATTGAGTTTAAGATGTCTACTAGATATGCATTTTGAGATATCTGGAAGGAAAATGGAGATAAGTGATTGGAGCTTAGGAGATAGAGCAGGAAGTCATAGGTATACATGAGAACCATTGTCATAGAGATTGTAACTAAACCATGGGAGCAGATAAGATCATCCAGTGGAGCAGTGTGGAAGGAAAAGGAGAGTCCAGAAAAAAAAACCCTGAAGGACACCTATGTCTACAGGGATTGATGTGGGAAAGGATCTAAAAACAGAGACAGAGAAGTACTCAAATACTTAAGAGAAGAACCACAGGGTTGGTGTTTTGAAAATCTAGAGAAAAGAGACTTTCAATGGGAAGAGAGGAATCATTAGTTCCAAAGATTGCAGAGAGGTGAAAGAGAATGAGAATTGAGAATAGGCTATTGAATTTGACAACTGAGAAATCATTAGTAATGTCAGAGAAAGTAGGTTCAATGGAATGATAAGGTAGAAGCAAGATTGTAAGGAGTTAAGAAGAGAGTGAGATGAAAGTGGAGGCACCCTTTGTAAATAGTCTTTTTGAAGAGTTTAGCTACAAAGAGCAGAAAAGATATAGGATGATGGTGGGGATCAAAGGATCAAGTAAGGGCTTTTTTCAGGATAAGATAGGGGAAAATTGAAAATAAGTGAAAGACTGGGCATGACAGATGGAGCAATCTGTTAGAGGAGAAAGGATGGAATAGGATTCTTTGAATAAGTAGAGAGGTTAACTTTTGTAAAGAGCAAGGCCACTTCATCTTTTGAGACAGGGATGAAGGAAGAACAATTCATAGAAAGCACCTGAGCATAAGAGATGAGGAAGGAGGGAAAAGAAAATTCACAATAAATGGTCTCAGTTTTTTCTGAAATATATGAGGTAAGGTTCTCAGCTGAGAAAGTGGATGAAAGGGGAGCCATAGAAGATTTGAGGAGGAATGAAAAGGTTTATAAGAGCCAAAGTAGAGAATGGGATAGTGAATTGATAAAGAAGAGATAAGATTGCCTAGCAGCAGTGAGGACCCAGTTGAGATTATATAACATAAATTTGTAATAGACTGAATTAGAATGGTTGTGTGATTTTCTCTACTTTCATCCAGCAGTGTATGTGTAGGAGCAAAGGTGACAAGTGATGGGAATGGTCCAAGGCTCCGCCTTTGCTAGGTGTATTTGGTGATTTGATAATGGGGATAGGGATTCAAGAAAGAACAATACAGAGTTGAATTGGTTTGCCAATGAGTAAGGATGGTGAGAAGAACAGAGAATAGTTAGTGCAAGGGAGATGGACTGGGAGAGAATTGAAAAGTCAAAGGATTGGAAGTCACAGTGAAGATGAAAAGTAGAATTTTGTAAAGGAAGGTAGAGGGAGAAGTGAAAAGCTAATAGAGTATGGTCAAATAAGGGGATTTCAGAATTCTTGATCATGAAGATGGTACATTTGTGGGTGACAGGAAGATCAAGGAAATGACTCTTCTTGCATGGTTGAAGTGGATTGGAGGAGTAGTTCAAGGGAAATGAGTACATTGAGAAATTGAGTGGTTAGGGTATTTGAGAGAGAATTGATATCCAGGTTGAAGGGTCCTAGTATGAGGGCAGGAATTGGGGAGAAGAGAAAAATTATGAGTCAGTTATGGAAGATACTGATGAAAGAAGGAGAGTGACTTGGGAGTCTTTAGACAACAGCTACCAGGATCTTGATTGAATGAAAGATATTAATAGCATGAATTTTAAAAGGAAGAAAGTTTACTGAGTGATGGAGGAAGAGGGAAAACATGGAAGTGGCAATGGGAGCATGGTGCATTACTTTTCCTCTTGCACTTTTTAATCCAGCCAGAATGACTTCTCTCATGGCACTCCACCTCCTGTCTCCATCCCTTTGCCCTGGCCACCTCCCATTCCTGGAATGTTCAGTCTTCTTACTTTTGCATCATAGAATTCCTCTCTTTTTTTAAAATATGCAACTCAGGCATTATCTTCAGCATGAATGAAGTCTTTCCTATTCCCCTCAACTGCTAGTGTTCCCCTAAACTATTTTGTACTTAAACAATTTGTTTATATTAATATTTTTACTTTATTTTTATATATTTATAGATATGTAAATATGTCTTTTATATGTGCTTGTCTCCACAAATATAATATAAACTTATTTTGAGTAGTTATTATTTTATTCTTTCTACTCATATCCCCAGTGCCTAGTTACAGTGCTGAAAACATAATGCCTATAAACACTGGTTGATTAATTACTTGATTTCAGAAATGGGGAAGGGGGGAGTCTGGGCAAAATCTTGGAGAAAGGAGATGGAACGATAGATACATCTGAGTAGCAGCAAGCAGATTGGTTTATGTCAACATTTGGGTGTCATAAATGGATCATTTCATATTAAGCTAGAGAATATGTTGGCACCAATTATAAAGGCAATTAATGACAAATCTAGGAGCTTACATGTAATGACTTTTAATCAAAAGCTCCTTCTGCTACACCATATTTATTCCTGAGGGAGAGAAATATGATAACCACAGCCATAAAGGAAACATATTACTCTAGCCCCAAGAAGGTAAGAAAGATTGGATTTGGAGGAGACTTAATACAGAGTTTAAAATTAAGAGAATATTCCAACAATCAAAATGAAAGTGCCTTAACAAGTGCAATGACAGTAGAAATAAAAGCAATAGGCTCTATGTTAGAAATACTGTAGGGAAATTATAATACAAGCAAATTGTGAACTCTTGTTTGGAAAGAGAGAGAAATCAAAGATATGTGTGAGGTTTCTAGTCTTAAAGGATCATGGTTCCCTTAACAGAAATTTTTTTTACAAAATCAAGAGGAGCACATTTTTAAGGATGAGTTTTGGAGACTTTGAATCTTCAGTGTTCAGTAGATAACTATAAATGTTCTTTAAAACTGTGGAAGAGGGAGCAGAGATAAGATGGCAAAATAGAAGCAGGAAAGCTCTGTGGCTCCCACCATAACCACCTCAAATACCTATAAAATATGACATTAAACAAATTTTAGAGCTACAGAACCCACAAAGAGACAGAGAGAAATGAATCTCCCATTGAAGGCAGCCCAGCAGGCAGACTAGAAAGGTCCATTGCAGAATGCTGGGAGCCACGCCCAGCCCCGTGCGACCCCAGGGCAGCCTGACCACCCGTGACTGGAGGGACTTCTGGAGAGTGGATCACCAGCAGCTCTGGTGTTTTCGAGACATATTGCCATAAATGCCAAAGAAAAAGTGAAAGGTCAGTGGAACTCTGCTAAATGTGGGGGAAGGGAGCTTCATGGAGTTTGGTCCAGCCTCTGACCCCAGAGCGAGAAGCAGCAGAGGTTGGGGGGACCTGCAGCTGCTTCCACAAGGCTGCTTCAGAGCTTCCTGTAGGTAGATCATATGGAGGCCAAGCAACCATTCAGAGTCTAAGTCCTCTTGCCTTGAGCTGCTTGGATCTGGATTGTGATTTGGGTGGTGGTCCAGAGGTATTTGACCAGTGAGCCAAAAATGGTGGGGGATGTAGAGATGGCACCCTCCTAATAGCTCTGGCAGGTGTGAAAACCTCAGCAATTTGGGACAAAGTTCTCCCCTCTGGAAGCAGAGTTGTACTGTTGCAAAGACCTCAAAAGTCAAGTAATTGACTGGTAACATGAGCAAACAAAGGAAGCAAAGCAAGCACAGCCATCCAACTTTAGATTCCCTGTTTGGGGATAAAAAAGATCAAAGCATGGAATGGGAGGGAGACAACACAGTCAGAATTCCCACACCAAAAGCTTCCAAGAAAAATATAAACTGGTTACAGGTGATGGAGGAGGCCACAGAAGGATTTGGAAAATCAAGTAAGAGAAGTAGATGAAAAATTGGGAAGAGAAATGAGAATGATGCAAGAAAATCATGAAAAAAGAGTCAACAACCTGACTGAAGAAAATAACACCTTAAAAAATAGACTAACTCAAATGGCAAAAGAGGCCCAAAAAGCCAATGAGGAGAAGAATGCCTTAAAAAGTCTACTTTGCCAGATAGAAAAACAATTCCAAAAGCCCACTGAAGAGAATAATTCCATCAGAATTAGACTGGAGCATATGGAAGCAAAAGACTTTATGAGAAATCAAGATACTATTAAACAGATCCAAACAAAAGAAAAAAATAGAAGGCAATGTGAAATATCTCATTGAAAAACCATTGACCTGGAAAATAGATCCAGGAGACATAATTTAACAACTCAATTTACTCATTTCTATATTGGGGATAATAGCACCAACATCATAGGGTTTCTATTATAATCAAATACGATGAACTACATATATTATATATATATATATATATATATATATATAATATTATATATAAATAATAAGATGAAGTGCTTTGCATTGTTCATTACTATTAGTATTCTCAATTAAACTTTTATTTATTAAATATTTCCCAATTAAATATATATGTATATAAATATAAAGTATATATAAGTATATATGTATATAAATATAAAGTACATATATAAATATAAAATATATAAAATATAAGTACATATATATACATATATATATAAATTTTTAACATCCATTTTTAAAAAGTGTGAGTTCCAAATTTTTCCCTCTCTTCTTGCCCCTGAGAAGAGGCATCCACTGAGAAGGTAAGAAACATGATGCCAGTTTTATATGTGAAGTCATACAAAATCCATCATAATCACATACCACAGTTTATGCATCTACTCCCCAGTTGGTGGGCATTCCCTCAATTTTCAAATGTTTGCAAAAACAAAAAGAGCCATCATAAATATTTTCTTACAAATGGGTCCTCTTTCCCTTTTCTTTGATCTATTTGGTTTACAGACCTTGTACTAGTACTGCTGGGTTAAACGTTATACACAGTTTTACAGTCTTTTGGACATGGTTCCACATTGTTTTCCAGAATGGTTAAATCATTTCACAACTGCACTAACAATGCATTAGTGTATTTATTTTTCCACATCCCTTCTAGCATTTGTCCTTTTAATTAATATTATTTTTGGTCAAATTTCAAAGGAGAATATTTTAGAGCAGAGGTTCTCAACCTGTGGGTTATGTTCAGTTTGTAGCAGTGAAAATACATCCTGCATATCAGATAGATTCATAACAGTAGCAAAATTACAGTTATGAAGTAGCAATGAAAACAATTTTATGGTTGGAGTCACCACAACATGAGGAACTGTATTAAAGGGTCGTAGCATTAGGAAGGTTGAGAACCACTGTTGTAGAGGATAAAGGAAAGGGTCTAGATGAGAAATCCTGGGAAACTTTTTGACTGTTCATTTATTTCAGTCATATCTGACTCTTTATGATCCTATTTGGGGTTTTCTTGGCAAAGATACCAGAGTGGGTTGCCATTTCCTTCTCTAGCTCATTTTAGAGCTGAGGAATTGAGGTAAATAAGGATAAGTGACTTGCCCAGGGTCACACAGTTAGTGTCTGAAGTCAGATTTTAATTCAGGAACAAGTCTTCCTTTCTCCAGGCCTGGTACACTATCCTCTATCCCACCAAGCAGCCCAATAGCTTCACCTATTTTTTTTTACCATGCAAGGAAATGATGATAGTCATGTGGTCCTTAAAGTAATATGGATCTTATACTATCTGAATTGTATTGGGGAGATTAAGAATTAAGTAAGAAGACTATCTCCCTTTCCTTTTTCCTATTAATAAATATCTATGTTTGTCTGGAAATATCCTTGGGCTATTAATATGTCAAGAAGAGTTGAAGAAGGAAATAAAAGATACAAAGAAACCATTAATGGTTGTAGATGGAAAATATAGAAAATAATTCATTTTGTATTAAGCCCATTGGCTAAGGATGCAAAGAAAATCAGAAGATAGTCTGGGCTATCAAGTTTCTTGCAGTATAATACTTACAGTACTGGGAATCAAGTTTTATTGTAAAGTTCAGCTGAAATAATGTATATAAAATGCACTGTAAAATGTAAAGTACTACCATTTTCTAATATCTGTTTCTTTTGTTACCACAAACACAAGAATGTCAAACAATGATAAATTATATTTTGTCTTCTATATTGCTTCTTTTCTCCACAGTGTTGCTCTTATGGTAACCTACAAAACAATGGCTTCATTAAATCACTCTACAATAACCATGTTTATCTTAGAGGGATTAACTGACCAGCCAGAGCTCCAACTGCTCCTCTTTATCCTGTTCCTGAGCATCTACATTGTCACTGTGGTGGGAAACTTGGGCATGATCCTACTAATCACTATTGGACCTCAGCTACAATCTCCAACGTACTTTTTCCTCAGCAACTTGTCCTTTGTGGATTTCTGTTACTCCTCTGCCATTACTCCCAAACTCCTGGTGAATTTCATAGGGCACAAAAACATCATATCCTACGTTGAGTGTATGGCACAACTTTTTTGCTTCTGTTTTTTCATTGTGTCTGAATGTTTCATGCTGACAGCCATGGCCTATGACCGTTATGTTGCCATTTGTAGTCCCCTGCTCTATAATGTCATCATGTCTCCACGGGTCTGCTCCTTTTTGGTGACAGGGGTGTATACCATGGGTAGCTTTACCACTCTGGTTCATGCAAGTTGCATGGCCAGATTATCCTTTTGTGGTCCTAATATCATTAAACATTATTTTTGTGACATCATTCCCCTTCTGAAGCTCTCCTGCTCTAGCACCTACCTCAATGAACTTCTATTGATGGTTATTGGTACATTCAATGTATTTTCAACCGCTGCTGCCATCTTCATCTCTTATGCTTTCATCCTCACTAGCATCCTTCACATCCGGTCTGCTGAAGGGAGATCTAAAGCCTTTAGCACCTGCAGCTCCCACCTGGCAGCTGTCACTATCTTTTATGGCACCATAATTTTCATGTATCTTAAGCCACCATCAAGCAGTGGCATGACTCAGGAGAGGGTGGCTTCAATATTTTATACCACAGTTATCCCCATGCTGAATCCCTTATCTACAGCCTGAGGAATAAGGATGTCAAGGATGTACTAAAGAAAATCATGAAGGGTACAATATTTTCCAGGCCTATGTAGCACCGAGAAAAATTAAAGACAACAACATCTTTATTTTTCTTTTTATTTTGTCTGAAAAAGTAACCAATTTCCCCTGAAATGAAGATCAACTTTGGAAAACATTGTGAAGCAGTCAAAGCCATAACTTCAGAACCTTTAATTTTCATTCATTCATTCATTTAACAAGCATTAATTAAGTACTAACTTCAAGAAATATATCTTGTTAGGTACTAGAAATGTAAAGAAAAAAACAAAAACAATTGCTGACCTTAAGAGTTTAATTTCTGCTATGGAGTTCTAACATATACACCCTTTCAGTGTCCACTTCTTTTGTTTCCTTCTCACCTAAACACCTAGAATTCAGGTCAGTGTCCCCAAATTAACCTAGTTTCCTAAAGTCTCCTTAACTACCCCCATTTCCCTAGACCTGGTCTGCCATAATCTTTCCTTTAGCAAAACTTACCTTTTTAATATCCCACTGCCCCATGGTTTTGATGCCAGTAAGTTATACATCCTCCTCAAATTCCAATTTCAGGAGGCAGGGTTACAGAAATGAGACTGAGAGAACTTAAATGGGTGCTGTTCTCTAGTAAATTATACTACACCAATCATAATTTTCCTATTACCCATCACTGCTTTCTTTGATTTTAGATATTCAAGTCTACAAGTTGGCCATGGTGTTGCTTGAGGAAAAGAGGGACAAAACCACCCCCTAGAATTCATGTATTACATCTATGGAATCTTCTCCTTCCCACCATAATAAATCTCTTTTCTTTTCTTTTTTTTCCTTTTTGGAGGGGGCAGGGCAAGGCAATTGGGGTTAAGTGACTTGCCCAAGGTCACATGGGCAAGTAAGTGTTAAGTGTCTCAGGCTGGAACTGAACTCAAGTCCTCCTGACTCCAGCATTGGTGCTCTATTCACTGCACCACCTAGCTGCTCCTGTCTCTTTTCTTTTTGAAATCAAAACTGAAGACTGCCTTGAGTAACACAACATATTTTCAAGTAGTATAATCAATCTCTCCCTCAACTTTATTCATTGATACTTTTTTCTAATTATTGCATTGAAAGACTTTGATTAATTATACTTCAGTCCTCATCTCCCCAATTCTGTCTCTGTATTCTAAATACATAATTTACTTTTAGGGGTCCTGTGTACCATCATAAACTATTATTAGGGACATTTAGAGAAAAGAACACTTAAAGTATTTATAATCTAGCTGTAGCTCTGCTACTAACTAGCTGTGTGACTTTAGGCAAGTAATTTTCCTTATATGGAAATATTTTTTTTAAATATGTCAAAGAAAGTGCCTATGTGTACAAAATATTTGTAGCAGGAAATTGAGGGGATGCCCATCAGTTGGGGAATGACTAAACAGGTCATAGTATATGGTTTTGATGGAATATCATTGTGGTGTGAAATAACAAGCAGGATGGTTTCAGAAATACCTGGAAAGACTTACTCATCCAAAATGAAGTAAGCAGAACCAGGACGACATTATACACAGTAACAGCAACATTATAACAATGCTCAACTGTGAACAACTTAACTCTTCTCATCAATACCATGACTCAAGATAATTGTGAAGAACTTATGATGAAAAATATTATCCACTTCCAGAGAAAAAACTGATGGAATCTGAATTCAGATTAAAGCATACATTTTTAAACTTTATTTTTCTTCAAGTTTTTTTATCTGTTTTCTTTTGTTACATGGCTAATACAGAAATATGCTTTGTTAGACTGTACATGTACAATCTGCATCAAATTGCTTGCCTTCTTTTTTTATTAAATTATTTCAAAATTAAATACACAAGAAGAAAAGAAAAAGAAACATATCATAAACTTAAATACTAAACCTTAAATGCCCATTAAAAAAAGAAAAAAAGAAAGCATTGCTATGTGCACAGCAGAACAAAAGAAAAGATTCAAAATATACATCAACAAATTTCCATTTCAAGAAAGTTTACATAATAAATGCTACGCACTGTGCTCTGAGCTGCGCATCTTTTCTTTGCTTCCTTGTAGGTTTTCTTTCGTTCTCTGCTGGGCACTTTTCACTTTATTCTCCCCCATCTGCCTGTGTGTGTATGTGTCTCTGTATGCATATGTTTACATACACATATACACTTACACATACATATACTTAGACATCTATAATTGTACTAATATGTAGATATATATATCATACACATCTATGTGGGACCATATTTTATTTGCATGTCCTCTGTTTCTCTGAATATGGATAACTTCTTCCCTTATAAGTCCAAGTTTTTCCTTACTTTTCTAAGTCTACAAACATCTACTCATCATTTTCTACATCACAGAAATATTCCAACCTTATACTGGCTAGTTATTTTAAATAACTTAAAACAATATTGATTAATGTGGCTGGCATATAGCATTATTTTCCTATATTACTTGCCTTCTTAAGGAACTCTCTTTTCTCCCATCCATATGGGAGAAAAGGAAGGAAATAATTTGGAACTCCAAATTTTGAAAAATTAATGTTAAAAATTTTTACATGTAATTGGTGAAGAAATAAATTAAAACATAGAATCTATACATTAGAGGGAGGTATAAATTATCTCAAAGTTCTATTCACACTATAATATCCTATGAATAAGAATCCTACATGTAATGTTCAATGTAGAAAGAGGACTGATCACATTGTTGCTCTACACACATATTAGTATGACTAGTAATCCATATAGGGCATGGTTACATAGAGCATTATGTCCTCAAGCTGTTAAAAAAAATGTACTTCCCATTAGTACCACCTCTGAGTCCTTCAAAACCTTCTAGGAAGGGATTGTCTGAACCATCCTGGAAAATCAGATGAATGCTGACACAACTATTGATTATTTGTGCTAAATATCTTGTCCAGAAAAGAGGCAAAAAGACATTTTGCTAGTTGAAGTCAAATTGAGGACCACTTAGGTTAGCTGGATACTTTTACTAGCACCAGGAATGTGTGTGTGTGTGTGTGTGTGTGTGTATTCTGCTGATTTCTGTTTTGCTAATGACATAGATAAATGGCTTTCTTTGCCTGTTGATAGGTATATTCATTGTGAAACTGGTATGTGAAGGAAAGGCAGTCAAGCATGTGATATAAAGTCTGGGGGTCTTGTTTTCTTCATCAAGAAATAGAAACAGGAGTTTAACTCAAATCTGAAAACTACATCTCGTAGACTAATAATATTTAAGAGAGTAGATAGATAGAATTCTAGCCTTGTACCTTATCTTTCTCAGAAAAATAGAATGGCAATGGACCCCAGTCCTGACCTTCTGCTTTCTTTCTCTACAGAAAACCAGGAGATTCCTTTCAAGTTCTTCCTACTACACCTGTCCATTGAGAGTAGAGTATAGCCCTTCACTCAGTGATGAATATTCTCACACCTGGTGTTACCATTAACATCACAGTGACTTTGAACAGCATCCAAACCTCATTCCATACACTGTAACACCAAATTCCCCACTCCCAAACTCTTCAATCATCCCAACACATCCACTCTCTTTAAAACTTAATTTTAGTTTTTTATTCTGAACTTAAGAAACAGAACAAGCATTTATTTAACACGACTGAATAAAGAGGAAATAAGGGTATTTCACACAAAACTGCAGATCTAATATGTACAACTTGCTTTTCCTTTTAAATGCATTGTAAAGTTATCATGTAACTTTCTTTTTTTCTCCTCCCTCCCATACTCACCCTAGATCTGACTATCATTAGACACAAATGTGCATAAATCCATATCTATATCTAATCTATATCTATATCATACAGACTTCTATTTAGCAGTTCTTTCTTAGGATGCAGATTGTATCTTCCTTCATTGGTCCTTTCTGTTTATTCTGGATATTTATAATAGACAAAATGACTACTCATTTAAAGTTGTTCTTGAAGCACTGTTGTTATTACTGTATACAACTTTTCTCTTGGTTCTGCTCAATTTGCTCTTCATTATTGCATGTAAGTCTTTCTATTTTTCCCCAAAATCACCAAACTCTTCATTTCTTATTATATAATAGTATTTCATCACAGTCATATACCACAAATTTTCCACTCCCCAATTGATGGGTATTCTCTCAGTTCTTTGCCACCACAAAGAGAGCTGGCATCAATATTTTAGAAAATATAGGCTCTTTTTCTCTAGTCATCTTGGAAAACAAAACTAATAGTGATATTTCTGGGTCAAAGGGTTTGGGCAACTTAATAACTGTTTGGTTGTAAGTCCAGACTGTTCTCCAAGAGGTTCTCCATTTTCCTTCATCACTCAATAGCCTCTCATCCTTTGAAGTTAATGCTACTCATACCTACAAACCAACCAAAATCCAGGTAGTTGTTGTCTATAGACCCCCAGGTCACTATCCTTCCTTCCTCAATGAGTTTGATACCTGGTTTACAATTTTTCTCTCCTCTCCAACTCCTGCCCTCATAATAGAAGTCTTCAACATATATATATATATATATATATATATATATATATATATATATATATATGGATTCGCCCTCAGTTACTTAACTAGTTGACCTCCCAAGAGCTACTTCCCCATCCCATCTCAGTCATTCACAAAGATAATTATGCCCATGATCCTCCATCACCCACAAATGTAACACCTCTGTAATCAAGAATTCTGAAATCCCATCTCACCATACTCTATTAGCTTTTCACCTCTCCCTCTGCCTTCCCTCTTAAAATTCTATTCTTCACCTACATTGTGACCTCCAAACCTTTGACCCTTCAATTTTCTCCCAGACCATCTCTCTAGCTCAAACCATTCTTTTTTCTTCTCTCCATCTTTATTTCTTGGTAAACTAATTTGGCTTTATACTTTTTTTCTTGAATCTCTACCCCCATTATCAAATCACCAATTACACCCAGCCAAGCCTCCACCTTGGATCATTCTGACCACTTGTTACCTTTGCTCCAAAACACATACTGCTGAATAAAGGTGGGAAAAATCACACAACCATTCTGACTGAATCCACTACAAATTTATGTTAGATAAGCTCAACTGGGGCCTTACCACTGCTAGACAAACCTACCATATTTTCCTTATCAACTGTCTATCCTACTCTTGGAACTGACTCTTCCAGGTCTTTACATCTCTTTTCAAATATCCTATAGCTCCCCCTCCCACCCACTATCTCAGCTGAGAATCTTTTCCCACATATTGCAGAAAAAAATAAAACGTCATTCATTGCAAATTCTCTTTTCCCCACTTCCTCGTCCCCAATGACTCAAATGCTTTCTATAATTTTCAGACACTTTTTTCTTAACCCCTGTATCACATGATAAAGTGGCCTTCCTCCTTAACTAGGCTTACCCCTCCACTTATTCAAGTGACCCTATTCCATCTTGACTCCTCCAGCAGATAGTTCCCTGTCATCCTGACTCTCATTTATTTTCAATCTTTTGCTCTCTACTAGCTCATTTCCTCTTGCCTACGTAGATGCCCATGTTTCCCCCACCCTGAAAAAAAACTCAACTGATTCTTTCAATGCCACTAATTATAATCCTATATCTCTTTTGCCCATTGTAGCTAAACTCCTCAAAAATGCCACTGGAGAATAGATACTTCTACTTTCTCTCCTCTCACTCTCTTCTTAAGCCCTTATAACCTGCCTTCTGACATTATCATCCCATTGAAACTGCTTTCTCCAAAGTTAATAATCTCTTAATTACCAAATGCAGTGGTTTTTTCCTCAATCCCCATTCTTTTTTACCTCTCTGAGGCCTTTGAGAGTAGTGATTGTTCTCTCTGTTTTGCAGGTTTTCAAAACAACTCTCTGTCAGTTCTCTTAAATATCTAACTGCTTCTTTTTTGTCTCCTTTTCTGGATCCTCTTCCAGGCCAAGCCCTCTAACAACAGATGTTCTTTAAGGTTTTTTGTTTTGTTTTTTCCCCTGGGCCCTCCTCTCCATCTACACTTTTATCACATCTCATCAACTTCTATGGATTTAATTACAGTCTCTATGCTATTGATTCTCAAATCCATCCTTCCTGAACCAATCACTCTACTCATTTCCAGTCTCACATCTCCAACTGCATTTCAGACATCTTGAACCGGATATTCAGTAGACATCTTAAACTAGATTTGTGCAAATCAGAACTCATTATCTTTCCCTCTAAACAAACTTCCTCCCTTCCATTCTCACATCCAGAACTTCTTTGTAACTGTAGAGGACAATGCAATTCTCCCTGTCCTTCTGGTTTGCAACTTAGGGGTCACCTTGTTTTCCTCGATATCTCTCACATAACCTCTCTCTCTTGCAGTCACACACACACACACAGATATACAAAGACACACACACATGTGCGTGTGCACTCACTTATATCCAAACTGTTCCCAAAATATGTTGATTTCATCTTTGAAATATCTCTCAAATAGATTTTCTTCTCTCCTCCAACACTGCTGTTACTTTGGTGCAGAAACTTGTAACTTTACATCTTGATAATTGCTATAGCTTGCTGGTGAGCCTAGAGGTCTCAAGTCTCTCACCACTCTGATCCATCCTCCATGTGATAACTAAAGTGGTTTTCCTACAGTACAGATCTGATCTTATCACATACCATCACTCCCTCCCTTTCAGTAAAGTCCAGTGGCTTTCTATTGCCTTCAGAAACAAATACAAAATACTGTTTGGCGTTCAATGCCCTTCACAACTCAGACATCTCCTATGTTCCCAGCCTTCTTAGATCTTACACCCTAATATGTACTATTTGATCCAGTGAACCTGGCTCCCTGGCTATTTTGTGAACAAGACATTGCATCTTTTGGCTGTAGACATTTTCTCCATTTGTTCCCTATACCTGGAGTTCACCCTTCTCTGCTGTGAGTACAGATCTTGACTTCCTTTTTGTCCCAACTAAAATTCCACCTGCTAGTGGAAACTTTCCCCGACTCCTCTTAATTCCACTTCCTTCCCTCATTTAATTGTTTCTTATTTGTCATATATTTTATCATATATAGCTAACTTCATGTATATTCATTTGTATGCTGACTCCCCTTTTAGCTCCTTAACAGCAGGAATTATCTTTTGCTTCTTTTTTTAAATCCCCAGTACTTAGTGCATTACCTGGTTTACCATATGTACTTAATAAATATTTAAATAAATAAATATCTTTAAATAAATAAAATAAAATGTAAAATAAAAATGTTTAAATAAATAAATGTTTACCAACTGATTGGTTGAGGAGTCCTTAGAGATATGTTTATCCTGACCTCCCCTTGAGCCACATACATGACACCTGTTACTGCTACATGCAGTTAAGAGTCTTTTTACAAATATATAAGCCATATTATTTACAGATTATTCAATATCTTCTCTGATGCCAGGTTGTTCACATTTTCTATATTTTATTTGTTAGGTCATTATACCATTTTGTAAATTTCATACATTTCATTTAAGTTTTAAATTTTTGTTGGTAAACTACTTACAGTTTCCTTTCTTCCTTCTTCATCTATTGTGATTTCTTCTTTTTGATTTTTCATGTAATTTTGTTTTCTTTCTTGTTTGATTGAATTAGCTGGGAGTTCATCAGTTTGGTAGCTATTTTTTAAGTCTAAAAAGTTATATTTTTTGACTTGATTTTTGTTTTGTTTTCAATTTTCTCTCTTTTCATTGTCAGAATTTGTATTTTGGGGTTCTTTTTTGTGATTAGTTGATTTTCTTGGTATCTTTTTAGTTGCATACACTGATCAGGCATCCAGGTTTTCTGTTTTGGTGTGTGTGTTGAGGAAAATGCTTAGAAATGTAAAATTTCCATTATAGACTGTTTTCAACAGCATAAACATTTCAATGTTTTATAATTACTGACATGTCTTTTTAATAAAATTCTTTATTGTTTCTTCTTTGACATACTCATTCATTAGTAATTTTTATTGAGTCTATATATATATGTATATATCTGAAGAGTCTTCTAATTCTCTTTATTGATTATAATTTTTAATATAATCTAGTCAGAAAGAGATTGTTTAATATTTTGCTATATTTGTTTAATAGCTTTTTATCACATAGCGCATGGTCTTTTTTACTGAATGTGCCATGCAAAGTTCAAAACATATGTAATCCTGATAACTACTCAGTAATTGCCAGAGGTCTATCATAGCTAACCTTTCAGAGATTCTTCATAGCTTCTTAATTTCTTTTTTGTTTCACTTTTTTGTTAAACTTGTCTAGGTCTAAAAGCAGCACATTTAAGTTCCCACTATTTTGTTTCAATATCTACTCTTTCCTATAGTTTGATTTTACTGTGTTTTTTTTCATTACCTATAGGTACTTTAAGCATGATTGAATTTCCTTCCTTGTCTCCTTAAGTTATGTCTATGATTACTACTATCTTGTCTGAGGTCATGATTGCCACACCTTAATTTTTATATTCACCTGAGACAAAATATATTTTAATCTGGCCTCTCATTTTAACTTTATGAATATTTATATTGTTAATGTTTCTTATAAACAATATATTGTTGAATTCTTTCTAATACATTTTGTCATCTTTATTCCTTTATTGGGGAACAGCAATTCATTGTCATTTATAGTTATATTTTTAAATATGGTTGTCCCTCCATCATATCCCATTATGCTTTTTCCTCTGTGATTCACAGTCTCCTTTATGAAGAAAAACAAATTAGAAAAAAAATTAGATCAACGCTTGTTAGAATAATCTGATCCTACTTTTTTTTTCTCTCTTTCTTTCTTCATTCAACCCAGACCCTGGTTACTGGATATTATTTTCATCTCTCCCTTCCATCTGTCCTTTGTCATCTGTAATAGTAATTGAATTTGAAGATCCCCTTATACTGGCAAGCTCGCAGGTACTTAGCACTGTAATACAGAGACCCAAATCCCAGGTCACTGTACACCACCTGATTTGTGGCCCACCATTGAGCCCCTTTTATATTTCTATTCTACATTTTGTTATAGCTTGAAAACCGCTTAAGGCATGTCTGGGCATATTGCTCAAGACATAGTTCCCTGACTCCTCCTTCCCTAATCAGCATTTTATATATTCTCCTTGAATTATTATAGTGTATAAGGTTCATTATGGTGCAAGGATCTTACCTAAGGACCACACTGTCCTGTCCCACCTACAAAGCTGGGCCCCTACCCTCTTCTCCCAGAACATGACCCTAACCTGTTCTGGGGAATTCCAGTCTCTTTTACCGCCATGACCCTCCACCCTGCTCTGGAAATCCCTGACTATGGCCCTCCACCCTGTTCTAGGAGGGACCCCCATGACACAGGACAGTTACACCCTTGTACCCTTGTACCATATTCCCAAATTAGCTCTGAACTATAGATCTAACCAGTGATTGGCTTTTTTTTGCTTCTGTATGTCATACCTTTTGCTAGTTCCCTTCCCTGATTGTGGTTTTTGTAGTTTTAGCCTATATAATCAGATCTGTGCCCCCAAAAGATTACTACTTATTTGAGTGAATATACTCAGGTAGTTGCATGCTTGCTTAATAAATCCGCATCTAAATTTATCTTTAACCCAGGTCTCAGCTTGCTATTATTCTCTTCACAACAGCACTTATTCCAAGCTCACAATTGTGTGAAGTATTAAGACGAAGAACTTGTGAATACCACAGTGGGATGGACTTCCTGATGTAACAGAAAGAGGCTGGAACAGGGAAGAAAAGCATAAACTGGAGAGACAGAATTTCTTAGAGCAAGCAGTGTAGAGGTTGAGGAGAAGAGGCCCAGGCTAGAGAACATGATTTTAATTTTGAGAATGAAGCTTATGGTGGTGGAGTTTCTTCTGAAAGCCAGTTGGAGCTTCTGTTGAGACTTTTCTTCTGGGAACTTCTACTGAGAGCTTCCAAGAACCAGGCTGAGGAGCTACCAACTTCTCTTGAGAGCTGCTGAAACTGCCAAAGACTATTGAGGGCCAACCAGAGCTGCCTAGGACTGAGGAAGCATGCCTGTGGTGCTGGTACTTTGTCTGTTTTAGGTCTATTTGATTTCACAGGTAAAAAGTGAATTGATGAGGATGCTGGTAATATTCATGAATATAATTGTGGCCTATTTAAGTTTTGTCTTCCAAGGAACAGAAATTATAAAGGACTTGAGGTGGGCTGGACACTGTGAGCTTCAACATGGAATGGGAACTAGACAAGGAACTGGGAGTTGCCTGCCTTTGAATCCAAGTGATAGTTTGGTGGATTCAGGTAGGGGCTGGGCCCATGGAGGAGGAACCATGGAAGCTGGGAGCCTGCCTCAAGTCAAGATGAAAAGATCTCTCCTTGGATATTTAATGCTGATAGATGAGATTGTAACTTATTTGTGACTGGGGTGAATGACCTTTGTACTTTCCACTACCCCTTAAGAGGGTACTTAGTAGAGACTGATGTTATTGTAACTTAATTGTACCCTGTGGATGGAGGACTTTGGCCTTTGTACTTTGTGTCAAATTGAGGAGGCTTGCCCCCTTACGGGATTTACTAAATTTACATAAGGATTTACTAAATTAAGGACTTACTAAATGAAAGTTATCTTTTGCTTAAAATTCCATGACCACTTTGATGAAAACTATGTGGTCATTTTAGTAATAAGATGTGATTTTAAAGCATTCTGAATGCTGTATTTTGTTTTCTATAAATGTTTTGTCTTGGTTTGTTATTGAATAAATAGAGAGTTCACTAAACTGTGTAATCAGAACCTTGAAAGCTGTTCACAGCAGCAGTCCTCTGGAAAGCTGCTCATGCTTGACTTTATATCATCAGCATTACATAGTTTAACCAAGTCAATAAGTGTAAATTAAATACTTTCTTTTTCTCAGGAACCATGTTAAACCTTGGAGATAAAATTACAGGCAAAAAGAAAAAAAGATAGTTCCTGCAGAATATACCTTAGTAACCTAGAGAGGGAAAGGTTGAGAAGAGAGTTCTGGGGAATAAGGAACATAGTGGAATAAGGACTGCTGACCTGGACAGCTTCTTTTTTTAATATCAAACTTTTGTATTAAACAAAACTAAACCTCCCATTGTTTTCTGAAGAGGAAACTGAGGCAGGCCTAGAGACATCAGGTAATCTGCAGAAGGTCAGCTGTCCCATACTGTCCCTCTTATGCCAGTAAGGATTTGAGATATTATGCTGCCTATTTATTTATAGTTTTCAACATTTACTTCCACAAGTTTTTGAGTTCCAAATTTTCTCCCCATCTCTCCCCTCCACCCACACCAAGAGGGCATGTAATTTTATATGGGTTCTACATATACATTCATATTGAACCTACTTTCACATTACTAGTGTTGAAAGGAAGAATTAAAACCACTGGGAGAAACTATGAAAAAGAAGAAAAAAAAGCAAAAAGAGAAAAAAATTGAGAGCAATTAACATGCTTCAATCTGCATTCAAACCCCATACTTTTTCTGGATGTCCTTGGAGTTGTCTTGGATCCATACATTGTTAAGAAGAGATAAGTTTATCAAACTTAGTTATCACATATTGTGGCTGTTACTGTGTACAATGTTGTCCTAGTTCTGCTTACTTCACTCAGCATCAGTTCATTCAGGTCTTTTCAGGTTTTTCTGAAGTCTGCCTGCCCATCATTTCTTATGGAACAAAAGCATTCCATTACATTCATATACCACAACTTGTTCAGTCATTCCCCAACTGATAGGCATCCCCTCAATTTCCAATTCTTTTGGGGATACAGATCTAGAAGTTGTATTGTTGGGTCAAAGAGCATGCACAGTTTAATAACCCTTTAGGAATAGTCCCAATGCTCTCCAGAATGATTGGATCAGTTCACAGCTCCACCAGTAATGCATTCGTGTTCCAATTTTCCCACATCTTCTCCAGCACTTATCCTTTTCCCATTTTGTTGTGTTGGCCAATATGATAGATATAAATTAGTTTGGGGTTCATTTTTCTAATCAATAGTGATTTAGAATATTTTTTCATATGACTATAGGTAGCTTTAATTTATTTCTCTAAAAACTACCTGTTCATATCCTTTGACCATTTATCAACTGGGGAAAGACTTGTATTATTATAAATTTTACTCAGTTCCCTATAAATTTTAGAAATGAAGCCTTTATCAGAGATGCTGGTTGTAAAAATTATTTTCCAGTTTTCTGCTTTACTCCTAATTTCAGTTGCATTGACTTTGTTACTTCAATTTACTGTAATCAAAATTATCCATTTTGCATTTCATAATGTTCTCTATCTTGTTTGGTATAATGACGTACACATGCAGCTTTCCAGAAGAATGCTACTGTGAGCAGCTTTTAAGTTTCTGATTGCACAGTATAGTGAACACTCTATTCCATAACAAATCAAAGCAAAACGTTAACAGAAAATCAAGGTACAGCATTCACAATATTACAACTTATCACAGAAAATCATAATATAGTATTTTTAACAGCTTATCATTAAAATGGCCACATAGTTTCCACCATAGTGACCACAAAATTTTGAACAAAGAACAACCATCTCAAAGTATAACAGTTAAAGTCTTCCACTCATAGGGCATGCAAAATTAACTCAATCAGTCACTTATTCAGCAATCAATTACTAATTATCATTAATCACTTAGTACAATCATTATAAAATACACAGACCCTCCCCCCCTTACGTCACTAGTAAATTCACAATTCCTCAGTCAATATACAGTATCGGAGTAGTCTTCTTTCAGCTTGGTTCAGGGGGATCTCTCAGATTCCCTGGATCTCCTTCCATGGTCCCAGCTCCTACCTGAATCCACCAGTCACCTAAATTCAGAGGCAGACAGCTCCCAGGTCCTTGTCCAGTTCTCCAGGCAGTTCCTGTTCCAGATTGGAGCTCAGCTCACAGTGTCCAGTCCATCTCAAATCCTCCTCAATTTCTGTTCATGGGAACTCAAGGCTGAACCAAGCTACAAACAGATAAAGTCTTATCATCCAGGTCATGCTTCCTCAGTCTTCTGCAGCTTGTTCAAAAAATAATCAGAATCACTTTATCCAGCCTTGGGGCAGGGGGGAAGCACTCCTGGACTTGTGTGGTTCCTCTTCCACCTCCTGGGCTCCTCTTCAGAAGAAGCCACCACAAGTTCTCAGGAAATTCAGCTTCTGCCACCAGACTCTTGTTACAAGAAATTCTTACTGTCCCTTCCTGGGGCTTTTCCTTACGTACACACAGCATTAGCTTCCTGTTTCACCCAACTCCTTCCTGTTAGGTTAGTAACAGGAGACAGAGTTCATACCTTCTGTTTCCCCAAAAGAAGCTGGATCACTTACTAAGTGCTAAGTGCCTGCTGCCCTTACTTACATTGAAACAAGGTGCTAAGTATCTACTTATTTGCCAATACAAAAAGAGGTCTCCAAATTCAAATTACATTACCTTTACACTTGGTCATAAATCCTTCCATTCCTCATAAATCTGATAGGTAAACTATTCTTTGCTCTCTAAGTTTGCTTATAGTATCAGCCTTTATCTTTTCATTCTGGACATTTCTTTAGAAAGGAGACTCTATATCAAGGGAATCAATGAAAAGAAATGCAAGGGAAAGTGACCTAGCTGTACCAGATCTTAAACTGCATTATAAAGCAGCAATCATCAAAACTACTTGGTGCTAACTAAGAGAGTGGTGAATCAGTGAAATAGGTTAGGTACACAAGACACAGTAGTACTATAGTAATATACTATAGTATAAATATAATATACTATAATAATATATTCTTATATAGTATTATATATCATGGTATACTATAGTAATCTACTGTTTGATAAACCTAAAATGACAGTTTCTGGGATAAGAACTCACCATTTGACAAAAACGTCTGGAAAAACTGGAAAATAGTATGGCAAAAACTAGGCATAGACCAAAATCTTACACTGATAACCAAAATAAAGTCAAAATGGCTACACCATTTAGATATGGATGTTGTCAAACATTCTGGAGAGTTTGGAACTATGTCCAAAGGGCTATAAAAATATGCATATCCAGCAATACTACATCTAGGTCTGTATCCCAAAGAGATCATAAAAATGGGAAAAGGACCCACATGTACAAAAATTTTTATAGAAGCTCTTTTTGACAATCAAAAAGTCAATCAAAATCTATAAAGACACATCTAGCAAGAACTTCCTCTGTGCCAGGCACTGTGATAAGTACTGGGAAAACAAAGATGAAAGTAAGATCATCTGCACTGAAAATTTCCATTTTACTGGGAGTGAAATAATATGATATGGACAAATACGCATTAGAAATAGGGTGACTGGGGAAACAGTCTAGCAGTCTGGGAAATCAGGAAAGAAAGAAGAATTCAGGATTTCTCATAAAATAGCTTTTGAGTTGAGTCTTGAAGGATCCTGAAGAAAATTAAGAATTTCAAAAGGCAGGGGTAATTTTTTTATACATTGGGAAGAGCCAGTACAAAGTGTTGTATTTGGAGAATGGACTTCCACATATGATAAATAGTAAGAAGGCCAGATTAACTGGACAATACAGTGTGTTAAGGAGGATGGTATATAAATAAGGGGCAGTTGGATCATACAGTGGATAGAGCACTGATCTTGGAATGAGGAGGACTCATATTGATGTGTTCAAACCAGTCTCTGACTCTTACTAGCTGTGTGACCTTGGGCAAGTTACTTAACCCTGTTTGCCTCAGTTCCTTTTCTGTAAAATGAACTGGAGAAGGAAATGTCAAGGAAATGTCAATGGGATCACAAAAGCAGACCTGCACAACCTATGGCCCATGGGCTGCTTGCAACATGCCAAAGGATTTCGAGCAGCTCACAAATAATAGAAAGGCACTTTTTACGGGCCACCCAAAATCTTTTGATGAGCCATAGGCTGTGAGAGCCTGACAAAGAGTGAGACATGACTGAAAATGACAGAAAACAACATGTAAATAAGCTTGGATTTGTAATTTGTGACCATACTGTGGAGGGTTTTAAAAGCCAAACCAAAAAGGTATCCCTCACAGAATCTAACAAATTTTGGGATCATTAAAGCATATTTTTATCAAGAGATAAAAATATAAAAGTGAAAAGTGCTTTTCCTCAAAAGGTTTACATTCTAGTTAAAGAGACAACATATACATATAAAACATACAATGGGGGAACAGTGAATAAGAGCACCTGCCCCTGGAGTCAAGAGGACCAGAGTTTAAACCTGGCCTCAGACACTTGATACTTACTAGTTGTGTGACCTTGGGCAAGTCACTTAAACCTGATTGCCTCACCCTGACCCCCCAAAAACACAAAACCCCACACAATGTAGATTCTAGGTAGTCTTAAAGCAGAAGCTGCCACTGATATCCCTCAAGGAATCCAATAAATGTGGGGCCGTTTCAAGCACATTTTCATCAAAAGGTAAAATATATATATGTCCAATTAATAGTATTTTATTTTTTTCCAATTGCATGTAAAGATAGTTTTCAACATTCACTTTATAAGGTTTTGAGTTGCAAATTTTTTCTCCCTTTACAATTTAAGAGAGAACATGTACATACAAAATACATACAATGGAGATTCTAGGTAGCCTCAAAACAGAAACTACAATTGACCAGGGGACCTCTTGCAGGGAAGGTGATAATTTAGCTGAAAAGGCTCAACTCCTGGAGTACTTAATAGCTTATGTGCAGATGGCCATATATGAAACATATTGTTAATGCCTCTGACCACAAATTTCTTCACTGTTTAAAAAGATACCATTATGGATTATGTGCTTTCTTTCTTTTATTATTTTTTCATTACATGAATCCCCTGTCAATAGGCAAATTCATCTGGAAGGAAAGAGCTAAAGAGGTTGCTAGTGCATGAAGAAAGGAAAGTGGGACCCTGAAAGGAGAAATAAGGAAGGTGTCAAAGACAGGTGTGGTTCACGTTTTAATTTTTGCCTAAGTGGTCTCAGTGTTGAAGGGTTGTAAGGCCATGCACAAGCACCTTTCCAAAAGGATGCTACTATGAACAGCTTTTAAGATTCTGATTACACAGTATAGTATAATGCTCTATTTATTCAAGAACACATCAAAGGAAACATTCACAAATATAATACACACAATGTCACATCTTATCACAGAAAATCACAGTATAGTGTTCACAACAGCTTATCATTAGAATGGCCATATAGTTTTCACCAAAGTGGTCACAGTATTTGGAACAAAGAACAAAAGAACAATCATCTGGTATCCCTAAGGAGGTCTGCCTCCTTATACAGACTTTCAGTCATCTCAAAATACAATAGTCAGTCTTCCACTCATGGGGCAATCATAGGTTAACTTAATCAGTCACTTACCTAGCAATCAGTCACTAAGTATCTTAATCACTAAATACAATCATTAGAAAATTATACAAACCCTCCACCCCTTGGTCTCTAGTAAACTTCAATTTCATCACCAAATTCAATACCCAAGGAGAGGCCTTTTCTTCATCTTGACTCGGAGTGGTCTCTCAGATTCCCTGGATCTCCCCCCCTTCCATGGTCCCAGCTCCTACCTGAATCTACCGAACAGTCACCTGGATTCAGAGGCAGACAGCTCCCAGGTCCTTTTTCAGTCCTCTGGGTAGTTCCTGCTACACACTGAAGTTCACAGGATCCAGGACATCTCAAAACCTTCACAATTTCTGTTCCTAGGAATTCAAGTATCAAACAAGCCAAAAACAAACAAAGTGGTAGCATCCTGGTGTTGCTTCTTCAGTCCTCCAGCAGTTTGTCTGGCCCTAGGACCCAGAAGAAATCTGGCACCAGCAACTTCTCAAGAAAACTTCAAGGACATTCTCAGTCCAGTAGTAAAAGCCCAGCTTCCAGATGCTGCAAGAGAAGCTCTCTCTCTATCCTCCCCTGCCCCCCGCCTCTCTCTGCTGGCCTCAGTCTCCATGATTCTTCCTCTACCAGGAGCCCACCAGAAGAAAAATTCTGATTTACACACACAGAGCCTTAGCTTCCTGTTTCAGCCAAATCCTTCCCGTTATGTCAGCAACAGGAGACAGAGTTCATACCCTTTGCCTCTTTCACAGAGGCTTGACTAAGGGCTAAGTACCTGCCTAATTGACATAACAAAAAGGGGTCTTCAGATTTAAATTAATTACTATTACAAGAGTTTGATTAAATTCATTCCTTTTTGTGAACCTAGGATATACTCTACTCTTCTTATTATAGAATTACATATTTAGAATTAAAATTTAATTTAAAGGGGCAGCTAAATGGTACAGTGAATAGAAATCAGGAGGACCTGAGTTCAAATCCAGCCTCACACACTTGACACACGACACACTTACTAGTTGTGTGACTTTAGGCATGTCACTTAACCCTAATTGCCCTCCAAAAAAGCAAAAAGAAAAGTTAATTTAAAGATCAACAAGTTCAACCATATCATTTTACTTATAAGAAACTTAGGCTCAGAGAGAAGTGATTTGAAGTCAGGTCTTACTGACTCATACTCTAGCACCCTACCAACCTCATCATGCTGCCATTCTCTTCCTTCAATGTCTTCATGGTTAAGGGCTAGAAACCAGAATGGGGAAGAAAACCTTGTCCAGGATATCTGAAAATAAGGATTAAATAGATAAAATCTACATTAGGACACCATGGGATGTGTTGGCAATTATCAAGGAATTCATGAAAAAGAATGTGATCTCTGACATTGCTAAGTCACTTTAACTCTTTGGACATGCTTTTCTCATCTATAAAATGGGATGGTTGGGCCAGATAATCTCTAAGATTCCTTATATGGATTATACATTTTTGAGATGGAAAAGGAGATTCAATTATAACATTTAGGATAACATATTACAAGAGCATTCACTTTAAAATTATTTTTGTGTGCATCAAACCCTCCTCCTTAGGACTTTCCTCAGTGCCTCCTTCACATCTTTGTTCCTTAGACTGTAGATGAGGGGATTCAGCATAGGAATCACTGTGGTATAAAAAACAGACGCTACTTTCTCTTGTGTCATGCTGCTGCTGGATGCTGGTTTAAAATACATAAACATAATGGAGCCATAAAAAATGGCTACAGCAGCAAGGTGGGAACCACAGGTACTGAAGGCTTTATACCTGCCCTTAGCAGAGTTGATGTGGAAGATGCTAGAAAGGATGAAAGCATAAGAGATCAAGATGGCCAGAGTGGTTGCCAACACATTGAATCCAAGGAGAAACATCACTAAAAGCTCATTGATATAAGTACTGGAACAAGAGAGCTTCAGAAGGGGAAGGATATCACAGAGGTAATGGTTAATGAGATTAGGACCACAGAAAGATAATCTGGCCATACAACCTGTGTGTGCAAGGGCACCAACAATCCCTATCACATACACTCCTATTGCCAGTAGGGAACAGACTCTCGGGGACATGACAATGTTATAGTGCAGTGGTTTACAGATTGCAACATAACGATCAGAAGCCATGGCTGTCAGCATGTAGCACTCATCAATAGCAAAAAAACAAAAGAAGAACAGTTGTGTCATGCACCCAGCATAGGAGATGATGTTTTGGTCCTCTATAAAATTCACCAGAAGTTTAGGGGTAACAACAGAGGAATAACAAAGATCTATGAAAGACAAGTTGCTGAGGAAATAGTACATAGGGGATTTGAGCTGAGAACTAACAGCAATTAAGAGGATCATGCCCAGGTTCCCCAACATAGTGACCACAAACACCCACAGGAACAGGAGGAAAAGGGGAAACTGAAGTCTTGGCTGATCAGTTAATCCTTCAAGGTAAAACTCAGTCACTGTGGACTGATTTTCTGAGGCCATTCCTAGACAGATGTGGGGGAAAAAAGCCATAGTAAAAATAAAATATTTTCATTTTATAGTAACAGATAATTCTGAAACAGAACAGAAGGGGAAAATGTCATTGCTTCAGAATAATTTAATCCTTGTCAATTAGAATTTGACATTACTAACAGTGAATAGTCTTACCTTTGGTTCTGTATTACCCTAGATTTTCAAAAGATACAGCAGCAAAGTGTGTATTCTGGCCAAGCTCCTAGCATCAGAGCTTCAAAGCTAGAAGGTCATGTAGTCTACCCTACCCCTCATCCTTCCATTTGACATATGAAGGCATAGATGCCCAGAAAGATGAGGTGACTTGCCCAAAGCCATAAAGTATTAAATGACAGAGGTGTGGTTCAAATCCAGGTTCTCTGATCATGATGCATCCCTGCTTCCTCATGCTCAGACTGCCTCCCAAGTTCTACCATACTGGAAAGTGTTTGCATAGGATTATGGTAAATGAGTTGTATGTTTATTAACTGAATCTCATCACCAGAAAGTTTTTCACTAGGTGCTATATTTCTTTGGCTATGATGATTCATTGAACCAAATATCAAGATGGGAAAGAATTATAATCTGAATGTGTAGAAATCTGCACATGAAAGAAATCACAGATCTTTTAAAGTTGTGTATTCGAGACCTGGAAGCTTCAGCAAATAGACACACACACAATTTGCATAGATGTGTGTATATTATGTGTGTGTATGTATGTGCATATATACATATGTGCATATATTTATACATATATATATATATATATATATGATTTTAGCACAACGGCACTTTTTCTAACCTTTATCAAGATACAATGAGGAAATGTGGCCTGGTAGGGTTCTCTTTCTGGCATTTCCATGCCTGAATCATGGTTTAACCAGATCAAGCTGGCAGTTAGTTGAACCCCCAAACAGTGATGCTATCATTAGCTATTAGGAAGGTTCTCTAGATGTAAGATTTTCTCTTGTGCCAACTTGCTTCTAGTTTACCCGAGTTAGCCAAGGAGTGCTCCCTGTTGCCTGGTATTTATTTTGAGTGTCTTAGAAGTAGCTATATTTTGTGGTACCCTTTCCACTGATTGTCTTGATACCTTGTAATGTTTTTGTGTCTGGGCTTTCTTTTTTCACTATGTTAGTCTATGTGTCCTGTGAGGGTTAGAGACATATGTTACAGGCTTTCTGTGATATAGGTGATTTATTCCAGGTACATAGGTAGCTTCTAACAAGGAAACATAGTTTGTTACAGTGCAAAGGGGATATGCTTGAAAGGGAGAGGATACAAGTTCAAATCCCACCCCAAGCTCTTATTACCTAGTAAGTCACTTAATCTTCTTAGACCTTGTTTTCCTCCTTTGTAACTAAGGGTGGCAGACTAGATGACCTCTGAGAACCCTGCTAGCTTCAAATCTATGATCCTATTTCAGCTTTATTTTAACTCCCCCCTATAATCCACCTGCAAATGTTAACAACTTGGGTACAGTCCCATAGGGAAAGACCAATTAAAAATAAATATAAAGCAACAAAGAACATGACACATGACAAAGATCCGATTCTGAATTTTTCATGATACACTTTTCTTTTGTGAAAACGGTACATTTAAACTAATAACTAATGTTGGATCGCCTATTGTCCTTTCAAAATTATTAAATCTTATACCTGTTTGATACTTAGTGAGAGAGATCTCTTGCAGGTAGACTGCTGAAGTCCTGGGGTGGTAGTCCCTCAGTGGGATTGAAATATCTAAGGAAAAATTTTTACTGAGTGTCAGGATTTGAAGATCCCGGATATCTTGGGGAATGTCCCATTGTTTCCCTTAAAAAAAAAAAAACATCACCAAAGATAAAACTGATCTCATGCTTGAAGAAAGACCATCAATGCCACAGTAACACATACATGAATGGGGGATGGAGCAGAGCATTTCTCTGTTCAGATAATGCTCAAAATCTGCCTCTAGTAGTCATAGACAAGAAAGAGAGGTGGTGGTGAGGAGCCTGCATATCACCTTCTTGGTTGGATATTACAAGGTCATCTCTGGCAGCCCTTGCAAGGTAAACATGGGCAAAGAATAAATAGGGGAACACCTTGTAATCCAAAGAACACTTGAACTTAGAATGAATAACCTTAATATATATTTATATTATATATATGTATATATACATGTATAGAAAGACAGACAGAGAGAATTATAAAACTTTACATTCATATGTCATTTGATCATCAGCATAAATCAAATAACTTTCTCATAGTCAGAGACAGTTTTTTGAAGTCAAGTCAACACCTAATTTCAGGTCTAACATTCTTTCAGTTATACCTTGTTGCTCTAGACATAGCCAGGACCCCATTTAGAGTTTTAGAGAAGGCATTATAGTGTACTGTCAAATGACCAGTAAGAGATATAGATAACAAAACTAGAGTAAGAAAGAAAACTAAAATAAGGAGGAAAAAATCAAGTCCTATGATACATAGAGGTAGTTTAGGTGGCAGAGTGGATGGAACACTGGGCTTGAAATCAGGAAGACTCATCTTCATGAGTTCAAATTCATCCTCAGACACTTACTAGTTGTGTGACCCTGGATAAGTCACTTAACCCTGTTTTCTTTAGTTCCTCATTTGTAAAAATGAGTTTCAGACAGAAATGGCAAATCAGTCCAATATCTCTGCCAAGAAAATCCCAGAATATGGTCATGAAGAATTGGACACCATTGAAACAACTGAACATCAGCAATGACAACATGATACAAAGAATATATAAAAGGAAGGAGAGGTACCATTGTATTAGTTAATATACTCACAGTACAGCTTATTATTAAAATAAGTAATAAAGGATGGGGAGCGTGCTAGTGCTTTAATTAGTATAGGGAACATCAAGATGAAGAAGCATCCATTACCAATGCCATTCAGCAATACCTCTTTAATTTGTAGGCTTAGAGATTTGTTTAGAGTAATAAGAAATTACGAGACTTACTTAGGGGACTGTAACAAGCATATGTAAGAGGCAGGATTTCCTCACTCTGTGACCAGCTCTTTATCCTCTGCATCATACTGCCTGTTAAAAATAAGACCATATATTTGTGGGTATGGGACAGCACTCCTGAAGATGAATGCATCATTTTCTCAAGAACTGCATTTCATTTTAAACATTTTATGAAAATCAGGTGGAATTTGTATACTGACCTGAGACTTGTCAGAAATAGAGATGTCATTTGGTATTTCTTGATTTTTACCTTCATTCTCTTATAAGGGGAAAATAACACATTGTCATTTTCCCTGGCAAATCATAACTGAAGTACCTTGCCAATCCTCATTAAAGGGTAAAGTTATTTATGGGATTACTTCAAAACTCAAGAGACATTTGGAAGAAAGGGAAATAAAGGAAGGGCATCCTCATTACCAGTAGAGTTGCCAGTCAGAGCCAAGGATAGGAACTCTGCTGACTCTGACATACCAACCCTCCAGTGAGGGGAGTTTTTATTTGTTCTTGGGACCAAGGGAAATGAAGAGGACAAAAGACTCCACAAGAGTTCAATGTCCCAAAGGTTGGGCTCTCCTGGTAGCAAACAATTACTCGTTGAGTGTTTGTCTTCCAGATAAATATCATTAAGGTATCTTAGTGATTAGAATTAGAGCCAAATTCCTTTGAGATGGTATTCCCCAAGTATTATGGCTCTGAGTAGGATGGTAAAGGCATTCTAAACACTTCAGAATGATTTTGGTATATCTGGTCCCCATACTTTTTCTTTTTTATTAACAATTAGATCCAAACAATTGGTCGTTGCTCACCTGTCCCTGTTATGAGAAAACTTTGTGTTAGAAGACCAATTCTGCAAGTCTTGAGACCACCACAACAGTATCCTTTTAAGAGAAACTGTAAGCACATACTCATGTGAAAATACTTACAATACCATTTTTCAAAAGTTGATACAGCATGTCCCCCAAATAGCATTTTGACTACCACTAGCTTGTTTTTCTCCCTAATAACAAGCCCTCCCAAATAATATTTTGCCCTGACCCTGATACACAACTTGCCCAATTCCAAGGAGGTCATCCAAAATCATAGGATCAGTACCCCACTCTCAGAAAGGTATTTTGGAGCCACCCACCCATGTCCAGGAGGAAAACACCTTATTGCTGGACCACTCCCTCTTCCTGCTGAATATATTCCTGTTTCTATGCTCCCTATTGCAGTGCTGCCTTTATGTGAATTATACTGTTAGAATGTATGCCTGAGTTATATGCTTGGTTTGCTTTTCCTCTTTCTCCTTCTTGCTCTTCCCCATTGCTTGCAATGAAGTTTTGCATTGAACTGATTCCCATTTTTTTAAATGTTATTCTCAGTGTCTGAAGTCATCAAGGAGTTGTTTGCTTCAATATCTCTGCCTGGCCCACTGCCCTTTCCTTAGGCATGAACTGGGTGCTCCAGCAAGGACTTAACCCATTGACAGCCACACCTACTCTGGGGGAGTTGACCACTGTAAACTTAGTTGTAAAAAGCTAAGGTCAAGCGGGTAACTCTATATCCTCTCAAAAGGGACTCCCTTATGCGTGAGAGACTACCACAAAATACCTTCCAAATGGTCTCAATAATTAATGCCATTTGAAATGTTATTCTTCTTTTTTAAAATAATTTATTCTCTGCTTTTCCTTTTCTTTTTGAACTCAATCATTTTGAATTGGTATTAATAAATTATCTCCCTTTGCTCTATTAGTCAAATGAGCGTAACAAAATAAAAGAGTTTCTCAACCTGAGTCCGTGGACTTCTTTTTTTTTTAAGAAGAAAGGGTCCATAGTCTTCACTACATTGTCTATGTTGCCCAAAATACAAAAAAATGGTTAAGAACTCCAAATTTGGAATCATATATTCTGAACTTTGAAAAGGAGCTTAAAGTTCATCTATTCCAATTCCCTACGTCAAGAGAAATCAGGATTCTGACGTGAAATTTTTGCCTAGTACCACCTCAACTTGAGGGAATTCATTTTCAGAAGGAATTAATTTCTCTGGAAAAAAATTAGTTAGTTACAGATATATTGGGATAGAGTCATGTATACATGCTAATAAAGAATTGTATATATTGATCCTTAGAGGGCTCCAACCTGTTCACAGAAGGATTTTCATGTCATTAGGATGCAAAACCACTTTTTGTTATGTAACAAAGATTTGAAGATTTGATATTGACCACACTTGCTGGTATTGTATGTCACCCTTCAGCACAACATAGTTACATATCTAATATTATCATCCCAAGCTCTAGGGAAATCTAGGGGAATGTATACATACTTCCTTATTTGCTAATAAAATTTCAACCTATTTTTCAATTGGTCACAATTGAAAAACTGAACATTGTGTTACTCTACCACAATTCATCAAATATTACTTAATAAACTAGGAAAACTTCTTTTTCCCAAGAGCGGTTTCTCATATCTCACTCAAATCAAGCCTTCTAGAATTAAATAAATATTAAAGGTATTACATATATAATCTTACAAACAATTAAATCAATAAAAATCACAGAAATAGATAATGATTTGTGCTGTTTTATCAGTGACAATGATCACAATGCAAGCCACCTCAAACCCTCAGTGTAGCTTCCTTGAGAACATAATCTTACATCACTGAGGTCATTCAGGATAACAAATAAAATCTCTTCAAAAATCATATCCATCATCTTGGAAAGATAAAGATTATTGTTGTTTAGCCCTTCTCAGTTGTTTCTGACTCTTTGTCAGTCCTTTTAGGGGTTTTCTTGCAAAGATACTGGAGTGCTTTGTCATTTCCTTCTCCAGGTTGTTTTATAGATGAGGAGACTAAAGCAAACAAGCTTAAGTGACTTGCTTAGGGTCACACAGCTAGTAAGTTTCTGAGGGTAGATTTGAACTAAAGTCTTCCTGACTCCAGACCTGTATCCACTGCTCCACCTATAAAAAAGGAATCATCTTTATCTTCTCTTTCTGTATTTCATTCAATTTCTTTCTAGCCATGAAAGGAAAACACTCCCTTCACAGATGCTCACAAGATGTCAGTCACAACTGTAATTGCAAGAGTTTATAAGCCTCTCAAAGATAAAATAACATCTACAATCACTGTGGGAAAAGCTGTTGAAACTTGGTAACAGACATGAGATGAGATGATGAATAGAAGGTCTTCCTTTTTTTTAACTTCACTAAGACACAGATTTCTTATAGGGCTTGAAGACATTAAAGATACTCATTTACCATGAAACTGAAGAATAGTTCTTTTTCTTTCAAGTTCAGAAATGTTTGAATGTGGATATTCTTAGGTGGGACAGTAGATACAATTTTGAGCCCTTTTTTAAAGACTTGAGTCCAAATCTAGCCTTAGACACTTACTAGTTGTGTGATTCTTGGCAACTCACTTAGCTGCTCTGCCTCAGTTTCCCCATATGCAAAATACAAAATAATAATACCATTATTTCCCAGGGTTGTTGAAAAGATCAAATTAGCTAAAAAAAAAATTATAAAACACTTAGCAGCGTGCCCGGCACATAGTAAGCACTATATAAATGTTATCTGCTGTTTTATCATCATCATCATCATCATCATTATTATTGAAAACAAACCTGTTTCTTTCTCAGATACCATTAGAAAATATGTAGATTCATTTCCAAGTAATTATGTGAGTTTGGGGTGATATAAATTGATAGGACACATGTTACTGGGAAATTTTACAGTAGGGGTGACTAGCATAACACATCCTCATGATATGTGGCAATTAAAAATGAAAAAATTATCACTTCTTTTTGTATTGAGGAAGTTATGGAAAATAAGTTCTTTGAAAACCAAGGTTTCTATTACCAAAAATTACATGAGGATCCAAATGAAAGCAGAATTTTAAAGAAAAAAGTCAGAAGTGACAGTGAAGGAGAAGGTATATGAACCAAACCTCCTAAATCTCCCTACAGGTTAATCATTGTATTGTGTGATATTCAGGTACAGGCTAGAAGTACATAAAAAGTGAAAGGGCAACAGAGTATCTGTGATCTACCTTAGCTAAGTTTATGGGTTAACATGGAAAAGAAGGTAAATCTTATAGTTGTTCAGTAAGAAGAGGTGCTATAGGAAAATGACAGAGTATGCAAAGGAGGAATTGAAACAAGGGATATGGAAGGAGGAGATGTCAGTGCAATCAGAGAAATAGGCTGCCAAAGATCATTTCCATGGTGAGAGAAAAATACTCAATAATGGAAGATGCAAAGCTTATAATAGATCTAATCTGCAAGGAGATTGTGCACAGAGAGGCTGCTTCAAGTGAAAGAATGCTGTGCTTCTGTGGATAATATCCAGGCTAAGGACAGAATTCAGAGCTCCTGGGAGCAGCTAGCATCTAAAATGATGGGAGGGCATGGATCCAAGTGGGAAAGTACATGTCAGATGGGAAAGGAAATGATAACGGACTAAAAGGAAGAAAATTGGGCTACATGATTTAGGACAGTGAAATTTTTAACATGGAGCAAATTTTCTGTCCCCATTACCTCCTTCGTTAAAGCTAAGATCTACAAGGCAACAGGATAGAAATTGAATAGAAGAGAGAACTAAATCTTTATACATTGGAAGCTTTATTTCCCTGAAGAACACAAGGAAGCTAAAGGAGTAGGTAAGTACACACACCATGAAATCTTAGAAGAAATGATTAAAGTAGACCGAAAGGAGAGATTAATCATTGAAAGCAACAAGGTAAAGAGAGCCTTCTTAGAAAATAGCACAGAAAAAGAAAACCAACAAATAAAAGAAGTTGAAGCAAGAGAGAAGTAAAGTTGTGAATTAACCTCTTAAGTGAGAGGAAGAAAAGAGCAGGAAAGGGGCAAAGAATTAGAAGATGAAATAAAAGGAAAAAATAAAAAGAGGTCAATAAGTAAAATGTTTCAGTTACCAAACACCCTTACTTGGTGCTTTCTGTAATGCATTTTGGGGCCATGATATTCTAGGGAAATACAGTCTTTCCCTCCCTACTGTTACAGTGTCTTTTTCACTATTTGTCTCCCATGCCTGGAATTCTTTCCCTTCTCATCTCTACCTCCAGTCTTTCCTGGCTTCCTTCAAGTCTCAGCTAAAATCCCCCCTTCTGCAAGAAGTATGTCATGGTCCTTTAACATTAAGCTCAATACCTTTGGGATTCCCTACAATTTTCCTGTGTATGTCTTTCATCTATCTTGTTGCTTGTTGTCTCTCTCATTTTTTTTATGTTTCTAGTGCTTAGCACAGTTCCTTGTACATGGTGTTGTTGTTATTCAGTCATGTCTAGCTTTTCACGATCCTATTTGAGGTTTACTTGACAATAGTAGTAGGGTAATTTGCCATTTCCTTCTTGGATGCATCTTACAGATAAGAAAATTCAGGCTATTAGGGTTAAGTAATTTGTCTAGGGTCAAGCAGCTGATAAGTGTCTGAGGCCTGATTTCAACTTGGGTCCTTCTGACTCCAGGGCTGGTGTTCTATTCACTGAGCCATCTAGCCATCCTATTCCCCAACCCCCGGCCCCATTTTGACCTGTTGTCAAGATTCTGGAAGTCATTCCACCCAGGAAAGAGCTAGTACCATCTCCAGAATATTAATTATTAATAGGATAAAGGAAAACTTTCTTCTTTGACATTCAAAGCAGTGACCAGTAGAGAAGGCTATAATGAGAAAGACAGAGTTTTCTGGGAAATATTAGCAGTAGAAGCTTTAGAGGCATTGACTCTGAGTAGTAATACTGAGATGTTGTAGCGTTAATATAATGAATGAGCATTACATCAAAGGAAGAGATTAAAATTCTGGCTTCTCTGGAAAATTGAAAAAATCTATATTTACTAGTTCAAAAGCTAAATTATAGCAAGGAACTTTTTCCAAATCAGAGCCTAATCTCATCTTTTTTAATACAAAACATCTAAAAGCTACAACTAATGTTACCTATCTTGCAAATCTGAGCTTAAGTAAAAATGCAAAAAGATTCAGCAGAAAAATAAGATTTTTGAAGGATTACAAGGAAGAAAGCCAGACCTAAAAAATTATTTGCTTCTCAAATCCAAAATAGTTTTGTCAAAAGTTTTGATTCTATGAATAAAACAGGAAATATAGAAAGACTAAATAAGTATCAGTGCAATGAATTAAAGATGTCAAACTCCAGATAACAAAAATATGTAAAAAAGTAAACAAATAAAACAATCAAGGAAAAGAAAAATAAGAAGTGATTAAGAGGGTTTTTTTTTCTAAATATACATGAGGAGGAGAGTATTCTGGGAAGATAGCAGATTAGGTCAGAAAATTCTAAACTCTCCAGATTTCCCCTACAAACAAGACAAAACAGTGCCTCTGAGTGAATGTAAAGCAGTAAAAATAATCAGGAGTTGGGACAGAATAGTGATTCTCATGGGATAATTGAAGAAGTTCTGAAGAAAAATCTCAGGATCTAGGACCAGTATTTGGTCCCTGTGGAGTATAAATATCTCCAGGCTAGTCCCACTGAAATAGCTAGTAGCAAGCCCTGGGGCTAGCAAGGTTGAGAGGTAGCCTCAGCCCCAGCAATAGAAACTTTCACCTCCTGGAGAGTGGGGGGAGTCTAGCATCTGAGCCTAGGAAGATTGAGGGATCCTCTTCTGATAAGAGATGTCAGTCCCAGCCGTTCTGCCAAGAACTGGGTGGCTCTGGGTGAGAAGGAACCAGCACACACCAGGTGGATGCAGAAGCAGTGGGGCAGGGATGCTTACTATGAGCACTTACAAGAAGGCAGAGTTCTTGGTTTGAGTTTCAGGCCAGAAGGGAGAACTGAAAGATGATCTGAAAGAGGCCAGAGACACCATATCCCATACCCTAGGACTAGAGATAATTACAATAATAAGCTGCTACAAATAAATAAAAATAGCAGACAAAGAAGAAAGAATCCAACTAGAGAAAGCTACTATGGAATAGAGAAGACTGGGGTTCGTGTTCAGAGGAGGACAGTGAAACAAAAGAAGTCTCTCCTACCCCACAGAGTAATGACTGGTCATCTTCTCAAAAAGAATTCATAGAAGAACTTTAAAAGGACTTTAAAAATCAAATGAGAGAGATGGAGGGATTTCTTTTTAAACATAAGAACAATCCAAGAAGAAGAAGAAGATTATGAAAAGAAAATCAACCAATTGGAAAAGGAGATCCAGGTTCTTAAAGAAGAAAATTAGTCCTCAAAAATTAGAATTGGGGAAAGGGAAGTCAGCAAAATTATAAGAGACCAAGCAATAATAAAACAAAATATAAAGAATGAAAAAAATAGGAGAGAATGTGAAATTGTTCATAAGAAAAACAACTGATCTGGAGAATAGATCAAAACATAAGAATGCTACCTGAAAGCTATGGTCAAAAAAAGAATCTTAATACAATAATACAAGAAATAATTAAAGAAAATTGTCCTGAAGCATTAAAACAAGAGAGGAAAGTAGAAATAGGAAAAAACCACCAATCATGACCTGAAAGAGATCCTATAAGGAAAACCTACAGGAATATCATAGTCAAATTCTGAAACTCCCAGATCAAGGAGAAAATATTACAGGCAACAAGAAAAAATAATTCATATATGGCAGCACCACAATCAGAATCACACAAGACCTAACAGAGTGCAACTAAAAGACCATAGGTCTAGGAAAATTATATATCAAATTGCAAAAGAAATGGGGCTGCAATCAAAAAAATATCGTAGCCAGCAAAGTTAAGCATAATCCTGAATGTAAAATAAAGAACATTCAATAAATTGCTGGACTTTCAGGGTTTTATTGCAAAAGAACCTGTACTTAATAAAAATTTTGATGTACAAGATCTAAGATATTATATAAGGCATATATAAAAGACTAATTACAAGTGACTCAATAAGGAGGGACTACTTTTTATATAAGAAAAAGTAAAACATATGTATAAGATTGTTATTAGTAATTGGGTGGTGTGGAAAAAAAAGATTGGGATAGACCTGAGTATGATGTGATTCTAAAAAGTAAAACCATTTAGGAAAAGGTAAAAAAGAGTAATTGCATTATACAAATGAGGTGAGAGAGGAAGAACTGAAAGAGAGGAATCAGACAGAGGTGGAGAACTGGTAGTTCTGGAACCTTACTCTCATTAGGAATGGGTTAAAGAGGAAACATTACGTATATATCTAGAAGGATATATAAGTCTTCAAAACCCAGAAAGAAAGAAAAGGCTAAAGGCATGGAGGGTGGGAGGGTGGGAGAGGATAAGGGAGGGATTTTCTATTCACATCAGATCTAGATTAAAGAGAGAACAATATATACATTTAGAAGGGAATAAAAGTCTTCTAAATTTATAAAGAAATAAGAGATTGAGGGGTATAGAAGGGTGTCTAAATGAATGGGAATGTAATAAAGAGGGAATCACAAATATATTTGAAAGTCTTCTAAATTCAGACAAAAACAAGAGGGTAAAGGGAAAGGGTGGGGGAGAGGATAAGAGAGGAACTTTTTGAGGGGAGTAGGTTAAGTAATAGGAAGGCAAGTTAGCAAGTAGAAGCCAAGTAGAGGAATCATGAGTAGAATTTATTAGGAAAAAAGAAAGGGTCGTAATCATAATCTCAGACAAAGTTAAAGCTAAAATAGATTTAATCAAAAGAGAAAAATAGGGAAACTACATTATAAGTCAGCTATATTAATTAATATTGTTTTAGATTTTTTTAAATAACTAGACAGTATAAGGTTGGAATATTGCTGTGGTATAGAAAATGAACATATATGTCTATATATGAATGTGATTATAGTTATCTGATTATATGTATATGCATGTGTGTGTGTTCATGTGTGTATCTCCATGCTAAACTGTAGCCTTCATGGAGGAGGAGTAAAGAGGGGGGAAAGAACAAAGTAAAAAGTGCATAGCAGAGAACAAAAGAAAACGTATAAGGAAGCAAAGAAAAGATGGACACCTCTGAACACAATGCATGGTATTTATTGTATAAAATTTCTTGAAATGGAAATTTATTGCTGTGTAGTTTGAATTCTCCTTTTCTGCTGTGCACCTGGCAATGCTCTTTTTTCTTTTCTTATTTTTATTTAAGCTTTAGCATTTAAGCTTACTTAGTGTGTATTTTAAATTTAAAATAAATTAATTTTAAAAAGAAAATGAATAAATAAATATAGATGAGGAGATATCAAAATAGAAGTGACAGAAATCAAATAGAAGTGACAGCAGAGAAGCAGACCCAAAACATCATGGTCTAACCACACTCCCACCTACAAGGGACTCCAGTGTGTGTGTGTGTGTGTGTCTGTGTCTGTGTCTGTGTCTGTGTCTGTGTCTGTGTCTGTGTGTCTGTGTCTGTGTCTGTGTGTCTGTGTGTCTGTGTGTGTGTCTGTGTCTGTGTCTGTGTGTGTGTGTCTGTGTGTGTGTGTCTGTGTGTGTGTGACTAAATTACAAAATGGGAAGGAGAGTAAAAAGTGGAGAAGAGGACCATGGAAAGGTGAAAGAGGGGGTGTTTGACATACTCTAAAGGTCAAAGGCTAACTGTAAAGGGAAAATTAATCCTGTATTTCCTCAGAAAGATGAGAGCCTGAAGGAGAAAGGGTAGAGAAACAAAGGGAAGGATTGAAATAGGAAAGGGGGGATTTTTTTTTAGTGATGGTACATGGAATGCTCCTATGGGAGAAGAAAAATGGTCTATAAAGGGAGATGGGACCTTATAATGTGTATTAATCTACAAGGGCTTGTTATTTAGAGATACCACTTGTCTAATTTCAGAAAGGGATTCAGAGCTCCAGGGTGGCAAGTGATACCCAGAAGGGTAGGAGAAAACAGACCCAGGAAAAAATGTCTAAGCAAATAGGGGAAGGTAGAAGAAATGACCAAGAGGAGTGCAAAGTTCATTAATAAACTGAAAAATCAGGCACATAAGAAAGATTACTACCATTAGGCAATATTCTATCAACCACTTAAAGGAACTGTTTTTCCTAACAGTGAAACACAACAGGAAAAAAAATGGCTTAAGGAGACAAGTTCTACAAGGCAATAACAAAAGTTATTTAGAAGAGAAAATAAAAAACATATACTGAAAATTTTTAATTTCATGATGAATACAGAAATTTTAAAAGGACTAAATATTTTTAACGTCTAAAATAGAAAGAATGGAAAGATAAATAAGGTAGAGAATGAGGAAAAGTGCAAAAAATTAAAATAAAAAAACAAACCAAGTTTTTGAAAAGGAGGGAAAAGGGAAAGGTTGGGAGGGGAGATTCAACATGACCACTTAACTGAGAGGAAATAACAGGGGAAGAAATTGATAACTAGATAAAAACAGGAAGAAAAGAAGTTAACTTCAGCAAAACTCTAAAACTAGGAATAAGAGTAACAAACAGGAGAAGGTGTCTTAAGGGAGACAGGAAGAAAAACAATAGGAACAGGGTCATCTTAAAACAGATTAAACTGAAAATAATTGAAGAAATATAGGTCTGGGTTTACAGAGGGGAGAAATATAATTTCAAAAAATATTAGAGGCAAATGAAGGAAAATAGAAACAGCTCTCATAATGTTAAATGAGAGTTTAAAAACTAGTAAAATGAAATAAGTGAAGGATCGGATAAGAAAAATTATAACCTGCTGCTTACAAAAATAAAAATAAAAACAAAAACAGAGCTATATTCCAAATAAAATGAGGAACTGGAAAAAATTTACCATACATCAAGTGAATTCAAAAAGTAGTACTTACAAACATGCTATCAAACAAATTTTTAAAAAACACAAAAACATTAAAGGGTTTGGAGTGACTAGGTGGCACAGTGAATAGAGTACCAGTCCTAGAGTCAGGAGGACCTGAGTTCAAATCTGGCTTCAGATATTTAACATTTACTAGCCGTGTGACCTTGGGCAAGTCACTTAACCCTGCCCTCCCTGCTCCAAAAGGCAAAAAAAAATTTTTTAATTAAAAGGATAAACAAAGAAAATTCTGTTGTGTGGAAAGGGAACACATATGTATGTTCCTTTGAACATGAAGTTTTCATGTTCATATATAGACATATACATTCTTATATAGACATATATGTTCATTTTCTATACCACAACAATATTCTAACCTTATACTGTCTAGCTCTTTTAAAGAATCTAAAACAATATTAATTAATATAGCTGACTTATAATGTAGTTTTTCTATTTTTCTCTTTTGATTAAATCTATTTTAGCTTTAACTTTGTCTGAGATTATGATTACTACTCCTTTTTTCCTAATAAATTCTACTCGATTCCTCTACTTGGCTTCTACTCGCTACCTTACCTTCCTATTACTACTGCTATTGAACATAAGTTCAATATAGCAACTAATATTAATTGTCAACTTATATGATCCAAATTACTTAGCATCTAAGTTTATCAAGAAACCATTAACTAAGCTACATGAGAACATAGACAGAAACACAATAGTGACCAAAGATTTCAATGTTCATTTCTAGACTTTTTGATAAGTCTGACTGAAAAGTAAGCAAAAAGAAAATATAAAACTAAAATTGCTTGAGAAACTAGAGCTAAAAGATTATGACATCTAAATTGGATTGCTAATGAACATACAAACACAAGTAATAGTAGCAGCAGAAGCTGGGCAGCACAGTGGATAGAACACTCAGTCTAGAGTGAAGAAGACTCATCTTTATGAGTTCAAATGTGACCCCAGATACTTACTAGTTGTGTGACCCTGGGCAAGTCCTTTAACCCTGTTTGCCTCAGTTTCCTCATTTGTAAAATGGGCTGGAGAAGGAAATGGCAAAACACTCTGATGTCTTTGACAGGGAAAACCCAAATGGAGTCACAAAGAGCCAAATATGACTGAACAAAAAAGTGTCTTTATGTGTTTTTGAGCACCACATGGAACTTCTATAAAAACTGGCCATTTTATAAAAGTTGGCACAGAGGTATTGAAAAAAAAAATCCAAAATCACAGAAATAGTGAATACATCTTTTAGAAACCATAACAATAAGAATAATAATCGGTTCAAAAACCACAAGAAAGACCTGAACTCAAAAGGACACTTAGCAATGAAACCCTAAATCATCACAGTTGTTGCCCTTTGTACTAAGAGGATCAAAATTACATTATAATGTCAGGATCAATGTACAATGTGTCCAGCTATGGCTGATCAGACCAATACGATCTTGGAAGGTTCTACTACACTTCAGGCACAAATAGTCCATATGAACAGTTGGGTTGGAGATGTCGCTAAATTTGTGCATCTCACATTTCATCAAGCTACTGCATTTCTGTTTTATCCATAGGGCACAGCACTTTCTTTGATCATGACATGCCAGATTGGATGGTCTTGTGTCAGTGCCTTCCATTCCTCACAATCAATACCCAATTTTTTCAGAGAGACCTTGAGAATGTCCTTGTATTACTTCTTCTGACCTCCATGTAAGCACTTTCCTTGTATGAGTTCTCTGTAAAATGGTTTTTTAATTTGAACAACATGGCCAGCCTCTGGCTGTACTCTCTGTAGTAGAGTTTGAATGCTTGGCAGTTCTGCTCCAGAAAGGACTACAGTTTCTGCTATCTTATCTTACCAGGTGGTCTTCAGAATATTCCTGATACAATTCAAATGGTAGCAGTTCAATTTTCTGGCAGGGGCTGGTAGAATGTCCAGATTTCTCACGCATACAACAATGAGGTCAGCACAATGGCCTGTAGACCTTCAATTTGCTAGGCAAACTAATACCTCTTCTCTCCCATACTCTCTTTCAGAGCTTCCCAAACACTGAGCTAGCTCTGTCAATGTGTGCATTAACCTAATCATCTATTACATCCCTAGAAAGCATAGTGTCAAGGTAAGGGAACTTTTCAATAGCATTTAAAACTCCTCAACTGACTGTAACCCATGGTTCCAAATATGGACAGTGTGTTGCTAGCTGGCAGGTGTTAATTGTAAGGTTGAAATTAGCACAAGCAGCAGAGAATCAGTCTATATTCTACTGCATGTCAGCTTCATAGGCAGCATTGAGTGCATAATCACCTGTGAACAAAAAAATCACACACCAACTCTTGCTTCACTTTGGTCTTGACCTGTATGTAGCATTTTAAGTTAAATAATTTATTGTCAGTACAGTAGTTGATCTTGATGCTTTTTTCATCCTCAATGAAGACATCAGACAACATTGCTGAAAACATCATGCTCAAAATCATGGGAGAAATTACACAACTCTAATTCACTCTATTTGTGGATGGGAAAGCATAAGAGTCTCATCCATTATCCAGAACCTTTGTAAGTATGCCATCATGAGACTGGTGTACAATACTGATGAACTTCAATAAGCAACCAAATTTTGTCATGATCTTCCACAAGCCCTCATGTTTTACAGCATGAAAGACTTCAATTAGATCAGTGACATTGTGCACAAATCTCTGTTCTGCTCCTGGCATTTTTCCTGGAGCTATCAGAAGCAATCCTAAATAGAAATCCTAAATAATAGCAGTTCAAAGAACAAATTATAGAAATAATTAATAACTGTGAAAGAAAACTTTAATGATAAAGGAGATATCAGAAAAATAAATATAGATCTTAAATAACCCAATTACAGAAAATAGAATAGATGTACCTGTAAAGGAACTACCAAAGGGAAGAAAAATATTCCTAATACTAATGGATTCACAGAAGAATTTTATTAAACTTTAAAGAACAATTAGTACCAAGATGACAGCATAGAAGCAGGAAACCTCCACAGCTCCCCCCATAACCACCTCAAATACCTAAAAATTATGGTTCTAAACAAATTTTAGAGTACCAGAACCCACAAAAGTACAGAGAAACAAAGTTCTCACTGAAAGCAGCCAAGCAGGAAAATAGGAAGGGCTCATCAAAGAGCACAGGGAGCCAAGACTGGCTTTAGCCCAAGGAAAGCCAGGACAAGCCGTATGAGGAGTAGTAAGGAGACTGGATCATGGGCAGCTATGGCAGTCTCCAGAATTATCAACCCATAAGAACCAAGGCCAAAGTGAAAGGTCAGTGGAATTCAGCTAAATTTGGGGGAGAGAAGTGGGTCTGGCAAACCACCCCCATGGCAAGAAAGCAGCAGAAGCAGTGGACCTGCAGCTGTCTCCATGTGACTGCTTCAGATCTTGTGGCCTGGCCTACAAATTGCAGGGGGCCAAGTGATCATTCAGAGGCTAAGTGCTCTTGCCTTAACCTGCCTGGATCAGGATCATGGTCTTGGGTGGTGGACCTGAGGTGTGTGACCAGTAAGCCAAAGCTGGTGGGGGATACAGAGACAGTGGCCTCCTATTAGCTCCAGCAGCTGGGAAAACCCCAGCAATCTGGGACAAAGCTCTTATCCCGGGAAGCAGAAATTTACTGTGGCTGAAAAATCAAGTTCACTTACTAGCAACATCAGCATCCAAAGGAAGCAAACTAAGCTCAGCAATCCTTTTTGGGGGGACAAAAAGGATCAAAGCATGGAACATGAAGAAGACAACACAGTCAGAACTCCCACAAAAAAGCTAGCAATAAAAATGTAAATGTAAATGCTTACAGGCCATAGAGGAACTTAAGAAGGATTTTGAAAACCAAATAAGAGAAGTAGAAGAAAAATTGGGAAAAGAAATGAGAATGATGCAAGAAAATCATGAAAAGAGAGTTAACAACCTGACTGAAGAAAATAACATCTTAAAAATAGATTAACTCAAATGGCAAAAGAAGCCCAAAAAGACAGTGAAGAGAAGAATGCCTTAAAAAGCCAAATTTGCCAAATGAAAAAAAGAATCTCAAAAGCTTTCTGAAGAGAATAATTCCTTCAGAATTAGAGTGGAGCAAATGGAAGTAAATGACTTTATGAAAAATCAAGATACTATTAAATAGATCCAAACAAATGAAAAAATAGAAAGCAATGTGAAATATCTCCTTGAGAAACCACTTCCCTAGAAAACAGATTCAGGAGAGACAATTTAAAAATTACTGTACTACCTGAAAGCCATGATCAAAAAGAGAACTTAGAAAGCATCCTTCAAGAAATTCTCGGGAAAATTGCTCTGATATTTTAGAACCAGAGGGCAAAATAGAACTTCAAAGAATTCACTGATCACCTCTTGAGAAAGATCCCCAAAAGAAAGTTCCTAGGAATGTCATAGCCAGGTTGCAGAGTTCCCAGGTCAAGGAGAAAATATTACAGGCTGCCAAGAGGAAGCAATTTGAATACTGTGGAAACACAATTAGGATAACCTAGGATCTAGCGGCTTCTACATTAAGGGATAGAAAGGGCCTGGAATATGATATTCCAGAGATCAAGGGAGCTAGGATTAAAACCAAGAATCACCTACCCAGCAAAATTGAGTATAATGTTCGAGGGGAAAATATGGCTATTCAATGAGGTGGAGGACTTTCAAGCATTCTTGATGAAAAAAACAGAACTGAATAGAAAATTTGACATTCAAATAAAAGAAGCATGAGAAGGTAAACATGGAAAAGAAATCATAAGGAACTCATCAAAGTTGAACTACTTATATGCCAACATGGAAAAATGATAATTGTACCTTATGAAACTTTTCTCAGTATGAGGATAGATGAAAACTATATAAATGTGTGTGTATACACATATACACATATATGAATACATACACATATATCTGTATAGGAGGGTATATATATATATGCATACGAATACATATCTGAGTGTATGTATATATGTGTACATAGAGGGCACAGGATCAATTGAATAGGAAGGGATGATATTTTAAAAGGTAAAATTGAGAGGTGGAAGAGGAATAGAATGAGAGGAGACAGGGAGAGACAGAATGGGGTTAATCATCTCATACAGAAGAAGCAAGGGATAACTGTTACAATGGAGGGGAAGAGCAGGAAGGTGAAGAGGAATGGATCAATCTTACTCTCATTGAATTTGGCTTAGGGAAGAAATGACATACATTCTAAATTGGGTATCTTGCCCTACAGGAGAGTAGCAGGATGGGGATGATAGGGGGGATAATGGAGGGGAGAGGAGAGAAGAGTTGTTGGAAGCACACACTTCTGTAAAGTAGAGAATGGAACAAGGGGTGGGGTGGGATAGGAAGGAGGGAAATGTAGTCAGTCTTTCACAACATGTCCATTGTGGAGACGTTCTGCCTAACTACACATGTACAGCATGTATTGAATTGCTTGTCTTTCCAGTGAGAGTGGGTGACAACGGAGGAAGGGAAAGAATGTAGAATTTAAAGTTCTGTAATCAAATGTTAAATATATATATACATATATATAATTTTTATTATTAATTATATGCAACTGGAAATTAAGATATACAGGCACTGGGGTAGGGAGATTGATCTTGCCCTACCAGAAAGTCAAACAGGTGATGGGGGAGGACATAGGAGAGAACAGATTGGGGGAGGGGATATACAGTAGGACCACTGTTTTGGAGTGGTGGGTATGGGAAAGATGGGGAGAAAATCGTAACTCAAAATCTCATCGAAATGAATGATGTAAACTAAAACTAAACAAAAGTTAACAAAAAAGATAAAAAATAAAAAAGAACAATTAGTACCAATATTTCAAACAGTATTCTCAAAAACTGAGAAAGCACCTACCAGAATTATTTTATGAGAAAAAAACAATTCTACTGACAAAATACAGAAATATAGATCAATATCATTGATGAACATTGACTAAAATTTTTATAAATAAAAGCCTGCCAAACACTTTTTTGTTAGAAAATAATTCAATATAAGCAGGAATTCAAAGATGGTTCAACATTATGAAAATTCAATATAATTAATCATATTAAAAACAAAAATATCCAAAATGAGAGGATCACCTCAATAGATTTTTTTAAAAGTCTTTAATAAATTATGGCAAATTGTAAGGTTTTTCATACTTGCATAGCTCAAAGCTGTTTTGATATTAATCTATTGAGTTAGCATTGTATTCACAAATCTTTTACTTCTCATTTACCCTGATTACAGAAATCTGCTATGAAAGGAAAAGGAGGGAAACAGTTATAATTACGCCAAAATTTGTCCTCTCAAGGACATACAAAAACTGACCTGACATGTACCATCACAGGAGAAAAACTCCCTTAGCTCTGGTTGAGTGACCTGTATTTTCATCAGAATTGGCTCAAACAGGGACTAACACACACATGCAATTGTGTATAGAAATCTATCTTCCCAAAAGGAAAGTAGGAGTGGAAGGGGATAAGAGAAGGGAAATTAGGTGATTGAAGGGAGAGCAGTTTGGAGGAGAGGGGTAATTAGAAGCAAAATGCTTCTGAGGAAGTACAGGGTAAAAGGAAAGGGAATAGATGGGGGGATAAGATGGAGAGAAATACAGTTAGCCATAGTAAATGTGAAAATATTTTGAGGTGTTTCTCTGATAAAAGTCTCCTTTCTCAAAAATATAACAATCATACTTGATAGCATTAACCCTGATTATATCCTTTCCCTGCTTTGCCCCAGTATCACTTTGAAAGTATCATTCCTGGCTCCAGTATGAGAAGTTATTGGACTACCTTAATTTGTTAAGTATTGGTCATTGCCACCAATTCAAGGGGATTTCATAGGACTCCCCCACTACTCTCCTCTTGTGATTTCAACCTCCTGCTATTTAGTGTCCCTAGTTCAGACCTACACAATCTGCATGTTGTGCAGCATGTTTTCCTCTACATTTTTCACAAACTTCCCAGAATCCTTTGGTGGATTGAAAGTTGTGCAGACCTGCTCTAGTTAAACCAAATTGTCTTTCTTTTGAGACTTCCCATTTTAAAAGAATGAGCCAACTAAATTTCAAATAAAAAGAATTCTTAGCATCATCATTGCCTCACTCTGAAGCCCTTTTACTATCAAAAATAGATCTTGATACAGTGAATGACACTTTTAGTTCATATGAATATGGGAAAGAGACTAGAATCTGAGAGAAAATTTTTATTTCTCTTATGCTAGCTTGAAACCTGGGTTGAGGAAAGCAAGGGCAGTGTCTCAGAATGTCCTGGTATTTGTTCAAGTTGGGAACCTAGGAGCTCCTCACTCCTACACAGTGGAAGTGAACTGAAATAATTCAAGCTTGGAGGGCCATCTAGTGGCCTCTGAAGATATGGTACTCCAAGAAGCTCTTCAGGCACCAACCTTTAGTTCCAAAAATGAGTGAGGCATCTGCCATTTATGATTAGTCATCATTTTGCTAAAATTTTTCATTTTTCAAGTGCAATTGCCAGCCAGCTCATAACAGTTCTTGGGGAGGTATGGTGTGATCTTCACAACCCTCATCAGCCTTCTCATCTTCTTCAACCCATTGACTGATCTTTGGTTAAACCCTATAAAAACTGTTCCCCATTAACATCCAAATTCTTGCGCCTGTTTGCACAAACCTCTTGGCTCAGGGGAATATTCTCCTACTTTTTAACCCCTACCCCTTCTTCATATCTAAGCAGATAGGGGGCAGCATGGAATAGTAGGTAGACTGCTGAACTTGGAGTTCAAAAATCTCTTGTTTGAATATTACCTCTGATACTCATTTTGTATCTATGACTTTAGATACAAATACTAATACTAATCATAGACTTTAAATGTCTCTGAGACTCAGTTTTCTCAGGTGTACAATGGATTTAAACATATCTATATTTATTAGTTAACTACACAGGATTATTATGGTCGTCAAATGATAAAATATTTGCAAAACACATTGCAAACTTTTAAACACTAAGTGAACACTAGTTATTATAATTCTTACAAAATAAATGCATATTAACTATGAGCATAAACATTATTTAGTAAGACACAGAGTCCTCTAAATCACACAATCTACAAAAAGCTAGCACGCTGAGTGGACTCCAGAGAAAAAGTCAGATGGAACTTCAGCCTATAAAGACTAGAAAGGAAAGGCAGAAGATTAAAAAATGTTCCATATCTTCTATCTACAATCTTTTTAAATTAGGCGCACTCTGCTTTCTTTCAGGGTCTAAGGGTAGGAATAACATTTATTCACATGCTTTGAATCAAAATTCATTATCTCATTAAAACAACAGGTGTTGGTAATAACAGTTTAAATTTATGTTGTACTCTATGTTATAACATCATGTTAATTAACCTTGACAACTATACTGTGAGGTAGGGAACATTTCCTGGTTCCCAATTACCTTAATTTTCGAGATAAGGAGGAAAAGACCCAGAAAATGAGAAAGTTACCCAAAGTAAAGCAGCTTTACAAATGAAGTAGGGATAAAAGGAGGAGGGAGCCAGAATTTATCCCCATACCTGTTTGACACCAAGAGTAGTGTTCTTTCTAACAGACCATGCAAACTTGCAGACAGTCCATGTTACTGAATTATTGAAATATGTGACTAAAACACACAAAAATTGTTCTGTCCTATGTAAGAGAGACTCCAATTTCTTCACTTGCAATGTAATTGTGACAGTCTGCTGTTAGCGTTGACCTTCTATCAGAGTCACCCAGTAGTATATTAGGTAACGTTTCCATAAATCCAGATGTGAGCATATCCTATAGGTTTGGTAAGTCAGTAAACATTTAAGTATTTACATGACAGGCATTGCGCTAAGCCCTGGAGATACAAAGAAAGGCAAGAGACAGTGTCTGCTCTCAATGATTTACAATCTAATGACAATTTACAAACAACTATGTACAAAGAAGATATATACCTGATCCATTGAACTGAATCCACAGTAGGAAGATATTAGAATTAAGGGGGATGGGAAAAGGCTTTCTCTAGTGGGTGGAATTTGAAGGAAGCCAGGAAAGCCAATTGGTACAGAGAGCATTTCAGGTTTGGGATGCAAGAGAAAACTGCCAGCATTGGGACATGGAGTTTCTTATTTGAGGAACAAGGAGGCCAAAGTCACTAAATAGTGAAACGGGGGGAAGCCCTGTAGGTTTGTTAGTCTGGAAAGGTGTGTGTCTGTGTGTCTGTGTCTATGTCTGTGTCTGTGTCTGTATGTGTGTCTCTGTGTCTGTGTGTGTATGTCTGTCTATATCTGTGTGTGTATTTATGAATGGTTTTGATTTTAAATAGAAGATTCTGTATTTGATTCTAGAGTTGATAGCTAGCCACAGATTTTTATTGAGGAGGGTAGGTGACATGGTCAGATCTGCAAACACAGTTTATTGTGCTCCCAGCATGTGGTCATCCAGCATCTACTGGAAGATTCCCCCCAGTGAGAAGGAAACCCAAGGCATCTCATTTGCAGGGCATCCCTTCTAGCCTTCCCATTTTTAAAACTAACTTTTCCCCCTAGAAGATTATCCCTTCATCACTTCCTGGTTTCCTTTGACCTCTTGATAATCCTTTCCTTGATGTAAAAATCTTTTCTCAAGAAAAGATCTATTACCACTCATTTATACCTAATTTAGTTTGGATAATTCAACCCCCACTACCTATACCAAAATTGCCCTTTGAATTTCTGAAAATGGATGTTTCTCAGATTGGCCAGAGAGTTACCAACTTTTCTCTTTCCTGTGTGCCAGGTAGATTCAGCTGCTCTGGACACCATGGGCACAGCCACCAAATGAAAAATTCCAGAATGGTTTTTGGAGTGTGAAAACAGTCTAATCCTGGAATAAGAAGATATGTTAGGACTTATTCTTCAGAGATCTTGATTTGTACATTTCCTCTCAGTTGTTGCAAGCCACATGGTAAATTCTTCAGATCATGTTGAGTTGTGTGAAATGCATTTTTACTATTAACTCCTGCAAAGATAAACAAAACTGAGCATTTCCCAGATGCCACATACCAGAGAAGAAACTATTAAATGCTTCCTTCTTAAAAGTAAAAGTAAACATAGGAGTAATCACCTCTGTCTTGGAGTCACTAAAGAAATCAGTGTGAATATTTTGTTATTGGTACATGTGCACGTATGTTCCAACATACATTGTGCTTGGTGCTCATCAATGAGAGGGAGCACCACTGAATGTATGATATACCTCTTAACACCTTTTAACAAGGCCTATTACAATTTATAATATAATTCCCTTGCTAAACAAATCACTTGGCCAATAGCTCACAATTAAGGATCCAGAATAACAATGTAAGAAGGAAAAATTATGAGTCTCAGAAGATGTATTATATGAACATGGACTTTAGAGACTAATTAACTAAAATGTTATATTTTAAATGAGTACTTTAGATAGCATTTATCAATGTGATGTGATGTTCTAATTTTTTTTTTAATTCTTTTACTCAGAAACGTTTTCCTGACTGTGTTTCATTTCTGCAAACCAGTGTAATATACAGTGGTCATTTTTTTAAGTGGAATCATTTTAATCATGTTAAACTATTCATTATGCTGATTTGGTGGTTGAATTTAAAGGTGTTTAGAGAATGCCCTTTTCTCAAAGAGAAAGAAAAATTATGCTTAATAATTTAAGCATCATTGATATTTCCTGTAAATGTCTTATTTTATTCCTAGCTACACCCATTATTGAAATAAATTTCACTTGTTACTATACTCATCTATTCTCTGTTTAATTAAACTTTAATGCTTCTAGTTAATGCAGCAAATACCCACATTTTGAAGCCTTCAAAAGAAAACAGGCTCCTTCAAGCAAGGATCCTCCTGTCTCATTCACTCCTTCAAGCAAGGATCTTCCTCTCCTCACTCATGGTAGCTACTCAGCCTCCACAGTGCTTGCTCCCAGCAGTTTCAGCTCCCAGTAGTTCTTGTTCCCAGCAGTTCTGGCTGGTTCTCAGAAGTTCTCAGCAGTTCTGGCTCTCTAACTTGGGTTTTTCCTTATCTATGGTATTAGCTCCTCCCTTTTCTGTCCCTTCCTGTTACATCAGCAAGCTCATCCCACTGTGGAATTCACAAGTTCTAGATCTTAATGCTTGACACAATTAAGAACTTTAAACAAGGCGCTAAGTACCTGTTTGCTTGCCAATACAAGGGGCATAGAAAGATCTTCAAATCCCATTAACATTATAAATGGATAGAACTTATATTCATGAATAATCCATCAACTACTATGCCCCTATGTATACCAGGCACTGTGCTAGTTACTGGGGATATAAAGCAAAAACAAAACAAAAACAAAAAAAATTCCTTGCCTTCAACTATGTTATTGAAGGAAACTATATCTATGTGTATATATACATGTGCATGCATACACAGAGTATTTATAAAATAAACTAATAAATACAGGTAATTTGGGGGAAAGGCTCTAGGGGCTGGAGGATCCAAATAAGTAAATACAGCTGAGAGTACTGAGAGTAATGATTGTTAAATAACCAAATATTGGGGAGAATCAGAATTCTTTCTTTTCCTCATTTGGAGATTAGGTCAACTTAGTTCTCTGAAGGGCAGGGTAGATGATGATATGAAATCTTAGGATTGTAACCTCTCCCTCCCCCATCCTGCAATTAGAAAACTTTATAATTTAATCCAAAGCAGGCCTATACAACACACTGCCTACAGGCCACTTGTGGCCACCAAAAGATTTCAGGAGGCCCATGAAAAATGTAAGGTTGTCACTGCCCACTCTTCTGTTTGTCATGTGGCCCATGGCAACCAACCATTGTCAGTCTGTCTCTAATCTAACCTATCTATGACCCAAAGATGTTTCCAAGTTGTGCAGGTCAGATTTAAGGTAAATTCTGGCACACTGTATTCTACTTAGGTCTGAGCAGAGGTAAATACTTTGTCTAGATTGCCTGAGGCTGGGGGTGATCTGGGCACTAGAGTGATTAGTAATGACCCCCAGCCACCTCTCAGTATAATTTTCATTCTTTTCTTTCATTGTTAACCAATCAGAGTTAATTGCCGCTGTCAGGAACATCCACTCTTCCAAGGGCAGGTAAGTAAGCATTAATTGGGTTCCATGAGAGGTCTTTGGCATTTGAGAGTTTCATTGATCTCTTTTATTAATAATATGTTAACATTATTAATAAAATGATTAATTACTCAGAAACTATGTCTCTTGAATTCTTTATATGTCACAAAATGTGTGTTTGTGTACATACATATATATTTATAAGTATACATATGTATAAAGCTGTGTTTATAGATATATATAGTTGTATATATGTAGGTAGATCTTTATATAGTACATATATATTAGCGGTATATATATATGCATATATGTGCATACATAAATGCACACGTGTACATGGGCACACATGCATTGATGGGGGTAGATATAACAACTGAAGAGATGGATCTCCTAAAGGAGGTAGCATTTAAACTGAACCTTGAAGGAAATTAGGGTTTCCAAGAAACAGAGATGAGGAGAGAGGGATTTAGTCAAAGGGCTACACTTGAAGACCTAGAGGGCCACATGTCCTCAAGGCCACACCTTCCCCACCGCTGGATTAGAAGGTCTCATATTTTTAAGATGCTGGGATTCTGGAATATGAGCTCACCTGTTCAGGGCTTTCTCTGTCAGCTGACATTTGACATATCTCAGGAAGGGATTAGTACTCACTTGTCTCTTAATCTAGTGGAAAGAAGATTCTCCTGAGAGACATGAAGGTCAGACAGCCTTTCCCCTTCCCTACCCAATAAGCCTTGCTTTATAACAAGAATTAGAAAAAGATAAAAAGCATCTTGACAAAACTAACCATCACCTCAATTGTCTAAAAGTATAGGTATTATTCCATATCTGTAGTTCTCTACCTCTACAAGGCAGGAGAGAAAATGTGTGTGAATTCTCTCGATTCTTCTTACTGTCAGCTTATGACTTCAGTTTTTCAAAGGGCACAAAACATAATAAGTAGAAGTTTGGATTCAAATGAAGTTATTGGTACAGGTTTCACGTGTGAGTCCCATTCTCTTTCAGACTTTAGTCTACCTGCCCCCCTGCCTTAACCTTTTCTTTTCTTACCCTGGACAGGCAAACTGCAGAACTCATTTTGGCGGGGGGAGGGGATGTTTGAGCAGAAATCTCCAAGAATGGGCAGACCTGGGAGCAAATCCCTCTGACCTATACTCCATATATGAAGCAGTATATTAAAAAACAGAATCCTACAATATATTGTATACAAGAAACACATTTGAAGCAGAGACACACAGAGTAAAGATAAAAGGCTGGAGCAGAATATATTGTACTGCTGTCAACTGAAGTAAAAAAAAAGCAGGAATAGAAGCTCATTGTCACTGTCAATAAAATGGACTCCAATAAAACTTCATCAAGTGAAAAGCACTTCCAGGAAATAATAAAGGAAGAAAGCTATTTTATCAAGAAGACTGGCATACAGTGGCCTTTGTACCCATCTCAGGGTGGCCTGGGGACAAGATGCTAGAGGCTGGCTGAGTTTTCTTGGGATTGAGGTAAAATGTTAGCATAGCTTGGAAAATGTGGTCCCTGGGAAGGCAGTTTGATAATAATCTAGAAAAGGTCTGGTTTGCAAGACATGAAATCTGCCCAGTAAAGCTTCTGGAAACTTTGGAGGAGGCCGGAGCTGTGACAGGGAAGCAAATAGAGGTGGGATTGTAGGAGGATAAATTATTACTTCCAGCTGACTTTGGTTCTTGCTGCTTCCCATCCCCACAGATGTCATAATTTAAGGAGTAAGAGGTTTAAAGGAAGGACAACAATGACAGTGGGATCATTCTCTTTGAAGCTGGAATCCATAATCCCCAGGATCTCACCCTATCATAAATTTTTTTGACTTTCTTGCAGCGGTTCTCAACCTGTGGGTTGTGACCCCTTTGGGGGTCAAACAACCCTTTCACAGGGGTCACAGGGGTCCAATGGTCTTAGGAACTGAGACACCACTTCTTTATCTGCCTCCAGGCTGGTCCGCCCACATGCAGATATGTCCACATATGAGTATTAAAGGGGTCGCAGCATTAGGAAGGTTGAGAACCACTACTCTACAGGATGTCTACAAGATTTAAGGTAAGAGGACAAGGAGGGAAGAAGAAAGTGGCATAAAGCTTACATTAGCTAGATGGACAATTTAGAAGCCTTAGGAATTGGAGAGGAGAGCTATCTCATGCTAAAATACATAAGCAAATCTTAAGGGGCAGGAAGCCTGGCATAGTGATTTTTTTAAATTTAGCGCTGATTTTTAAAATTTTGAGTTCCAAATTCTCTCCTACCCAATAGCCTCTCCACAACTTACTAAGAAGGCAAGCTATTAAAGGAAGGAAGGAAGGAAGGAAGGAAGGAAGGAAGGAAGGAAGGAAGGAAGGAAGGAAGGAAGGAATCATCTTTAGCAATTATCTATGCCTCAAGATAGATTTAGGCTTTTCCATATATAATTGTTTTATGTAGTTGTCAAGAAATTCTAAAATCATGATTTTTTTGGAAAATGAAACAATAAAGAAGAAATATGTTATCCATCTTAGGACTCCTCTGAGCTCTCTTCCAAACCCTTCCAAAAATTTTAAATAATGCCTCAAAACAAATTCTTGAGCAGCAGAACCCACAAAAGGATGGGGTGAAACAATTCTCTAGCTCAAGACAATTTAGAAGGGTAGCAGGAAAGGTCAGTTGCACCAAGACAAAAGCAGAGCACAATCCAGTATTGGTCTTGCTTCAGCAAACCAGCAGTAGAACTGGGACGGGGGAGATGTTGGGGAGTGGGAAACTGAATCAGTAGTGGCAGTGGTGTTTTCCAGATTTCTCAGCCCAAAGATGGTAAGGGGATCCGAAGGGATCAGAAGAAGGTTTCAGAGTCCCTTTGCTGGCACAGGGGCAGTATTCTGTTGCATTCCCACACTTGGATTTGTGTTGCAATCCTGGGTCTCAGTACCAGGGTAAGGAAGACTACTAGCACACCAGGGTTTGTGGTTGTGTTTATTTAATGAAATAGAGGATTTCCAAGCATTCCTGTTGAAAAGACCAGAGCTCAACAGAAAATACAAAACTCAAGAGAAGCATAAAAAGGTGAACATGAAAGAAAAAAAAGCATTATTCAATAAGATTAAACTGTTTGCATCTCTTCATGGGAAGATGATACTTGTAAATATCGAGAATTGTATTTTTATTAGGCATATGCATAAACAGTGGGTGTGGGTAAAAGTTGACTTTGATGTGATGATATAAAAAAATAAGGAGTGAAAAAAGGATTGTAATGGGAGAAGAGAAAAGGGGAAGCAGAATAGGGTAAATTGCATGACATAAAGAGGGACAAAAGGCCAATTACAGTAGAGGGAAAGAAGGATAAGAGTAAGCATAGTTTGAACCTTACTCTCAACAGATTTGTCTCAGAGGAAGTAAGAAACACACTCAGTTGGGTGTAGAACTTCATCTTACCCAACAGGGAAATACAGGGGAAAAGGGGAAAGAAAAGAGAGGGAAGATCAAGGGAGGTAGTGATCAGAAGCAAAACACTGATGAGGAGGGACAGGGTTAAAGGACAGAGAAAAAGTATAGACACGGAATATAGGATAGAGGGAAATACACAGTTAGTAACCAAAACTGTAAATGTGAATGGGATGAATTCTCCCATAAAATGAAAGTGGATAGCAGAGTGGATTAAACAACAGAAACAATATGCTGTTTACAAGAAACAAGAAATTTTGTCAAACTGTGTGCTAACAAATCTGAAAATCTAAGCGAAATGGATAAATATTTACAAAAATATAAATTGCTGAAGTTAAAAGAGAAGTAAATAAAATACTTAAATATTCCATTTCAAAAAAAGAAATTGAACAAGCCATCAATGAACTCCCTAAGAAAAAATCTTGAGGGCCGGATGGATTTACAAGTGAATTCTACCAAACATTTAAAGAATGATTAATTCCAATAATATATAAACTATTTGGAAGAACAGGCAAAGAAGGAATCCTACAAAATTCTTTTTATGACACAAATATGGTATTGATACCTAAACTAGGAAAAGTCAAAACAAAGAAAAAAACTTATAGACCAATTTCCCTAATGAATATTAATGCAAAAAAATTAAATAAAATATTAGCAAAGAGATCCCAACAATATACCATCAAGATCATACATTGAGTCCAAGTGGGTTTTATACCAGGAATTCACGACTGGTTCAATATTAAGAAAGCCATCAGCATAATAGACTATTATCAATAAAAAAAATCAACAGAAATTATATGATTATCTCAATAAATGCAGAAAAGGCTTTTGGCCCATTCCTATTAAAAACACTAGAGAGCATAAGAATAAGTGGAGCTTTCCTTAAAAATGATAAATAGTATAAAACCACATCAGCAAGCTCTATATGTAATGGGGATAAGCTAGAAGCTTTTTCAATAAGATCAAGGGTGACACAAAGATACCTGTTATCACCACTGTTATTCAGTATTGTACTAGAAATGTTAGCTTTCCTAATAAGAGAAGAAAAAGAAATTAAAGGAATTAGAATAGGTAATAAGAAAATAAAACTATCACTTTTTGCAAATGATATGTTATATTTAGAGAATCCTAGAGAATCAAGTAAAAAACTATTTGAAATTATTAACAACTTCAGCAAAGTTGCAGGGTATAAAATAAATCCACATAAATCGTTGGCATATCTTTACATGTAGTTAGAAAAAATGAAGTACTACTAAGTGGTTTAAAAAGTTCCACATAAGATACTTATTTATCACTATGACTCTGTGGAAGGCTTTCAACATGTCTGAAACACAAATTCCTCCTCTCTGAAGTAAGTGGGTTGGATTCAGTTAACACTAAGGTTCCTTCAAGTTCTCAGATTAGAATAGATTTATATCATCTACATGATCCTATAATATACTCTATTCCTTCCACTGAATGACAGAATTGGACTTTTCTCCACTCAAGTTCCAATCTTTTCATTCTAAATGTCAATCTGATATACTGTGATACCAACACATGTGTTTGGATTAGATAGTGGGGAAGGGCAAAAGAGAATAAAAGAATTTATCACATGGTTTCTCCCCCTCATGACTTCATTTCCATTCTTTGTCTTTTGTGTTACTCTCTTGCTCTCAGTTCTATTTGTTGTGGAGCGAAAGTGGGGAAAGAGGAGAGGCACAGATGATGAAGACTGAGGCTTGCACTTTTAAATGTCTTTCCTTTCATTTCATTCTTCTTTTAGCCAGGCCTAAGATCAATCAGTTTTGTGTCACATTGTTATTGTTTTCCTGGCAAAAGAACTGTGTTGAAATAAAAAATCCTGGCATCCTTCAGGAAAAAAACCTGCTTCTTCCAACAAGGCCCATTTATCTCAATTTTGTACTCTAAAGCACTTTCTATTCACCTAATGTTTGCCATTTACAGAGCAGACAAACTCAATCAATTATTCAACTAATATTTATTATGGATCTATTATGTAAAGGCATTGTGCTAGGCACTGGGGATGCCAATTAAAAGAATGAAATAATCTTTGTTCTCAAAGAGTTTACATACAATAACTTGCAGAAATTTACTTCCTGGTAAAATCACATATTTAACAGTCTACTATTAGAACCAATTGTTCTTCATGACTTTTCTCAAGGAATCCTTTACATCCTTATTCCTGAAGCTGTAGATCATTGGATTCAGCATGGGGTTTACAATGGTATAAAACACTGATGCCACCTTCTCCTGCGTATTGTTATCACCAGATGATGGCTTAAAATACATGAAGATTATGGAACCATAAAATACAGCAACAACTGCAACATGGGAGCCACAGGTCTTAAAGGCTTTAACCCTACCTTCAGCAGAATGGACTTGGAGGATGTTTGAAAGGATGAAAGCATAAGAGATGAAAATGGACAGGGTTGTCAGAAATACATTGATTCCAGAATTAAACACTAAAAGAAATTCATTGATGTAGGTGTTTGAGCAAGAAAGCTTCAAGAGGGGAAGAATATCACAGAAATAATGGTTGATGACCTTACCTCTACAGAAGGTTAGATCAGCCAAGAAGCTTGTGTGGATAAAGGCCCCACATACCCCAATGACATGCACTCCAGCTACTAGTAGGAAGCATACCCTCTGAGACATGGTGATGTGGTAAAGCAAAGGGTGACAGATGGCAACATAACGATCATAAGCCATGGCTGCCAGCATGTAACACTCAGAAACAGCAAGGTAACCAAAGAAAAAAAATTGAGTTAAACAGCCTGGAAAAGAGATAATGTTTTCTTCTGATACAAAGTTCACTATCATTTTGGGGATAATGACAGAGGAATAGCAGAGATCTATGAAGGACAGATTACTGAGGAAATAATACATAGGGGTGTGAAGCTGAGAACTGATCTTGATTAACAGAACCAAGCCCAGGTTTCCTACCGTGGATACAACGTAGATGCCAAAGAACAACAAGAAGAGGGGAAGCTGTAGTTCTGGTTCATCTGTTAATCCCATAAGGATAAACTCTGTGACCAGAGAATAATTTCCTATAGTCATCATACTTTTAAAATTGAACTGAAATCCTGTGAGGAGAAGAAAGAAGAGTTCATTAGATAAAGAGTTTTGGGGTTTTTGCCAAACTTCTCTGATAGAAAAAAAATATGCTATTTCTTCATGTAGTGGTAAGTTTAAAAATTACAGTTATTACTGAGTTGAAAATAAAATAAATGTATAGAATTAAATAAATAAATTTATAAATTATAAATGTAAGACATATTAATAAAAATGATATATTTATATATATTTTAGAGGTATGCACAAAATGTGAATTTCAACAGCCTGGGAGGGAAAGTTCTTATATAGCTGTAATGGACTGAAGGTAAAAGAGAATTTTCTTGACCTTTATGTAGAGGCATACTTATCAGTGGGGGTAGAATGATTATGGACCAAAGATAGGTCTAAACTGAAAGTACAGAGACTTATTAGCCAACTAAGGAATCTGCTCTCACTGATAGGAAATTCAGAGTGATATAGATTTTTTAAATTTACATTTCAGATCCACTTAGCATATACTGTCTTCTGCAGCAACTTAAAGAAGTAAAGCATTTCACAGGAAAGGAAGGGAAGTCAGCCAAAGGAAAAAATGGGAGTATCTAGAATTCAGGACTTGATATCAGAATAAGAGACAAGGAGAAGAGACCAAGGACTTTTACACTTAGGAAAGCAGTCATTTTAGACAAATCCTTAGGATCTTGTATCCAAGATTAGCAACTAGTAGTTACAACAGTGGGTGAAAGTATCCACTTTACCATATCCTTGCATAAGGTTTAGGTGCTTTTACATATTAGGCCACCAGAGAGTTGGGGGATATGTATATTATTAGCCCATTGAGATATCAGAAAATTATTGTGATTCCTGTTTTCCCCACATTTCCCTCTTTGAAATTTATTAAGTAGTATCATTAAGTCTTGACTACTCTGTAGCATGTTCATTAAGTTTGGTAGGTTCTTCTGCTTCCCCTTGTCTTCTGGCAGTTTCTCTAACAATCAGTATTGATTTTTTTTCTTGCTAGTCAGGGATAATTTTTACCTCCTTGTATATCTACAGTAAAACAATTGGTTTTAGAGCAAAATAGGGAGCTTGATCCAATGAAGTTTATGGCAGGGATGAAACAAAAAGTCGTAGAAAACAAATCACTTGCCATCCAAAATATTCTGTTGAAAAACTAAGTAGCAAGCTTCAATCAATCATACTGAAATATCTCTGAGATTCAATAAAGAAGGAGAGCCTAACAAGACTAGAGGGTCATAATAAGAAAAGCATCAGTCTTTTCCTCAATAGCTTCTGGTGTTATGTACAGTATTAACTGTTAGGCCAATATACCCACATTTAGAAGTGGGGGCTTGAATTTCAAAAGTAGCATTTTAATTGTACATTATTAACAGTAATTATACAATGAACTGGAGAGTATAGAAAGGAATAAGCCTTTATACAGCACTTACTACATGCCAGGCACTAGGCTAAGCAATTTTTACAAATACTATCTTACTTGATCTAGGACAAGGGCAGCCTGCATTTAAACTTTCAGTTTTGTCTAAATCTGGCCTTAAGTTCACTTTCCAATAGTATCAGGGTTCTATGAGACAATATTTTAAAACCTAACTATATAATCAGGAATACAGACTGGAACAGGGCAAGTGTATCAATGTCCTTTTAGGCAGCAGGTATCTTGTTCCTGTGACAAGTTTAACGGTCTGCTTTATGATTCCATTTGCTTCTGGAAAACATTTTCCTTTCGTAATTCTGAATCAAAAGAGTCTTCTATACACCACTGTCTATACATTTTTCAGCTTGACCCAATAAGACTGAGGTGAGCCATTGCTTCTTATTTCTATGGCAGATTTGCAGAAGTATCCCCCTACCCACCAATAGATCCACTTTCCATATTTTTAAGTTATGCATCACTCTTTGTATATTTCCTTGGCAATGCTACTCAAAAACCTATTAATGATAAGACTTAGTATAAGTTCTTAAAACCTGACAAAAATCTAATCACCTTGATTCTGTACGTGAAAGCCTCAATTCAACTTCAGAATCTGTAGAAGGAAAGAAACAAGGAATTATTAAGTACTTGCTGTGTACTAGGTCCTTTACAATTATTATTTTATTTAATCCTCACAACAGCCCCAGGAGGTAGATGCTATTAATACCCCCGTTTTACCTTTGAGAAAATAGAGGCAGAGGTTAAATGACTCTATACAGCTGATAAGGATCTACGATAAGATTTGAACTAGATCTCTCTGACTCCAGAGCCACTTAGATGACTAAATAATTACTAAACCATGGTGAAAGCCCGTGAAGGCATTTGTAAAAAAATATTTTGGGGTCTTCAAATGGACCTGGAAGAGATTTATTACCTTGTGCATTACCTTGTTTATTATCTTTCTCAGTTTTGTTACTTGTTGCCTCCAAGAAGACATTTGAAATATATAATCTAGGATTATTATCTTCACTTGTTAACATTTTCATGGACACAACAGAAGTTCTCAGTCTTCTAGTACAATTGCAGCTATCATGAGTCTGTTAAGTATATTCTTTACCTATTAGGAAAGATGTGGAAACCAACCACATGTATCTTAGTCTGATTTTGTTGCCTTTATCAAAGTTTTTTATATCTTTATCATAGCTTTTTATATATGTCATTTCCCTCCTTTAAAGATATATTTTATCTTCATATCATGGGATCACAGTTTTTTTTATATATCTTTATCATTTCCCTCCTTTAAAGGTATATTTTATCTTCATATAATGGGATTGGTAAGGGTTATTTAGACAGAAGGAATGTGAAATTATAATGACATCTTATATATGAATATGTAACTATTAAACCAGTGAGAAAGGAGATGGTAAGTCTAAGAACTGATTCATCCTAGTTGCCTAGGTTAGGAAGTTGAGACAAGAAATGGCCACAAATTCAAAAGAATAGACATGCAAGTATCAGGGTTCTTCATCCCTGCATCATCATCATAGTAGGCTTAGTGATGCCAGGTGACTGCAATAGAAGGTTCTTTATAAAACTTTTGTAATTCTTTTGCAATAGGGAAATATGCTGTGAAAAGAGAAGGAAGGATATGGTTCTAATAATAGCAAGATAATTCCATCAGGACTAAGCCCAAAGGCACAGACTGATGCATCATAGGTAAAACAAGATAAAATTATTTCAGTTCTGTTTAATTTCAGATAAAAGTCATAAAAAGCAATTTGGAACAGCCAATCATACAATAGAGTTATACATTTTTCAAAGGGTCTTATAGAAGGCTTATGATTTAACAGATAAGAAACTTCCCTGTTCAAAAAAGAAATAGCACTTTGGCAAAACTGAGTCAAGAGAATTCCATCGTTTCATTCACAAAGCCTTATTTTCAACCTTCCCAGACATCTATGTCCATCTTCTTGATGTGGCATTTGCAGATGATATTCCCTGTGAGCAGCTGTTGGCATTTCCTTTTGAATGGGAAGTGTTGGCTTAACAATCATTCAAATAGTTATACCTGGATTCAGTACACATAGTAGATCAAATTGCAGTCCACCCAAATTCTATTTCTCATAGAATGTTCCATTACTTATAGCTTATGGCATGGTACAGCTATTTCTCTTGTCATAAGCAAAATCAATAAGCTCACAATAAATATTAGTAAGAAAACAAAACCAAAAACATTTATCCTTAGTATTTATCAACTACTTAAAAAGTCTCCAAAAGTTTTTAGTTTTTCCCCTAGTTTGATACATCCTGATGCAAAAGTCAATCATTAGAAATCGAGAAAATTTTCAATTCTGGGGTTTTCTTTTGTTCCTCCAATGAACTGTATTATTTTTTCTAGTTCTATAAAATAATTATTTGGTATATTGATTGGTATGACACTGAATAAGTAAATTCATTTGGGCATTATTGTCATTTTCATTGTATTGGCTTGGTCTACTCATAAGTAATTAATATTCCTCTAACTGTTTAGAATGCAAGATAGTTCGCTCAAAATTCAGGTCACCAGTCATGATTAGCCTAGTAAGTTTAATGTACTATATGTGAATACCTAGGGGAAAAAAAGGTTAAATCTTTTAAACTGGAGTCTATTGATCCAAAGACGTGATTCTGACATATTCCAATTGAGGTACATTTTGTACAACTAGTTTTCATGGATTTCATAACAAGTAGTCAGACAATTTATCTTAAAACCATTTGTGGAGTATAAGAAATTTTGTAATAGAAACTTTCTAAGTCAGCCCCTCTCTCTCCAATTTGGCTGTGAATGTGTATGTGTGTGTCTGTGTTATGTTAGTTCTTCTATAAATCAATTTAGTATGTTAGAATTTTCAAGTCTCTTATCTGCAAATATTTTTGTATTTTCATCTTTCACAGAGTTGATAAGATTTTGTGATCTTGAGAATTTAAGTTCCTAAGATGGCAGTGTAGAAGCAGCAAGGTCCCACAGCTTCCATACCGCCACCCTAAACACCCAGAAAATATAAGCCCAGACAAAGTCTAGGAAAGTCTAGGACTCTCAGACTCACAAAAATATAGAAAACACATCTCTCGTTGAAGGCAGCTGGCAGCAGGGGCTGGGAGTGGAGGCCCCGAGTGGAAGCCAGCCTAGCCTGAAGCCAAGATCACAGCCAGGCCCAGGGCTGCGGGAAGGAGCTGAGCTAAGCCGAGCCGAGCTGCGCAGCAGCCAGTCTTCATAGGAGAGGAGCTATAGCCTCCAGCACCTCCACATCTGCCAAGGTATGAGGAACAGGACGGGAGAGGGGCAGCTGGCACAGAAACAGAGACCGGCCAGCCCAAAACCGCAGCCACAGCCAGGAGGAGTGAGCCTCCCAAGCAGCAGCTTAAGTCTACTTCAGAGATCTATTGCACCTGAGGGAATCTTCACATATGCAAACCAGGATTAGAAGGGCAATGAAAGTGAAAGAGAAACTTTGAAAATTAATTTGGGGGAGAAAAGCAGTTCAGCCAATCTACCCCCAGGGCAAGGAAGCAGTTGGGGAGGGGAACTACTAGAACCAGCGGAAGCGGGCCCCCACCAGGCTGCTTCAGAGCCCCTGGCTTGCAGACTCCACAGGGGGTCTGAATTGATTGATCAGGGCCAAGTGCTCTTGAGTTGAGTGGCCTAGATCCAGATTGTGGCCTTGGGTGGTGGTCCTGGGGTGTGCTTTCAGCAAGCCAAAGCTGGGGGGACTTGCAACACCCCCCTAATAGCTCCGGCAGCTGGGAAAACCCCAGCGATTTGGAACAGAGCTTTCCCCCCTGGAAGCAGAGTTTCACAGAACTAAAAAAAAAAACAAAACCAACCAATTAACTGACTGGCCAACATGAGGAAAAAGAAGCAAAATAGGAACTGCAATAAAACTCTAGAATCCTTTCTTGTGGACAAAAAGGATCAAAGTGTGAAACGGGAGGAAGACAACCAAGTCCCAGTTCCCATACCAAATGCTTCCAAGACACTTGAAGAATGCCTAGAAGCTATAAACCAACTGAAAAAGGACTTTGAAAACCAAATAAGAGAAGTGGAGGAAAAATTGGGAAGAGAAATGAGAATGATGTGAGAAAATCATGAAAAGAGAGTCAACAACCTGACTGAAGAAAACAACACTTTAAAGAATAGATTAACTCAAATGGCAAAAGAGGTCCAGAAAGCCAATGAGGAGAAGAATGCCTTAAAAAGTCGAATTTCCCAGATGGAAAAAGAATCTCAAAAGCATTCTGAAGAGAATAACTCCTTCAGAATTAGAGTGGAGCAAGTAGAAGCTAATGACTTTATGAGAAACCAAGATGCT
>CM053596.1:128578466-128612028 GCA_028646575.1 Pseudocheirus occidentalis | reverse complement strand
ATGTAAATAGTTCAACTTTGATAAGTTCCTTATGATTTCTTCTCCATGTTTACCTTCTCATGCTTCTTATGTTTGAATGTCAAATTTTCTGTTCAGTTCTGGTTTTTTCAGCAAGAATGCTTGAAAGTCCTCCACCTCACTGCATGACTGTACTTCCCCTGGAAGATTATACTCAATTTTGCTGCATAGGTGATTCTTGGTTTTAATCCTACCTCATTTGATCTCCAGAGTATCATATTCCAGGCCCTTCGATCCCTCAATGTAAAAGTTGCCAGATCCTGGGTTTTCCTAATTGTATTCAAATTGCTTTCACTTGGCAGCCTGTAATATTTTCTCCTTGATCTAGGGATGCCAGAACCTGGCTTTCTGGGATTTTTTCAAGGGGTGATCAGTGAATTATTTCATGTTCTATTTTGACATCTGGTTCTAAAATATCAGGGCAATCTTCCTTGAGAATTTCTTGAAGGATGCCTTCTAAATTCTTTTTTGATCATGGCTTTCAGGTACTCCAATAATTTTTAAATTGTCTCTTCTGGATCTATTTTCCAGGTCAGTGGCTTTTTCAAGAAGATATTTCACATTACCTTCTATTTTTTTATTTGTTTGTATCTTGATTTCTTAGGGGGTGCTGCATCCCCCACCAGCTTTGGCTCACTGGAAACACACCTCAGGACCACCACCCAAGACCATGATCTGGATCTAGGCCACTCAATACAAGAGCACTTGGCCTCTGATCAATCTGTTTGACCCCCCTGCAGTCTGCAGGCCAGGAGCTCTGAAGCAGCCAAGTGGAGGTGGCTGCCATCATTTCTGCTGCTACTAGCTACTGCTGCTTCCACTGCTTCCTTGCCCTCGGGGCAGTTTGGTCAGACTGCTTTTCTCCCCCAAATTTAGCTGAGTCCCACTGACCTTCCTCTTAGTCCTTATTTCTTCTGGCTTGATAAATCTGGAAACTGCCCCAGCTGCCAGATGCACTCTTCTGAAGACTCCAGCTGCAGCTCCTGGGGTTTCATCCTGGGCTGGTTGTCAGCTCCCAACCTTCTGTGATGAACCCCACCTGCTGAGCTGCCTTCAGCAAGAGATGTGTTTTCTGTATTTTTGTGAGTTTTGGAGCCCCAAAATTTGTTTAGACTCATATTTTATGGGAATTTAAGGTGGCTATGTGGGAGCTGCAAACCATTGCTGCTTCTATGCTGCCATATTGACTCTGTCCCCCCACCTTGACTACTATCTTTTTGAAAGAATGGATCCACTATTTTTCCTCCAGTATCTAGAGCAGTGATTCTCAACCTTCCTAATGCCACAACACTTTAATACTCGTATGTGGGCATATCTGCATGTGGGCAGACCCTTTGGGAGACCAATTAATGAGTGGGGTATCTTGGTTCCTAAGACCTATTTCCAATGGTCTTAGGTGGCCCCTGTCACCCCTGTGAAAGGATTGTACAACCCCCAAAGGGGTCGTGATCCGTAGGTTGAGAACTGCTGATCTAAAGGAATTCTATACACAAGATAAACTTGATAGAATTATTAAATTAAACCAAAATAGGCAATGAGGAAACAAAACTATCATTCTTTGCAAAAAAAATATGATGGTATACTTAGAGAATCCTAGAAAATCAACTGGACAAAAATCTAGTTAAAACAATCAGCAACTTCAGCAAGTTCTACCTATGTTAATTTACTTAGTCAGTACCATACCAACCAAGCTACCAAAGAATTATTTTATTGATCTGGGAAAAGTAGTAACAAATTCATCTGAAAGAACAAAAGGTCAAGAATATCAAATGAATTGATTAAAAAGCACATAAAGGAAAGCAGCCCCACAGTTCCAGACTCTGAACTATTTTACAAAGCAGTAATCACTGAAATGATCTGATACAGCAATAATAATATTAGGTCTATATTCCAAAGAGATGAACAAAAGGGGTAAAGGGAGGGAGGGGGAGAGAGAGAGAGGGAGAGAGAGAGGGAGAGAGAGAGAGGGAGAGAGAGAGAGAGAGAGAGAGAGAGAGAGAGAGAGAGAGAGAGAGAGAGAGAGAGAGAGATTTTTCTCTTGGCAACATCTGGAAGCTGGGCTGCTACTGCTAGACTGAAAACTGAGTTGGAGTTTTCTTGAGACCAGAATCTGGCGAAGCCTGAAGTTGCTGCTGGGAGGGCTGCCTGTTGTTCCTGACCCCTGGAAGGCTGAGATTTCTTATGGGTCCTAGGGCCAGCTGAACTGCTGGAGGCCTGAACAAGCATGACCAGGATAAGACTTTATTTTTTGTGGCTTGGTTGATCCTTGACTTCCAGGGAACAGAAATTGTGAAGGTTTTGAGATGTGCTGGACCCTGTGAACTTCAGTGTGCAGCAGAAACTGCATAGAGGACTGGACAAGGTCCTGGGAGCTGTCTGCCTCTGACTCCAGGTGACTGATTGGTGGATTCAGGCAGGAGCTGGGACCATGGAAGGGGATCCAGGGAATTTGAGAGAGCACTCCAAACCAAGATGAAGAAAAGGCCTCTCCTTGGGTATTGAATGCTGTGATTAAATTGAAGTTTACTAGAGACCCAAGGGATAGAGGGTTTGTGTATTTTCTAATGACTGTATTTAGTGATTAATGATACTTAGTGACTGATAGCTGGAGAAGCAATTACGTTAACCTATGATTGGCCCATGAATGGAAGACTGATTTGTATTGTGAAATGATAGAATTATTAAGTAAGGAGGTAAACCTCCTTAGGGATATCAGATGATTGTTCTTTTGTTCTTTGTTCTAAATAATGTGACCACTTTAGTGAAAACTATGTGACCATTCTAATGATAAGCTATTGTGAACACTATATTGTCATTTTCTGTGATAAGATGTTATGTTGTATATATTGTATCTTGATTTGTTGTGAATGTTTTCCTTTGATTTGTTCTTTAATAAATAGAGTGTTCACTATACTATGTAAGCAGAATCTTAAAGCTGCTCACAGTAGCTGCTCATGCATGGCATTACAGGTTCCTTTCAGCATAATGTAGTTTCCTTATTTATCCCTTCTTTATTTTTTTAATGTTTGTTGCTTTCTCAGATAAAAATCATTATAATTCCTGACTTTTGGGGTTCACTTGATTCACAGTAATTTGTTTCCCTTCCCATATGTTTTATTTCTACATGTGTTTGTTTTTTTAAATAAATTTAATATAAATTTAAATAAATTAATTTAAATAAATTAAATAAAACAGATTGAAGGATTTTATTTTCTTATCCAATATGTCACTTTTTTTTACTTTATTGGCTGATTTAATCCATTCACATTTAAAGTAATAATTGATAGGTTTATATTTTCTTCCATTTGTCCATAATATTGTCTTCTTTTAAAATTATGACTTTTGCCACTTCTGCTATAAATACAGTCATGTGTTCCTTCAGATACTTTAGTTCCTTCATTTTTAAAGTGGTCCTTTTCCCATTGGCTCTCTTCCCATCACCACCAATTCCCTCTTCCTATTATCCCTTTCCCTTTGGGGTTTTTCTTTTCCTACCTCCATCCAGTTGTTTAATTCATTCCTCCCTCTTTGCTCCTTTAATGAAATAGATTCCTCCTGCCTCTCCTCCCCTTCAAGTGGTCCTATTTATTAGTTTTTGAAATTTCATTTTTACACTCCTTTCTGGAGAAGGTTTTTCTCATTATTTTTATTATCCATCCTCTCTGTCTACATTAGACCCTAATTCTCTGGTTCAGGATTCTTATAATTATTTAGTCTCTCTCTATTCTTTATATTCTTCCTGTAATCAAAATGTTTAAGGTATTCATTCTGGGATCTCCCTTTGAGGCAATTCCTTCCACTGACTTGTAAAGTATAGCCAACAGATTTCCTCTTCTCATTGTCTCACTCCTAGAATATAGCCAATTACTGCATTTGACAGAGAAGATATTTTCTCTGTTCAGAATTTCTGGGCATTTGTCTTGTATTGTTTCCTGCATTATTGTATTAAAGTTTTTGTTCAGTTTTTTTTTCGGGAGACATCATCAGTTATCTCACTGAATGCTGTTTACATTCTCATAATTCTCACTTCTCTTTTAAACCATTCAAGAATGGCATGTGATGCTTCCATACTTTCCACATATTCTGCATGGCCTCTCTCTCATCAAGTGTTAAGTTATTTTCCTTTTTGTGGTATTTATTGATAGTTGCCTGAATTCATGATAAATAATATAGCTACAAAGGCTATATTTATTTTGGCTGTTCATGTTTTCCTGTTAATTTTCCTGTTCATGTTCAAAATCATTGGATTTTCTTCTTATTGAAATTTTTGATAATTCAGTCCTTTTCTTCTCCTTATTTTCTCCTATTACTCACTGGATGACTTCTATTCTCTGATAGCGACTTTCTTGGGAGCTGAATCTCATAGCATGTCTGCCTCCTCCCATACCAGGTAATTCATAGTTCACCTATCTGACTTTGAAATGCACAGAACTGGTTCCAATTGGATGCTGACTTCTCATTTTACAACAACTTCTCTGCTTGCTTTTGGCTCTCAAAAGTACTATACATCCCCCAGGGAAAAACAACAACAACAACAACAATAAAAACTATTCACCAGAAATTTCATTATCCTGGAGATTGCTCCCCCCACCTTCCTATTTTTCCTGTTGCTCAATTTCTGACTCCCTCTCCTCAGATGATGATTTTCTTAGAAGATGGATCTCATAGCATATCAGTTTCCTCCTATAATAGACAATTCACAGTTCACTAGCCTGGGTCTCTTTCTCAATGACTTTGAAGTGAGGAGAACTGGTTCTAGCTAGGTGCTGAGCTCTTCATTCCCCAACAACTCCTCCCTTTGATTTCAAATCAACAAATGCTATGGTATTTGTGGTAAATGGTAAACTCCCCCATTGTAAACTCGTCACCAAAAATCTCATCATCATGTAGATTGCTTCATCTTTGAAAACCAATACTTCTTCAGTACATTCAGTTGTCTTTTCCCTCTGGTTGGAGAGATGGAAGACAGAGCAAATGTCTTCTCCCCAAACCTTTATATAGAACTTTTTCAATATAAAGCTCAAAATTTTTCCACCATCTTTTCATTTCCTACCAGCTTTTCAGCTTGGTTTCAAAAAACATTTCACAAAATATTATGCCCTTATACTGGCTTCCCTGTTACTCATTCCCTTCTTACTTTCTTTTGGTGCATTGTCTTCCCTCATTAGATTGTTAGCTCCACAAGGACAGGGACTGTCTTTCTCCCCTGTATTTGTGTCCCCAGTCCTTTATACAGTACCTGGTACATAACAGGTCTTAATAAATGTTTATTGAATATTAGATAAACTCTGTCCCTTAGGCTTAATGTAATGCTACACAGACAGACTGATGTGGCTGAAATTGTTTTATATCTAGTGCATAATTTCTTTTTTGGAGAAATTAAAGAAGTCAAGGGGATCAGAGGAAATGTCTAGTCCTCCATCTTGGTGATCACATAATCCATATATCAGCTAATTTTTAAAAGGACCAGTTGAGTTACATTCTTTGAGCAACAGTCACTTTCATAAGATTAAAGATCCATTTGAGTATCTAAGCTGATTGCACACACAGTTGATTTTTTTGCCCATGCCATAGATGGGGTCACAGAAAAGATAGCTGAGAGCTGAAATCAGAGATAAATTTTATTCATTTCACTGTTCTGGCAAATTTCACCTTTCTGTCTAAAATAACTCAAAATGCACTATGAAAGTCCTCCCCCCCTTTCTATCCTTGTCCATAGTTAACTGACAGGGCAATCTCTTTAGCATAACATTTTTAAACAATTTAATAAATCTTATACCTGCAGGGTCAGCAAATATATTAAGGAAGAAGACAAAGTCCTAGAAAGAACAAAATGCCTTCAAGTCATTTCAGTGATTTTATTTTTGAGAAATACTGTCAGATTTAATATGAGATTAGCATCAAAATCAAGGTAGGCCATTTATGGATGCTTTAAAATACTTCAAATAAACTTTTTTTGGGGGGGGGGGTGATTCCTTACCTTGACACTTTTTGTTTGGTTTGGCATTTTAAATCAAGTCTCAGCTTTATAGGCAAGTGAACTAAATGGAATAACCCAGCCTGACAACAATATGTAGGGTAACAGAGAGCCTATTCACAACTCAACAAGCCAAGAATTATTCAGTCTGCTTAAGAGAGATGGAGTATGGGAGACAGAGAAGCAATATCCAAATAGTTAATACTAAAACATGTTATAGCTGCCAAATTTTCTCCAGAGAATTGATGATGAAATAACATACATGTGATTAAAATTTAAGGCTACTCCTTTAAAACATATAAAACCCATTTTATGGTGTCTACTAGAGAGTGCCTGCTTTCACAATGTCCAGTCTTTTGCCTTATCTCCTACAGAATATTCAGAAAATGCATTGATTTCCCCAAAAGGAGGACTATTATTAACTCAACCAATTGTAGCCATAATAGGCTACTCAGCCAGCTGTTTCAGTGACTGATTTGGGTGCCATACATAAGAATATTTATTTAGTGTCAATAACATCTGATGGGAATTGTGTTGGGTAATTCATTGTTGGCTCAGTTTCTCATCATTTAAGAAGTGCTCTGGCTGTAAGTAGTAATTACAAATAGACATGTGGCTCATGTTAAGGAGTATTAGCTGTAAATTAGTCTTTTGGACCTGAAGGGCTTGCCAGGGGTCTTCTCAATAAGACAAGAGATTCTTATCCTCCAAATGGAAAAAAAGAATCATCATGATTAATAGATACCAGTGTCTCATAATGGAATTCTGGGATTTCAGGGGCTTATGTTATGGAGAACTACTCAAAAACGTAATTAACAAAACCACCTGAAGGCATCAGAGTCCTTCCTAGGCCAGAGCAGTCATTTTAGTCCAGCCCTACATCATTCAATTCAATGAGCATTTATTAAGTTCCTGTTATATGATGAATATTGTGCCAGGACTGGTTGTTGGTCATAACCATTGGACACTTATCTACAAATACAAGAGTTCATAATTGTGTGTCATTACTAAGGGGCTAAAATAATGCAGAGCACAGATGGTCTGAAGCACCTGAACAATGGGGATAAGAATTCATTCAGAATCCAGAGGATTCTGGTAAAACTAGGAAGGTAGGGAAAAGGAGACACAAACAAGTCAAACAGGAGAGTGAGAGCCAAGATCAGAGGGCAGATAAAAGCTAGATCAAAACCATAATTTCAGAACAAGCAGATACAGGTCATGAGAAAAAAAAACCTTCCAAGTGGTAGGATTTGGTATTTAGATTTCTCTCCAAAACTTTTCATATCTCTGATCATTTGAGTCTGAACAATGCAGTTTATACCAGTCCCCTGGCCTTACCAATATGGCTCACCCTCCACCACAATGCTGGTGATCAGCTTACTACAATTAGCTACATTGCTCCACTGATCATAGACATATATTCCATTGCCAGAGCCATAAGTGAAGTTTTTCTTGCTTGATAGAGTTTATTATCTAGAAGCATAGGCTATGAGAAACCAGGTTAACTTTCACATCATAACAAGGCATTGGAATAGGACTTTAGTGGAACATGAATAAATAATTTTGGCTTTATGACAGGCAGAAATAAGTAATGGATAGGCAACTGCCTTCAGAGTTCAGAAACTCTAGGTTCAAACCTCACTTCTGATAGATACTGCCTGTGTGTCAATGTGTCAAGTCACTTAGCCTCTCAATGCCCCTGGCAAATCTCTAAGGTTATCAATTCTAAAATAGACTTAGCTGATTTGGTAGAGGTAGTTTTTCTATCTATGAGAGAAAGAGGGAGAGAGAGGTTGGGAGGGAGAGAGAGAGGGAGAGAGGAAGGAAATCATAGGTATGGTAATCAAAAAAAGACATTCTAGTATATTTTCCAATAAAACAATAATTCATATCAGGCTTTGAACTATGATATGATGGATCATATTCAGTTTTGAAGATGTTTCACTCATAATAATCTTAATGTCATATGATATGCATTTCTCAAATTCTCATATCCCATACAAGCACTAAATCTCACAAAGACATTAAGTATAGAACAGGTTTGTCTGTTGTTGTTGTTTTTAATATGGTAGGGAACATAGCAAATATTCATGTCCAAGTCCTGAGCAAAATAATTGGAAAGAACCTCCCAGCAAACCCCATTCCCTTCTATAGAGGTACTCCAGGGTCTGTACAGAATCATAGTACCAAAACCATGGGTTTCATAGATTTCATGAAGTCTTTGCTTCAACAAGGAGTTTGCTCTCCTATTACAAGTAGAGGCCCAGAATGTGATACAAATGCTGGTTTAGTATCTACCCTTAGCTCTGGTGGTTATACATGATTCCAAGGGCTCTGCAGTCATCCTTTGCACTGGTGCCTACTCTGTCTCACTCCTACATTCTTAGTTCAGCTTTCCATCTTGCATGGTCCACTAATGTCAGTATTCCTACCCTTTGGTTTTTCCTGATCAGATGTCCTCAATGTTTTTTCTAACCCACATGCACATTTATTAAATACCCTATTTACATGTTTACCAGGACCTACAGTGTCTTATTTGAAGGGAGTAACTAATACTAGGATTCTCAGGCATGGCTAGGATGAGACAAAAGAGATCTGCAGCTCCCCTCACATTGTAACACTTAGGCAACTGGTCTTTTCTAACTATTTTTAGAGTCAGACTGAATTCCGCAGACCACAACTCCATCATCTAAGTTCTCTCTCACATGTCAAGCCTCAGACACACTGAAAGACTGATGACAGAGAACATGTACAAAGAAAAGCCCTTGGGATCTTGGGCTTAATTCAATTCAATTCAATTTGAAGGATTTAAGGGAAAAGTTCACTGCCAAGAGATGATTCCCCCAGTGCTGAAACATGTCACCAAGATAGACTTTCTGATACTCTAATTACTTTTTATTCCTTAGATCATTTATGGTCTATTAATTAAGGGGCACAGAGTTATGTGCATGACATAGCTGGTATGGGCTTGGCACTTTGCCCGTTCATAGACAGAATCACAAAGATCACATCATTTCACTTTTCCCTTCACTGCCTTCTCGTCTATGAATTTCAGGTACAGATTTTGGGATTCATTTTCCCTTCTGAAGGAAAAGTATATGGAAAGTAAACTTGAGACTGCTTATAAAACCTTTTTAGTTTTAATCATGTACATTGTCAGTGACAAAGGTGAAGGGTTTTTTTCTTAATATAGGAGATATATTTTACCTTGACAATATCCCGTTATAAAAAAATCCTAGAGAGAATGAATAGACTTTGATTGAATAGTTACATTGAAAAAGTATTGCAATCTCTGCACTACTTTAGCTGAGTTTCACATGGGGACAAATATCCCTTGCCATTAATGGGGAAAAAGGCATTGGATACTAATGGACTGCTTTTGTATTTATATTTTTCCTAAAAATATCATAAAAAGGTTAATGCTCTTCAACACTGCTTCCCAAACATCCATATGGAATAAAGTACAAATTTAACAATTCCCAAAGGAACGCTTGCTATACAAAACATGAAGCAATAGTCCAAGAGGCTTTATTTGTATCAAAAGTACAGTGAGGAGAAGTAAAGGTTGAACCTTACAAGCTAAATCTTTAAAATAACAAATACCACACTGAACAGCTGTTTCTTACATCCTGTTGTAGGTGAACTTGTTTTTGGCCAGTTTCTTATTTGACTTTTCTCTGCTAATTTATGAATACTTATGTTGTCAAAAAAAACTACTAAATGAATAACTGAAAGAACAAGGTAGTGGTAAAATGGAGCCAAGAGGGGGGAGTGAGGGCAGTAATTTACCTGAGCTCTCCAAAATTCCCTCCAAAATCTTTAAAGTAAAATTCCTGAAGTTGAATTTGTTGGAGTGAAACAATTTTCCAGGCCAAGACAACATGGGAGGTCCATAGGATAGAGCTGTCTCATGGGGGATGTGATGAGGGCACAGTATAGCTCTGGCTGTGCCCTGGCAAGCAAGGACCTGGCCCTGGGAGTGACTGTGGCTTGGAAGCTCTCAGACTTCAAACTGTAAGGGGGTTGGAAAGCTGGTCAAAAATAGATTAGAGGAGATCCTTTGCTGGCAATAGATGTAGGACTCTTCACATCACCCACACACAGCTCCTCATTGCAATCCCAGAGTAAGGAAGAACACTAGCACATTAGTAACCCTGGGTCACAGTTCCAGGTAGAGAAGACTGCTTGGAGTCACTCATGGGGACGTAGAAGCCCAATTTCAGGAGAACAGAAATCCAGATGACAATTCCAGGGTTATAAGGAGCAAAATCTCTTGTAACCAAGGGAAAACAGGGATGCTGGTCACAATTCCAGGGCAGAGAAGGGTGCTTATGATAACTCACAAACAGAGCACAGGCTAAGAAAGCAATAACCACATTTCTCCTTAGATCAGAACCTCTTGGAGTAGGAAAAAAGACTTTATAGACACACAGAACAAGCTTGAAAGCAGCAGGAAGAAAATCCTGAAACTTGGGACAGTTCCACTTCCATACAAGGAACAGACCCCAAACCTAACAGAAAGTTTAAAGACAAGAAATAGACTGGGAAAATGAGCAAACGAATGAATTAAAAAGACCATAGAAAGTTACTATGGGGTGGTGTAGAAGCAGGAAAACTCCATGAGCAAACCCCATAACCACCTCAAATACATATAAAATATGACTAAACAAACTTTAGAACTGGTGAGCCCACAAAGTGACAAAGAGAAACAAATATCGCACTGCAGCCCAGAAGATGTACAAGAGGGGTCTATCTCAGCATGCTGGGAGCTGAGCCCAGTCCTTAATGAGCACATGGTTTTAGCCCTAGGGCAGCCCTGAAAAGCAGCAGCTGGAGCACACTTCAGGAGAGTGGATCACCAGCAGCAGCGGTGGTTTCCAGAATTATGCTATAAATGCCAAAGACAAAGTAAAGGCCAGGGTGGAAATCTGTTTGAACTGGAGCAGACACAAGAGCAGGTCTGGCCCCTGCCCCCAGGTCAAGAAGAGAAGCCTCTATGTGGCTACTTCAGAACTCCTGGTCTGCAGATTGTAGGGGGACCAAGCAACCATTCAGAGGGTAATAGCTCATGCTTTTACCTGCTTGGATCTGCGTTGTGGTATTGGGTGGATGTGACCGGTAGGCCAGAGTGGGTGGGGGCTGTAGAGAGGGCACCCAACTAATAGCTCTGGCAGCTGCGAAAACCCCAGCAATGTGGGACAAAGCTCTCCTCTCTGGAAGCAGAGTTCTACAGTGGCAAAAAGCTCAAAAGTCAAGTAATTGAGTGTCAACATGAGCAAACAAAGGAAGTAAAGCAAGCACAGCAATAAAACCTTAGATTCCTTTTTTGGAGACAAAAACAATCAAAGCATGGAATGGGAGGAAGACAACAAAGTCAGAAATCCTGCACCAAAATTTTCCAAGAAAAATATGAACTGGTTATAAGCCATGGAGAAGCTCAAGAAGGATTTTGAAAATCAAGTAAGGGAAGTGGAAGAAATATTGGGAAGAGAAATGAGAATGATGCAAGAAAATCATGAAAAGAGAATCAACAACTTGACTGAAGAAAATAACACCTTAAAAAATAGACCAACTCAAATGGCAAAAAAAAGGCTTAAAAGCCAATGAGGAGAAGAATGCCTTAAAAAGCTAAACTTTCCAGATGGAAAAAGAATTTCAAAAGCTCACTTATGAGAATAATTCCTTCAGAATTAGCTTGCAGCAAATGGAAACTAATGACTTTATGAGAAATCAAGATACTATAAAACAGATCCAAACAAATGAAAAAATATAAGGCAATGTGAAATATCTCACTGGAAAAACCACTGACCTGGAAGATAGATCCAGGAGAGACAATATAAAAATTATTGGACTACCTAAAAGCCATGATCATAAAAGAACCTAGAAATCATCCTTTAAGTAATTCTCAAGGAAAATTGCCCTGATATTTTGGAACCAGAGGGCAAAATAGAAATTGAAAGAAATAACCAATCACCTCTTGAAAACAATCCCAAAAAGGAAACTCCTAGGAATATTATAGCCAAATTTCACAGTTCCCAGGACAAGGAGAGTGGATTAAAAACCAGAATCCAACAATATGTTGTCTACAAGAAACACTCTTGAAGAAAAGAGACACACACAAAGTAAAGGTAAGGAATTGGAGTAGAATTTATTGCCCTTCAGCTAAAGTTTGAAAAGGGAACCAGGGGTGCCAATCATGATCTAAAGCAAAGCAAAAGCAAAAATAGATTTAATTAAAAGAAATAAGGAGGGAAATTAATGAATTAGAAACTAAATAATCTAATCTCAAAACATGAGTGGGCCAAAAACCAAATTATAGAAACAGACAGTGATTTAATTAAAGTGAAGGGCAACAATCACAAAACATGCTGAAATTTATGGAATGTAAATAAAGCAATATTTAGTGGAAAAATTGTATTTCTAAACACATAAGTAAAAGAAGGAGCAGATCAATGAATTGGGGTGCACAACATCAAAAAAACTAGAAAAAAATAAGTGAAATATTCTCACTTAAATTAAAATTCAGACAATCAAAGGAAAGATTAATAAAATTAAAAGAAAACCATTGAAATAATGAGTAAAACTAGCAACACAGTTTTTTTTTTAAATTGGGAAGGATGATGAAATACATAAACCCTAGGTTAATTTGATTTTTAAAAATTAGATTGCCAGTATCAAAATGAAAATGGTAAGTCCAATATAAGAGGATATTGAATAAATAAAGAGGAATATTATAATATATTATGTCATATATAATATAAAGAGGAAATTAAAACAAGTATTAGGATCTATATTGTCCAATTATATATCAATAAATCTAACAATCTAAGTGAAATGAATGAACATTTACAAAATAAAAATTGCATAGAATAAGAAAAGAGAAAATAGAACACTCAAATAACACTACTTTAGAAAAAGAACTTGAACAATCCGTCAATGAACTCCTTAAGAAAAAATTCCCCAGGAGCAGATGGATTAACAAGTAAATTCTACCAAACATTTAATAAACAATTTTAATGCTATTTAAACTATTTAGAAACATAGGCAAAGAAGGAGTTTTAATGAATTCATTTTAGGAAAAAATTACAATGCTGATACCTAACGAAGAGTGAAAAACAGAGAAAGAAAACTATAGACTAATTTTCCTAATGAATACTGATGAAAAATGTATAAATAAAATATTAGCAGGGCAGCTAGATAGCACAGTGAATAAAGCACTGGCCCTGGAGTTAGGAGGACCTGAGTTCAAATTTGGCCTCAGACACATGCCACACTTACTATCCATGTGACTTTGGGCAAGTCACTTAACCCCAATTGCCCTCCAAAAGACCAAAAGAAAGAAAAAAGAAAAAAAATACTAGTAAGGAGATTACAGTAATATATCATAAATATTATACATTATGAGAAGGTAGGATTTATATCAAGAATGCAGGGTTGGGTAAACATTAGGAAAAATATCAACATAATTGACCAAATCAATAACAAAACCAACTGAAATCAATAATAAAAACAAAAGAAATCACATGATTATTTCAACAGATGAAGAGAAAGCTTTTGACAAATTACCACATTCATACATGTTTTTAAAAGCACTAGAAAGCATAGAAATACAGAGTTTTCCTTAAAATGATCAGTAGAATCTATTTAAAGATAAGCATTATTTATAAAGGAGATTAGCTAGACACTTTTCTAATAAGGTCATGGGTGAAGCATCAATGCCATTATCACTACTATTGTACTAGAGATACTTGCTCTAGCATTAAAAGAAGAAAAATACATTTAAAAAATTAGAATAGGCAATAAGGAAACAAAACTAGTGCTTCTTGCAGATGATATGATGGTATACTTAGAGAATTTGAGTGAATGAACTAAAAAAAATAGCTGAAATCAATAACCTCAACAAAGTAGCATGATATAAAATAAACCCACAAAAATCATCAGCACTTCTATATATTTCCAAGCAAGTCTAGCAAAACGAGACAGAGAAATGCCATTTAAAAGAATTGTAGACAACACAAAATAATTGGGCATCTACCTGCCAAGGCAAACCCAGAAACTCTAAAAACACAATGACAACACACTTTTCATGCAAATGAAGTCAGATATGAACAATTGTGGAAATATATGCTCATAGATAAGTTAAGTCAATATAATAAAAATAACAATTCCACAAAATTAACTTACTTATTTAATGCTATACCAATCAAAGTATCAAAAATTTATTTGATGGATCTAGAAAAATCATAACAAAATTCATATGAAAGAACAAAAGGTCAAGAATATAAAAAATTAATGAAAAATGTGAAGGAAAGTGGCCCAGCTGTACAAGATATCAAAACTCTTTTGTTTGTTGTTTTTGTTCAGTCATTTCGGTGATGTTTGACCCTATTTAGGGTTTTCTTCCTGAAGAAGAAGTCTTCTTGAATCTTAGGTCTGCACTCTATCCACTCTACCATCTACTTTCCCTTGTATTACCAAATAGTAACCATCAAAACATTCAGGTACTGACAAAGAAATAAAGAGGTGAATCAGTGGAATAGATTAGGTACAAAATACAGTAGGATATGGCCACGTAATCTAGTGTTTGATAAACACAAAGACCCAAGATTTGGGGACAAGAACTCACCATTTTATCAAAATTGCAAGAAAAACTGCAAAGCAGTTTGGTAGAATGTAGGTATAGACTAACATCTCACACTGCATACTAAATAAAGCATAGGATATAGGGTTTAGAAATAAAACAGTGATATCACAAGCAAATTAGGGGAACACAAACTATTTTTCCCTGTCAAATCTATAGATAAGGAAAGAATTTATGACCAAACTAGCGATAGATACCATTATGAAATGTAAAATATATAATTTTGATTACATTAAGTTTAAAAGATTTTGCACAAACAAAACTAATATAGCTAAAATTATAAAGAAAGCAGAAAACTGAGAGAGGAAATTTATAGCAATGTCCTCTGATTTTGCTTCTTTTTTCAAACATATAGGAATTTATAAGCATATGGGTATCTTCCTCAGTTAATAAATTCTCAAGGGATATGTACAGGCAATTCTTGGAAGAAGAAATCAAGGCAATCTATGACAATATGAAACAATATTTGAAATCATAATTGATTAGACAAAGGTTAATTAAACCTGAGGTATCACCTCATGCTAATATGACAGAAAAAAGAAAATGACAAATGTTTGAAGGGAAGTGAAAAATTGGGACATTAATGAACTGTTGGTGGAGATGCAAACTGATCCAACCACTCTGTAGTGCAATTTGGAACTATTCCCAAAGTGCTATAAAACTGTGCATATGCTTTACAATACCACATCCCAAAGATATTTTTTAAACTGAAAAGGACCTATATGGAAAAATATATATTTATAGCAGCTGTTTGGGAGTGTCAAAGAATTGGGAATTGAAAGAATTTTCATCAATTGTGGAATGCATATATATGGAAAACTATTGTGCTTGAAAAATAATTGGCAAGATGGTTTTAGAAAATCCTAGGAAAACTTCTTTGAACTGACACAAAGTGAAATGAGCAGAACCAGGAGAACATTGTACCTACCAAGAGCAAGACTGCAGAATGATCAACTGAATGGTTAAACTATTCTCAGCAATACAGTGATTCAAGATAATTCCAAAGGAGTTATGAAAAAAATTATATCCACTTCCAAAGAAAGAACTGATGGAAGAGAATTTGAGACTCAAATACCAGAGTAATGAGAAGGTAAACATGGAAAAGAAATACATGCCAACATGGAAAATGATAACTGTAACTTATGAAACTTTTCTCAGTATGAGGATAGGTGAAGGGAATACAAATGCATATATATACATATACATATACATATACATATACATATACATATATATTTATTTATATTTATATATATATACACACACACACATATACATTCACATATATCTATATAGAAGGGCATATATATATATGTGTGTGTGTATGAATACATATCTGAGTATGTGTATATATATATATGTGTGTGTGTATACGTATATATACATATGTGTATGTACATAGAGTGCATAGGATTAATTGAATAGGAAGGGATGATACATTAAAAGATGAAATTCTGAGGTGGGAGAGGAATGGAATGAGAGGAGACAGGGAGAGACAGAATGGGATTAATAATCTCATATAGAGGAGGCAAGGGATAACTGTTACAATGGAGGGGAAGAACAGGAAGGCAAAAGGGAAAGGGTCAACCTTACTCTCCTTGAATTTGGCTTAGGAAAGGAATGACATGAACTCTAAACTGGGCATCTTGCCATACAGAAGAGTAGGGGGGATGGGGATGAGAGGTGGGATGATGGAGGGGAGGGGAGGGTGGAGGAGAGGGTTGCTGGAAGCACACACTTCTGTAAAGGGACATGGGCAGGGTAGAAAATAGAACAAAGGCAGGGCAGAATAGGAAGGAGTGACACATAATCTGTCTCATACAATATATCCATTGTGGAGATGTTCTGCATAACTGCACATGTACAGCCTATATTGAATTGCTTGTCTTCCCAGTGGGGGTGGGTGATGAGGGAGGTAGGGAAAGAATCTAGAATTTAAAGTTCTATAATCAAATGTTAAATATATATATATTATATATGTGTGTGTGTATAATTATTATTGTTATTAACTACATGCAACTGGGAATTAAGATATACAGGTACTGGGGTAGGGAGATCCATTTTGACCTACTGCAAAGTAAGAGGGGTGATGGGGGAGGACATAGGAGAGAGCATATTGGGGGAGGGGTTATACAGTGGGATGGCAGTTTTGGGGTGGTGAGTGGGAGGACAATGGGGAGAAAATTTGTAACTCAAAATCTCATGAAAATGATGTAAACAAGAAAATAAATAAATGAATAAAAAAGAACTGATGGAGTCTGAATGCAAATCAAAGCATACTTTTTTAAACTTTGTTTTTCTTTCTTTTATTTGTATTTTCTTCTGAAACATGGTTAATATGGAAATATATTTTTCATAACTTCATATGTATACTCTATATCAAATCACTTGCCTTCTTGAGGAGGATGGGAACAGAGGTGGTAAGGGATCAATTTACAACTCAAAATTTCCAAAGGAAAAAAAAACCAAAAATGAACATGAAAACTTGTTTTAACATGGTATTGAAAAAAAAATTAAGATAAGATGAGCTCTTACAAGACAAGAATGAGTCCTGCAGACTTCATGTATATGCATTCCTTTGATTTTATGTGCTGAACCCCTTTAGATATGCATTTCACTTAAACTGATTTGGGGAGCTGGAAAAAATTCGTACTGATTACAAGAACTATTCAAAACATAATAGGCTAATAATTAGAGCTCTAGGATTCTTCCTTTCTTATGGGGATTAGGATGAGAGGTCACAGTAACTAGCAGAAAGAAAAAGATTTCCCATTTCAACAGCAGCAGCAGCAACAACAGCAGAACCTCTAGCAACACCAGTAGTAGCAACACCAGGGCTAGCACCACCAAGTATCTTTCATTGTACTTATTGTTATTTCACTCAATAACTAGCACAGCATTGGATAGATAGCGATATATTACAATATATATAATCTATATTTCACATAGATTATATAGAATATTTGCTGAGTGACAACCAAAGTTATATTTCTTAATTGCTGCATGTGCAAATTCTTGATCTTTGTAACTTTTTTGTTAGACTAATAATGAGAGTCAAGCTTCTATCTATAGGACAGTCTACCATGACCCTCTCCAAAAGACATCTTTTGTTGCAAAGTCTGTAACCTAGGACCAAGGAGAACAAGTCTACAGATCTCCATTTATGCTGTATGAATCCTGTATGTACCTATTTATTTACATATTGTTGCTCACATTGGGAAATAAACTCCTTGAATTCAGGAACTCTTTTTTTTCCTTTCTTTGTACACTTAACATTTAATAAGATGCCCAGAACATAGTAATTGATTAATACATGTTTGTTGACAGAGTGACCATTTCTTCTTCCACACAATGTCTTTTCAAATACTTGCCTTCTCTCTTCCAGTATAAGCACCTTTGATTCCTTTAACAAATCCTCGATGTGACTTCCACTCCTAGTGTGATGAAATAAAAATGGTCCTAGATTTTGCAACTGAGGACATGTGTTTAAGTCTTGGCTCTGCCATTTACTACTAAGCTACCTTGGACTACTAAGTGATTTGGACCAATCATTTAGTTTCACTAGGCCTCAATTTCTTCATTTAGAGTTTAAAAAAAAGAGGTTGGCTCAAATCATTTCCATGGTCCCTTTAAGCTTAAACTCTGTTATCATACAATCTCCTCAAAAACCTAGCTGTCTTCTTCTGGACAGTCTTTATCTTGTCATTGTCTTTCTTAAAATGGGGTCCCTATACTAAACACAGAATTCCATATGTGGTTTGAACAGGAAGAATACAGTGGGAATATTTCTTCCCTAGTTCTTGACACTATGCTCCTCTTAGGGAAGCGAGGCATAGGGGGTAGACCACTGATCCTGGAATGAAGATGAACCAAGTCCAAATCCAACCTCAGATACCTACTAGCTGTGTGACTTTGGGCAAGTCACTTTAACTCTGTTTGCCTCAGTTTCCTCATCTATAAAGATGAGTTGGAAAAAGAAATAGCAAATAACCCCAGTATCTTTGTCAAGGAAATCCCAAATGGGGTTATAAATGTTCAGATATGACCAAATAATTATAGCAAGTGCTCCTCTTAATATTCCCTAAGATTACATTAGCTTTTTGGGGAGTGGTGCCATATTGAATTATTGACTCATATTGTACTTTCTGTCTATTGAAATCTTAGATGATAAATGAATGTACAGGAACACAGTTTCAGGGTGATGAATGAGTGATGGATGTTTATGGTGAAACCTTCAGAGCTAGAAGCATTATTCCTGTTTCAGTTCATTTGCAAGTACCTTTTTTTTTTTGACTGAGGGTAAAATGTCAACAACAGCAAAAAAGAAACCATATAAACATTTGGAGACTAAGGTATGTTTTCTCTTAAGGAGCTATTGATTTGATGGGAAAAGTTGTGAATTTGTAAGTGAAACATGAATCTCTGAGAGTCAGGAGGCTCTCATATAATGTATGAGAACTAGGAAGAAGAACTTTTAGGTAGAAAAACCTGACATAAGAGCGTGAGGAGGCAAATTGAAGACAACTAATGAGGGCTTCTAAGTTGCTCAAGTCCTAGCAGTGAGAAGTAGAGAATGCACAGTAGGCTTCAACTGAGTGATTCTTGATTTCTGGGAGAAAAAACGGATTTCTTTCCCCAAGAGCTTCAGTGACAACTATTCCCTTTTGATGCTACCTCCTCCCTTCTCATTCTAAAGAGGAAGAGGCTGATGTCCACAAAGGCGAGGTGAATCACAAAAGTCCAAATAGAGAATTAATAGCCAGTCTAGAAAAATCTTTCTAACAATTAGATATATGCTAAAGTGAAACCTGGGAAAGTAATAGTTTTCCCCTTCCTAAAGATCTTTTAATCAGAATATAGATGACCATGCCAAGTATATGATGTTGGTGTAATTATTAACCTGCGACAATGGGTGGGACTAAATGGAGATTGAGATCATCTAACACTATGATTCTGATTTTTTTGTGACTGAAGACTACTTGCAGAAGATGAACATTAGCCCTCTTGGATCATTGGATTGATTAGAGTAGCTAAATCTTTCTCTTTCCCAGTTGATCATCATTTAATATTTCTGTTACTGTATACAGTGTTCTCCTAGTTCTACACACTAGACTATATATCAGTTCATATAAGTCTTCCCAGGGTTTTTTTAATGAAACTATCCCAGTCATCCTTTCTTATACCAGAATAATATTCCATCAAATGTATGTGGCAATGTGCATGAGCCCATTTGAGCCTTATAACAGCCCTGGGAGGTAGTTACTACAGGTTATTCTTATTCCCATTTTATAGTTAGGAAACAGAGGTTCAGAGTGATTAACTGCCACATTGAGGAACTAAATGCCATTCACTGAGAAAATATCAGAGGCAAGATCTGAACCCAAGTTTCCCTGATTCTAAGACTACTATGCCATTCACTACTCTTCTATGACTCTCCACACTATGAGACACAGTACAGTACAATTAGAAAGAGCTCTGAATTTGGATTCCAAGGAACTTGACTTGGTTCCCAGACCCTTCCCCCACTTGTCACTTTTGGTAGTCTTCTGCTTCCTCAATTGTAAAATAATGGGGTTGGAGTAGATGACTTCTTTCAACTCTAGATCAAAAAGTTATGACCCTAGGGTCAAATGAGTCATAATTGCCAGCATTTTTCTCAAAGGGAATGAAATGTGAAAACCTTTCAGTGAAAAGAATCTCAGAACCAAGAGATGTACAAATGTCTTTAAAACTTGTTACCACAGTTGCTTCTCTCTACTTTTTCAGCCAGTCCTTGCAATCTTCATCAAAAGGAATAATCTTTGTGGAGAAGGGGCCTACCATGCCCATTACCACCAACTCCAAGCACCAACCAAATGCCTCCAATGAGAGGGAAAGCCCAAGTGCCCAACAGAACAGCAGTGCCTCCTAGACCATGGACCCTGCTTCAAGCTTAGCCCCTGAAAGCACAGAGCAGAAAATCAAGCTTTGTAGAGTGGTAACCTGACAACTTATTTCTTCAGGTGTTGCAACCCCCAGCTCCACTGTATTCCAGGCTATTTTAGACCTGGAAAAGAAACTTCTATCCACGAAATTCCTTGGTCAAATTGTTTAACATCAGGAACTAGTATGGTTTTATTAATGGAGATAGCAGTAAGGAAGATGTACTACCATTTGCTTTACTGCTGCACCTTAAGGACCATCTGACTTGCAGCTTAAACCTTCTATGTGTTATCTCCCTCACTAAAATATGAGCTCCTTGAGGATAGGAACTATTTTGCTTTTCTCTATATAGTCTCTGTGTTTTGTGCAGAGTAAGTTCTTAATAAATGCATTTTCATTCATTCGTTTGTTCTTCCATTCAACCCTAGAGGTAGAGTTAAATCTCTTCATTTTGTTGGGAGAATTAGTCTCATCTTTCAATCACAGGATCATAAATTCATTGCTAGAAGTCAATTGAAAGTCATCTAGTCCAACTCTCTTATTTTGCATATAAGAAAACTATGCTTGCCCTCCATCTTTAATGAATTCACTTTGAGGAAATAATTGTACTTTCACAATAGAGTCACCAGAGAGGTTTGGATATTAGTAATCTAGCATTTAAAAGACAATTTATAAATTTCTAAATATGAAATTTTTAATGACATCTCACTTCCCATTATTTAATTATCATCACTTGTTTATGATTTTTCCCCATTATTTAATTATCATCACTTGTTTATGATTTTTCCCCCAATATCTTTCTGTTTCAGAGTTTTGAAATTCACAAACAGAGGTTAAGTGACTTGCCCAGGGTTACACAGTTAGTAAGTGTCTGAGATCAAATTTAAACTCGAATCTGCCTGACTCCAGGCCCAGCAGTTTATCTACTGAGTCATCTAGCTGCTTCAGTCCAATCATATTTGATTTCATCTGATCTCTCTCTTCCCCTCCCTAACTAAACTCCCCTAGAAAGTCCTCTACACTGGGTACCTTCAGTTTTAAACTTTCTACTACCTGGCTTCTGAATTCATCATTCTTCCAAAACGACCAAAGTTACCAATGATTTGTTCATTGCCAAACTGCCAAATTTATTAATTGCCAGATTTAATGGTATTTTTTCATCCTCATCTGAAAGTACTAGAAAAGTTTGCTAAGGTACTACATGGTAGACATCTGCTTTCTATATGAGTTGTTGTTACTGTTCAGTCATTTCCAATTCTTCATGACCCCATTTGGGGTTTTCTTGGCAAAGATACTAGTGATTTGTCATTTCCTTCTCCAGTTCATTTCACATATGAGGAAACTTAGGCAAACAGGGTAACACAACTTACTCAGGGTCACAGAGCTAATAAGTGTCTGAGGCTGGACTTGAACTCAGTTCTTCTTGACTCCAGGCCCAGTGCTCTAGCCACTGTGCTACCTCCCACTTCTTACCCACTATTTACTAGGTACCTCCCACTATTGCATATTACAGCATGGATTATCTCACTTTTCTATTTTCATCCCTAGTACTAGCCATGCTACTTTGCACATAGGAAGAGGAATAAAGATTAAACCTCTCACTTCACTAGTTCTTATGTTCTTTAAAATGTCTTCAGGGCTAGTGCTTCAGTCTCTCTCTACTCCCACACTTGGTCAGAGTACATTCTCCACCATGTAATAACATATTTTGATTGATCTCTGAACTTGTCTCCAGTTCTATATTTCTTTACATGTTAGGGATAACAATTCTCTACTGCCTCCCTTCAGACCCAGACAAGACTGTTGTTCTATGCTGATACACATACAACTGCTTTAAGTGTCCGAGTTGGGGAGAATGTAAGGTTAGGAGCCTAGATAAATTTCTTGATTCTCAGAATTCCATAGTGGATCCAACACAATGTTTTCTTCCTACATGACTATGAAAACTGAATCATGGACCTATTTTAAATCCAATGATAGAATTGAAAACAAATACTTTTTTTTAAAAAGGAAACTTGAAATGGTTTAAGAATGAGGTCTGCAACTTTTTATATGCTTTTAAGTCACTTAAAAAAACCCTTCTAGGCATGTGGAACTAAACATAAAGGTTGAATGCTCCATGATAGGGTCAAGGAGCAAAATAGATGGGCTGAGCTCTGGCAACATTGAGTTGCTCAAAAAAGCAAGAGCTTGACTATAGCAACATAAGATATGAATCTCATGCCTCTTTTTAGGTACATACATATATATATACACATTACATATACCCAAGATGGGTGCTAGCACAGGTTCTTAGATCTGCTTTTCTAAAGGAAAGCAACTCAAAATGGGTTAAAATCTTAACTTTAATCAATCAAACATATATCATTTACTCAGTTCAAACAGAAAAGTCAACACCCTGAACTTCAGAGAATACAGAGCACAAACAGAAGTTACAAGCAGACAAAGAAACAGATCAGCAGACAGGCTTCCAGCCATCTGAATATTACATTCATACCTAGTTAGTTACCAGAGAGGGAAGCACCAACAATTGGGTTTTCAAAGCCCGGGGCTCAATGGCTGCCCAGAGTCTCATCTGGCCAAATCACACAACTCTTTCCAAAGTGAGCCCCAAAGCAAAAATGCACATCAGGGTATACATAGACTTCTCCCGGATCAGAGAATGTCACGACCCTCTTGACCCACTGCCCAATCACAAAGTAATAAGGTGTGGGCATTCCTGAAAAACAAGCTTCTCCCAACAGGCTGCATGTGACCATATTCAGCCTTTCTGGGGGCAGAGTATACTTTCAAATCAGAGAAGGTTCTCAGAGTCACTTAAGCCTATCAAAAAGGGCCTAGGGGCAGGGAAGATCTTCAGATTCACACACACACACACACACACACACACATTGGAAAGAAGGAGGGGGTAATTTTCTTTTCTGAATTAAATACAACTATCATCACATATTGTAACATTTCTTATATTTTCCCTTCTTTTTATTTAAATTGTTTTTGTCAATTGAATTCCAAGTACACTTCCTATTCCCATCACTAATCTGATACTTTCTTGTATCTTGTTTCACTGACGAGATTGTTAGAATGGGAAACATGACACTAGACTCATCAACTTGCCATGTGACCTTATGTAAGTCATCCCCTCTTTCTTATTATTAAATATCTAATCTATAACTTGAAAGACCGGTGCTAAAGTACTTCTAAGATCCTCTCAAGGTCTAAGAGAGTATGATTCCCTTTTTCACTACCACTAATGCCCCAACAATGCTCAAAAGGAATTTATCAAATTATTGGATCATCCTTTTTTTCATCTCCATGGCCCCTATTCATTGAAAACTGCAAATTCTCAACTTTATTATCTCTTATGTAGGGGTAACCTGAGGTTTCTAAGGATATAAAGATGAGATCAAAGCCAACCAGCTACATTTAACCTAAATATCTTAACTTGGGGAGAACACATCTCAACCAATTTTAGACTTTAAACTAAGAAAGATCCTTTAAATGGGAATGATATTATATTTCAACAAATATGTTCAGATTAACCCAGAAAGTTAGACATGGTCCAAGGTTCATCTACAAATTGCCAAACTATTTGAATTTATTTAGAATCAATCATTCCCGAATATATGTATGTATCCCATGTATGATAGTCTAGCCCTGTTGGCAGTCTATTCTAGAGATCATATTATTGAAATTCTTTGCAAATCTTGAAATTCTCTGTAAATTCTAGGTGCTACTACTACTGCTGATGCTGCTGTTGCTGCTGTTGCTACTACCATTACTTACTATCCCTAGGATTCTTAGGATAGGAAAGAATTTTGCTCTGGGACCCAAAATCCATCTCTGAGATCATGAATCAAGATAAGGATTCTATGGGTAACATAGAAAAGAGAATTTCCATGATATTAATAGTTTCCTTACCTCCTCAGAGGATTTTGAAAAGGTGAGATTTGTTAGATGGCTTGTCAAGGTGTTGTCAAAGGGGGTAGTACTCATATTTGCATAGTGAGAAATGCGCTTTTCAAAAAATCCTGCTCCAGTCTATCCCAGAATGTTTCACACATGTGACTGCTCTGTCTTTATAGACCCCATTTGCTTAGTCTAGGGAGTTCATTCTGCTCTCTCTTAATACTTTCCCTGTGCTCTGTGTCTAGTTTCTTTTTTTTTTCTTTCTGAAGATCACAGAGGTCTGCATAATAGGCTTAGTGTGGCAGGAAGAGTAAGAGTGATGGTAAGGCTGTCTCTTCATCTCCCTTTGAAATGCTGAACCTTGCTATTAATGAAATGAAAATGATGAGGAAAAAGAAGAATCTCATTTGAAGTATAGAGACTTTCCTACCAGCTAAAGCTCACTAGGGGCAACTTTAACTCTCTCAGACTGACATTTGTAAAGTTTTACATTTATGAATTCATGCTAAATACTTCTTTTGGACAGCTATTCCCCTTTTGGAATTCTCTTGCCACTTTTGGATTACCATATTGCTCTACATTCTTACATTCCTCTATCCAATCCCTCCCCCCACCACGAATTCCTGAAACACACATTGTTTTTCCTCATCTTTCTGTCTCAAGAGAGACAAAATACTCTTGTGTAGTGTATAAGGAGGGGAAAATGTACTGAGTTTGTGTTTATAAAGTGCCAGAACATCTGTATGAAAAGTTTTCTACAAAGGCTGCTTATCCTTCAAATGTTATATTGGTGCGACACCAAACATATATACAACGAAAATCATTTGACCATCAATTATATTTTCACTTTCTTAGGAGCTTTCAGTATAACTTAAATGTGACCTGAGATGGTTTTTGTCTCATCTCCTAAAAGCTGATTCAGTTATGAAGCATCACAGAACATTAGAACTGGGGGAATGTAAAACCATGGATCAAAGATCTAGAACTAGAAGGGACCTTGGAGCAGAGTCATTTCATCTAAATTCATTTTTCACATGAGGAAACTGAGGCTCAAAAAGGTAAATCAACTTGTTCAAGATCATGCAATTATTTAATAGCAAGATAAGAACTAGAATTCATGTGTTTGCAATTCTATTCCAGTTATCCTTCACCATGATGCAGGTTCCCTGCATGATGAAAAAGTTATGTTTTACTTCATTTTTATGGTGTTTAGTAGTATTCATCTAATAAACATTTAGCACCTACTATGTGCAAAGCACAGTGCTAGGAATATAGACTTACAAATGAAAGAATTCCTGTTTTCCAGGTACAATTATTTTACTGGGGGTGAGGGGGAGTAATGTATACAAATTAAATCCATCTTAAATAGGGAAGGTAGGAAGGAAGGAAGGAAGAAAGGAAGGAAGGAAGGAAGGAAGGAAGGAAGGAAGGAAGGAAGGAAGGAAGGAAGGAAGGAAGGAAGGAAGGAAGGAAGGAAGGAAGGAAGGAAGGAAGGAAGGGACAGAGGGAGGGAGGGAGGGAGGGAGGAGGTTGTTGTTGTTATTGTTGTTGTTGTTGTTTTTAACTCGGAGCTCCCCATCCTGGAATATTGGTCTAGTTTTGCTCCACCTGAAATAGCACTGGCCATATGTGGGATTAAAATCATTCTCTTTCTGCCTTATTCCAGATTTCTTATCTTTAACTCCTAGGTCCTATGGCAGCTATAATAGCTATAAACACAATACTATAAACCTCAATACAATAGCTATAAACCTTCACCCATCTAGGGGAAAAAGGAAAACAGAATTGATTGATTAAAAATGCAGGAATATTCTAATTCTTTTTCAAAGATGAATGGAGGTAAGTGAATGAGTCAGAAGCCCAAGTTTTGTGATCAGTTTATTATTGTTCTAACCTAGTAAAAACAGGGAGGGATGGAGGAGGAAGATGCCTTTGCTTTTTTTTTTCTTTTTTGTTTGGTTTTGTTTTTTTCCGCAGCCATTTCCTTACTGCTGCTGGCTTCCACTGAACACTGCCAAGTACACTGTTTGTGAAGCAGTTGCAGGGATTTGGAAAATTACTGCCATTCAGAGCTCCTTGTTCAGGAAAGTAGGCACTGTTAAGAGCAACTGAGATCCGGCTGATGCTATAATTTAGAAGGCTTGTTGGAATTTGACAAAATCAAGATGCAAATGTCCATGTGCAAGTGTGATAGGGCCAAAATAAAGGATCAAAACAGTGACACAAAATAGAGAGTGCAAAATGTTTGCCACACATGGAATGATCTAGAACACAAAGAGTAATCAATTTTAAGTATTTTGAAAATATAAGATGCTATCAGGATACTTTTTAATGCTTTTTGAAGCAGCATATGATTTGAGAACACCATCTGAAGATTTTTTTTTTGGTTTTCATTCTCCTCTCTTTTCTATTTTGAATCTAAAGTCTTTTTATTTGCTTTTTCTCTCCCAACCAAGCTCTATTCAACTGAGAACAGCGTTACCTCCTATTAATTATATACATTCACTCTTCATCTATGTGGCTCTTTGCAAAATATTTTGCTATTACAGAGACATATAGAAGCAAAAATCTGTGCTCAGGTTCAGATCATGGTGGTTCCAGTATTGACTGCCAGTTTTGTGTGACTTTGGGCACTATTGACCTCTTTGCGTTTCAATAGTCTCATTTGCAAAATGGAAATGGAGTAGAAGTTATTAAATGACGCCTAGTGTACCTTCTAATTTTTCTAGGCTATGAGTCCTATCCATGGGTGAGTTTTCCAATTCTGATTCTTTGTTCTAACATCATCATCATCATCATCATCATCATCATCATCATCATCATCATCATCATCATAGCTAGGCTTTGTGTAGGGCTTTATGATTTGCCAAGTATTTTATGACTATTACCTCTACTTATCCAAATAACAACCCTCAAAGGTAGATGTTACTATTTTCCCCACTTTACAGATGAGGAAATTGAGGCAAAAAGAGATTAGGTGATTTTTCCAGGGTCACATAGTTACTATGTATCTGAGAACCAATTTAGATTCAGGTTTTCCTGACTCCAGACCTGGTGCTCTATGCATTGCAAACATTCTGTCTGAAGTTTGGACCCCATATTTCTTTGACTGTGAGAAAGAACAAGAGGGGCAAATACATTCAAAAGCTGAAGGATACAGAAACAATATAAGCACTTAGAATCATATAAAAACAATCTCCATTTTTATACAATAGTGTTATTTATCTGTCAATGTCAATGATTTTTAAAAAATAAAAATCCAAAAATTACTAAGTCATAAAGGGAGATAGGCAAGCCACATAAGGAAAGTAGAGGATAATAGACATGCAGTCTGAGTGTTGAACTGGAACACTGAATGCTAAAAGACTAAAAGGAAGATCTCCAACATATCAGGTATATGCCTTATGAAGAATTTTTGAGAGATCATGGACAAAAATCATACAGGAGAAGACAATAAGGTTAAGTTGTGACATATACCTTTTGAAGAAGTATTCATATTGGAAAACAGCACAAACTATTTGAAAGATAATATTATTTCTCTCCAGGATATTCAGCATTAATGTATATATTTCACTTTCTCAAAGGCAGTGGTGAAAGGGCTTAAAGTCATACAATTGAAGAAAGTAAATTTTGACTCAAAAGAATGGCAAACTTTATAACAATTAGGGTTGCTTAAAATTGGAATCGGTTGTCTCAGGATTTCTCCATCAATGGCGGATTCTGGGTATTCTAGGGTATCTACCAATGCTATGATGTTATTGGGAGGAAGGGGATAAAGGGAGCTAAATACATAATGTTGCTTCTGTATGAGGCCCTGATGCTGGTTTTATTGAAGTCTATTCAGAGATAAACCACTGTTATGTGTATTCAGGGTGATTGATAGCAGGGAGGGGACATATGATAGATGAGAATAGATGTTCACATTTCAAACAATTAATGGTTACATGGAGAACACACCTACTACCTGGATCCTTGCAAGATATGCTGACACAAGATAACAAAAACAATCCACTACCTATTTATTTCCAGTGCAAAAGAATCTGGTATTAATATCTCAAATTACAGTTAAGAGTTCTCACATGACTCTTTGTCAGATGCTCTGATGGAGTGCTGATTAGGTAGTTCATTTGATACAAGTCTAAAAGAATCAATGAATAATTATATTTTTTAAAAATAAAATAAAGAGCCACATTTCTCAAATTATGCTATTTTCTTCAGTATTTTTGGGTCTCCTTTAACTAGCTGTTGACTTGTTTTTTCATGATTTTCTTGCATCACTGTCATTTCTCTTCCCAATTTTTCATCTACTTCCCTTAATTGATTTTCAAAATCCTTTTTGAGCTTCTCCATCACCTGTGACCAATTCACATTTTTCTTAGAGTCTTTTGATGCAAGAGTTTTGACTTTGTTGTCTTCTTCTGGTTGTATGTTTTGTTCTTCTTTGCTACTAAAGAAAGATTATATAGTCTAATTTTCCTCTGTTTGCTCATTTTCCCAGGAAATTACTTTTCTTTTGAGCTCTTTGTCAAAGTATGACTCTGTTTCCAGAGAAGAGAGTGCTCTGTCCTAAGTTTCTGGGATTTTGTGCAGTTGTTGTCAAAGCTTCTAGGTACCTGTAAATTTTCAGTTCTTCTAAGGTAATATGATAAAAGGAGAGGTGTTTCATCCTCTCCTGACATGTGGTCTGGTCTGTGAGTAACCACAAACACTTTTCTGCCTCAGAACTATGAGGACTTCCTCTCTACAGGTGCCACAAGCTCTGCTATGCTAGTTATCCTCCTCACCCCAGGACTACCACCCAAGACTGTGACCTAGATCCAAGCATGGCAAAGCAAAAGAATCCTGCCTCAGTGCCAGCAAAGAGATTCCTGAAATTGCCCTCTGATCACCCGCTTGATCCCCCCACTATCTGTGGGCCTGGAGCTCTTGAAGCAATCATTGTTGCTGCTGCTGCTGCCCCCACTGCCACCTCAGGCCATGCTGGGATTGGGGTCAGACCACACTCTTCTCTCACCAAGGTCTAACCGTGTCTGCACTGACTTTTTACTTTGTTTTTGGCATTTGTGGATTGAGAAATATGGAAACCACCACAGCTGCCAGTGATGCAGTCCTCTAAGATCTGCTCCTTCCTGGCCTGTGCCAGCAACAGGCCTATGCTCTGCTCACAGTCCAGTGCAATAGACCCTTCCTGTCAGCCTGCCAGTCTTTCTTCAGCTGGAGATGTGTTTCACTCTGTCATTTTATGGATTCTATAGCTCTAAAATTTGTTTACAGTCATTTTTACAGGTTTTTGGAGGTGATCAGGGGACAAGCTCAAGCAAGTTCCTGATTTTACTCCATCATCTTGGCTCTTCCCCCTTGAAATTTTGCTATTTTTAGTTTCCCATTGGGATTCTTAACTTGTTACTGAAGGACATTAGGCAGATACTAGAAGAACACTAGTCAGAAAAGTTGCAAAAAGGGAATCCTGATTAAATTTATAGGTTGGACTAGGTGGTGATCTTGGGTCTCTTCCAGCTTGAAACTCTATAAAGACAACTTAGACCAAAGTGACAATTCCTGTCTTCAGGCATTGGACCTTTTGGTTTGTGTGGCCAAGAGGTAGTTTGGAATGAGAATGGGAATTCTTTGCCATTTTTCTTTTAGATTTAAAATTATAAATTTGTTTCTTACTCCCATTTCCCTGCCTATATTATGCATAAAATATGGTGGGTTCTTGTCATTTGAACATACCTGTTCATTTTTTACTCCTTTGGTAATGCATTCTGTGTCCTCAGATATGCCTTAATATTTTGAAATCTCTATCATTAGGACTGAGTTTTTTCTATGTGCAGGTATTTTTTCTCCTTTTTTTCTTTTTCTTATTCATTATCCTAACACGGCTCGCTTAAGCCACTTAGCCATGACACTGAAAATAGAGCATGAAAATGCCTGTTTCCAGCACAAATGAATACACACTTGCTGAATTATTCCTGGCCTATATTTATGCACTAAACAAGTATTTGGTCTCTGCTTCAAAAGGTCAGGTAATGGTATGGAGCTCAGGGAGGTGATAAACTATAGTCATTGAAGAGGGGATGTTAACAAAGTGGTTTGAGCCACATTCTACAGCTGACTGTACTTACATTAGGCAGGACTAGAGTTATTAATCCCTTGAAAACAGGAAGAGTAAATTAGGTCATCTCAAAAATATTTGTTAAGCCCATTCTAATTCACATTGGCAACACATTTTACTAAATGTCTATGTGTGTGCATGCACATGCATACCTCCCTTCGCACCCCAATCAATTCCCACCCTCCCCACCACACACACACACACACACACACACACACACACACACACACACTAGCACATGCTTGGGGGAGTGGAAAGGGCATTATATTAGCCTCCTGAAAATTTTTCTATTTTTGAAAAAAAATCAAAATAATCCCTATCAGATTTCTCCTTCCACTTAAATAAGGGAATCATACTGTCCTTAGTTTGCTGCTTTCATTATAAGGAATAAGGGCAAATGAATCTAGGAAAGTTAGTATTAGGCTTACTTTGGTATCCTTGTTTGAAAAAGAAGTGAGTGAAAGAAGTACTTTGATATTCATTTTCATGATCTCATATGTTAGCCTTGTATGGTCATAACACCATTCTCATTGGTAAAAAAAAAAAAAAAAAAAAAACAGAGGTTGCAAGATTTGAGCTGTAAAGCTACCTATACATTTTCCTATACAGCTTTTTTTATTTTTTTATTTTTTGCTTTTTGGAGGGCAGTTGGGGTTAAGTAACTTGCCCAAGGTCACATGGCTAGTTTTTTGTGTTAAGTGTCTGAGGCCGGATTTGAACTCAGGTACTCCTGACTCCAGGGCCGGTGCTCTATTCACTGTGCCACCTAGCTGCCCCACTATACAGCTTTTTTTAAAGGCAAATTTCTATCGAACCTTGGCATTTTTACATTAGATTTGCTCGGTAAGATCTGTGTACCTGCCAAAGACTTCATTTTATCTTCTATTGGAATCTAGGTTCCTATTATTCTCCTTCTACTAGAAGCTCAGTCAATGTTTTTTATTGATTCTGTAAAACAAAGTATGACATAAAATAACATATGATGTGATTGCTTTTCAATTAAGTTTTATCTGACCCTTTGATTTTTCACACATTGATAGAAATCAACATCTTCAAAATAGGGATCATTTGCAGATTTTATATCCCACAGAAGGTTAGCTCCTTGAGAGAAGAGACTATTTCATTTTGTTGTATCCAAGACCTACATATAGTAGGCACTTAATGAGTATTTTAATATGTTAAATTTTATATTCAACTTGCCAAAAGATTCATCTGGACAATAACTCCTACAGGTTTTCCCTCAAAGTAAGTTATATATCTCATCTCTATTTTTTTCCTTTCACTACTTGTGCCTCTCCCTCCTCCCTCTTCCATTTTTTGCTTCCCTTTCCTACCCTTCCTCTCTCTCTTTCCCATCTCCACCAATATATTATTTTCATTCAAAACCTCCTGGAGGCTCAAGACTATGATGATCACATATCTCACATTTCCTTAGTTGGTCATCAGCATCCTCAAATGCTAAAAATAATTGCATGGGGATCATCACTGCAACCTAGGACACAATTGAATGTATCAGGTGAACACCAAGTTAAAGTTGCCTACCTCTATGCACTGCCTTAATTTTTAATTAATCCCACTTTTACAAATCAAAGCACATTTTACAGACAAGCATAACTCTCCCAGTAATCTGTGCTCAGAAGGATTAGCCAAAATTGCTGCAGATCTATACCCAAATAGTTCCATTGTATTGACCCATAACAGCTAACACACCTTATACTTCCACAAATTCAAGCTAACTACAGTAATTATTCTCCTTCCACACACTCACTTAAAATAAACACTAACTCTCCATCCTCTGCATACTCAACTCTTTTCTCTCATAATCAGTCACAAACACTCAGGGTTGATTTCAACCATATCTATTCCACCAATTACCAGAAAGAGTAGGGATATCCTAATGTTCTCTTATAGTGCGTAAGGTATTTATAGCTACAGGCAGCTAGGTGGTACAATTGATAGGGTTCTGAGTATGGTGTCAGGAAGACTCCTCTTCTTATTTTCAAATTTGGTTTTAGACACTTACTATCTGTGTGACCCTAGACAATTCACTTAACCCTCTTTGCGTCAGTTTTTTCATCTGTCAAATGAGGAGGAAAAGGAAATGACAAACCATTGCAGTATTTTTGCCAAGAAGACCCCAAATGGAGTCATAAGACTCCATTTGGAAACACCTGAGAGCTGTGAACCTTTTTTTGCTTGAAACACAGCTGCCATCTCTTCAAATTCTATTACAAATGGGTGACCAAACTAGAAATCTTTTCAGAATTTCAGTTTACATATGTTATGAGATTTAATTGGATGATCTCTAAGGTATCTTGTAACTCTCACTTAAGAGTCTCTGAAAATCTTTAATTTGGCTTAAATAAGATGAATCTAAGAAAAAAATTATTTAAATAATGAAAATATTAGGATCAAATTCATGCCACTAAAATGGTAGCAGTAATGAGATTCCTTTCTGATTAGAAAATAAACATGGCGGGGGGGGGGAAGTATACAAAGATGACTGACCTGACCATTTTTCTACTATAATTCATTTTTAAGAATAACATGTCAGGAAATAAGCTTCAAAAAAATTGAGTTTTACTTACCTAGATTCATTTGAAAGTATTCCCCTTTTATCCAACCCCACCTCCATGGAAATAATACTGGCTGGGTAGAGCTAATATAATAAAAATGACAATTTTACCTAAATTAAATTACATATTTAGTGCCATACCAATCAATCTACCAAAAAATTATAGAACTAAAAAAAATAGTGACAAAATTCATTGGAAGAACAAAAAGTCCAGAATATCAAGGCAGTTAATGAAAAGAAATGTTAGGGAAGGTGACCTAGCCATACCAGATTTTAATCTCTATCATAAAGCAGCAGTCCTGAAAACTGTCTGGTACTGGTTAAGGAACAGAGTAGTGGATCAATGGAATAGATTGGGTACAAAAGACTCAGTAGTCAACGACTATAGTAATATACTGTTTGATAAGC
>CM053596.1:128537297-128577966 GCA_028646575.1 Pseudocheirus occidentalis | reverse complement strand
TCCAAAAAAAAAAGCAAAAAAAAAAAAAAGAAAAGGGACAGTCAAAGGAGAAAATAGAATAAATGGGGAGTTGGATAGAATGGAGGGAAATATAGTTAGTCTTTCACAATATGACTACTATGGAAATGTTTTGCATAACTACACATATGTAATCTATATTGAATATAATATAATAAATGATAATAATAATAATATAATATAGAATAACCTGTAATATAATAATAAGGTAATAACATAAGAGAATAGAATAATAACAGAATAATCTATATCATAATAATATAGAATAACCTATACTGTCTTCTCAATGAGGGTGGGTAAGGAGGGAAGAAGGAAGAGAATCTGGAACTCAAAGTTTAAAAAAATATATTTTTAAAAAATAGTGTTTTTACTTGCAACCAGGAAATAAGATATAGAGGCAATGGGGCATAGAAATCCATCTTACCCTACAAGAAAGGAAGGGGGAAGAGGGGAAATGGAGGTAGGGGGATAGAAGAGAGGGCAGGCTGGGGAAAGTGGTATGAAGTATGCTGGCCAAACTTGGTAGGGGTGGCGGGGGAATAGGGGAGAGATGGGAGGAGAATTTAGAACTCAAAATCTTAAGGAAATGAATGTTGAAAACTAAAAATAAATAAATAAATTCTGGAGGGGAAAAATAGGTTCCAGTTTTCTGGAAACTTTGTGGGGAATAGGGCCTGACAATAGAGAGATGAAATGGGTTGCCCATGGTCATTTCTCTACAAAAACCAAATTCAGTGGATGATGTATCAGTTCTCCTTTTGACTTTTCCAGGAAAGACATAGGCTTTGAGATGAGAAACTCAATGTTTGTGGAAGCAGCTATCTTAATGCCACCTGAGCCCTTCCCCCCAACCCACCCACCCATGGAAAAGGCAGCACTTTAAGAAGTATTAACACCATAATTCTAAATTATATTAACAGTAATAAGGATCCTCAGTAGATATCCTGCAGTTTCCTTCATCTCCAAAAGGGAAATTGAAATGAAACCATGGGAAATAATTACCCCTCTTGTAATAAAGTCTCATTGATTTTTAATCCATATCCTCACTTATATTAATTATGTGCACTCTAATTTTCCATATCTGATCAAATGAAGAGTACGCACATTAACCACCATGTAATTTATTTTTAGGCTGTGCTTGAATGCACCCACCGTTGTTACTTACTTGCCTGTATAAGCAATTCCACCATCCTCGTTAAAACGCTTTTACTTTCAGGAGCAAATCCTTTGGTTGAAAAGATGGCTGCTAACTGTATTATTTTAGTTCATTATGTGAAGAAATATAAAATAAGAAATGTGTTGAGGTGGTTGTTGTTCTTAATGAGTTCCCATAAACCACTAAAAGAACAGGGAAAAGCAATCCAGAATAGGACTTGTGAAAATTTACCAAAGTATTGCTCAGGATGAGAAGGCATGAGTGGGGAGGGGTTATCATCTGCATCAATTGAAGAAAGCAAGGTGGCAGGTATGATAAACAAACTACTGGCTCTGGAGTCAGAGAACCTGGTTCTATTTATATGCACATGTGCCATTTACCACCTATTTGACCTTGGATACACCACTTAACCTTCTTAAGCCTTGGTTTCTCCATCCATAAAATGGGAAATTTGGATTAGATGGTCCCTGAGCTCCTCTACAGAGCCCTTCAATGAGCTTTTGATTCTATGAATATTCGGGTTGAAATCCCAGATCCAATAAAGGTGCTTACATGGACCCCTGCTCTGTCCTAACAAGGATTGTGTGTAAATAGATTCACCGTTTGGAGGGCTCCATAAAATTACCTCTGAAGGCAGGTGATGAAAAGAGTGCATTGACTAAAGAATGTTTTATTTTCTCCCATTGTGGAAGGAAAAGAGAATCCTTCGTCTTCTCCCACTTCCATATGCACTCTGCATAAGTGACACAGTGTATCAAGCACTGGACCTAGGATCAGAAGAGCCTGATTCAAATATTGTCTAAAATACATACTAGCTATATGACCTGGGGCAAATCACTTAAATTCTTTTGAAGTCCCAATGTAGTGCAATCAGATGAAAACTGAGGAACAACAGCTAAGTTTGGAGAGGGAGATTTTCATGTGGGGGCGGCAGGGACAAGTTGGTAACATGGATTTTAAGCACTTCTTTTACCCTTCAGCATGGCTACTTCTATATGAGCTATATAATGATCTGGACTCAGCTGAACTTGACTCTCTTTAAGTGGCAGAAGGCAGTCTCAGTTCCTTTTTATGTGCTGTTTCTTTTAAGCAGCAGGGGCCAATTTATATTGCTGCTTTTTTGGTCACTGACTGACTCTTACCTCAAAACATGATCTCCTCATGTGAAGTTACTCACTTCTTTCTCAGAAATTTCACATTTTTGATATATATATAACAAATAGGCAATATACAATTGTCCAAAAGTAACCAAAAACTCATAATTATCATGATTTCCTATATATCAACATCAAAATCCTTATTAGAGTCATATTAAAATAGTCACTGGGAAATAAGGTACTTTGACAATCTTTGCCTTAAATGCATTTTATTAGGGGCTGCTTTTCCTTAAGTCCCATGTATCTGTTTATTTCCACAAATAAAACTTTCCAGACCCCTTAAGGACAGCATGTTACCTAAGGTTAGTCTAACGTAACCTATCTTTGGTAGAACCAAGCTGACTCTTTTTAATCACTGCTTACCTCATACTTGGACTATTACTATAGGCTGTTGGATTGTCTGTCTATCTGAAGGCTCAGCCCCAGTAGTCCATTCTCCACTCAGCTACCACATATACAGACCAAATATGCACTAAACTCCATTGGATTCCTATGTAGGAATAGAAATAAGTATAAAACTTATTCACCTCCAGGAATGAATAAAAACTTCTTTTGGGGGCACTCAAAACCATTCATAACCTGACCGCTCTATCTTTCTAGTCTTCTTGAAAGTTATCACACACACACACACACACACACACACACACACACACATCCAGTGACCAATCGCCTTGCTATTCTTCAAATAAGACATTCTGCCTTCCAATTCCTAGCCTTTTTACTAGCCATCTTTCATGCCTGGAATGCTCTCTCTCATGTCCATCCCTTGGCTTCTCTTACTTCCTTCAACACCCATCTAAAATCTCACTATTTACAGGAAGCTTTTGCCAAATTCCCCTTAATTCCAGTGCCTTCCTTATATTAATTACAATTTATCCCGTAAATAGTTTGTATATAGTTATTTGAAGGGCATCTTCCCCCGTTAGATCGTAAATTTGAGACACCAAGCTATTTTTTTTCCTTTTCTTTGAATCCCCGGCGCTTGGCATATTTCCCGACACAAAGTAGGTGCTTTATATATCTTTATTGATTAACTATTTCTAAATCTTGAGGTCATGAACAGGAAGGTGTAAATGGGTTAGAAAGATAGATATTTCTAATTTTGAAATATCTAGACCTTAAAGATACATATATGTCAGGGTGAGGGATGATGAAGGGGATGGGGTCCTAGAAAAGGGGCTGTACAGAAGAGTAGGTCTACCAGGTAGATGGAGGGGGTGTTAGCTAGAATGTAGTTTACCGGACAGAAAATTACTATGCTAGAAAAAGCAGAGGCTTATTTGGACTACAAAGTAGCAGAAGATAAAGATGAGTTTTCATTGCCATATTTTTCTTCCAATTATTTTAGATATGGAAAGAGTACATTAGCCTGGCAAAGAACTGAGGTGTGATAGAGGACTTGTATGACTAGAATTCTAATGACTAACAGATAAAGAGATTGGTTGAAAGGACAGATGCCACTCCTGAGCACAACGGTTTGACAGACCATACATTTGCCTCTGCTTAATAGTAGGTAAATGGACAGACACAATGTGGCCTATTGAATGGAGCATCCACATGGAGTAATTATATCAAAGAGCCTGGATTGAAGTCAACAGTGAGAAATAATGAACACAGAAGGGTTAATCAAGCTACAAGCAAACACATTAATGCTTACCAGAAACACACAGAGGAACAGTGGGCTATTTAGGAGGAAAATCCCATTTCACTTCCCATAAGCATGTGTGTGTGTGTGTGTGTGTGTGTGTGTGTGTGTGTGTGTGTGTGTGTGTGTGAGAGAGAGAGAGAGAGAGAGAGAGAGAGAGAGAGAGGATTTTTGCATATTATTCAGTTCTGAATCAGGGAGAAAAATAATTTAGAGTGATTTCAAGCCAAGATAATTTTTATAAAGCACTTTACTATGGAGATTTTCCATAGAAAGCCTAAGTCAGAATGCAGCAATAATAATGTTCTACTAATAATAATATTGAAAAGGTTGCTCGACATTAAACAGGTGATACTATTGTTCTTTCAGCTTAGCATTACAATATGGCCTGTGCCTAATGGCAGACAAAAGCCCTTGTCAGCAGACAGGCTATTATACAATCACTATTAATGTTACCACCTTGTGGAGGAAGGCTCCTTTATGAAAAGATGCTAAACTGCTTTACAAATTTGAATGTTCACATAATAATTCCTTCACTCCCTCTTTAAATACAGCCAGCCACAGGGGGGAGGAGATATATTGAGGAAACTGTTTAACCATTCGCAACAACAGTGCCAAGTCACTAAAGGCAGGCAAGTGATGAAAATACTGCAAGCCATGGAGTCAGTATTGCCCAAACTGGAATGTGGAGAGTATTGGGTGACTGCTCCCACCCTTGCATTAAATTGCCTTTTAAAATGACTATGAGTAGCAAGAACCTCAGTTTTATATCCTATCAAAGAAGAGACTATAAGCTCTGTCTGAAATTCTGAAATTCTTGAATTCCCAATCCCCCCCCCCCCACTGCCCTCTAGATTGGGCTCAGGAGAGGAGAGACAGGCTCTAGTGTGATGATTCTTGACTGTTCTTACACCTTTCCCACTCAACACAGTAAGTCAGTTTACTTCAAGATAGAATTGTCACAACTCTTAAAGAAATACCTTTGAGAGTCAGCTAGCTACCAGATTAGTGATTTCAACTGTCCAAGGGGATTTAACTTTTTCCAGAATTGGTTCTACTCTTTTCCAGGCCCATGTCTTTGCTCATGAGCTTCCCTCTACCTGGAATAGCTTCCTGACACCCAATTCCATTCTAATCCTTAAAGGCCTGGTTTCAATCGAATCTCATTTCTTTAGGAAATTTTCTGCTTTACAAGTAGAAGTGAGAGGTCTCCCTCTTCTGACCTACTACAGTACTGAGAACTTTTACTACCTTTTCAAATTCTGCTTTACAAGCTTTATATTATACCTGTATTCTTTTCTTCCTCGCTAAACTATGAGACCTATGAGGTGAGGGATGTTGTCTAATTCATCTTTGAATGCATCAGACACCTAGTATAATACCTCACACAATTGCCAAGCACGTAATTATCATTTAATCAATAAACATTTGTGGTGTGTTATGTGTCATACACTATAGACCAAGTATTGACAAATGTGAAAGACTCCTTGCCCACAAGGATATAACATTTTAAAAATGAAGAAAATATGTATATATGTATGTACATATAAACATATGTATGTATGTATGTATATGTGCATAAAGTAATTACAAAGTTGATTTCTGAGGGAAGATAGTAATATATTGGGATATTAATAAAGTCTTCAAGCTTGACACCTGTTTGGGAAGACAAGGGGAGAGAAAGGAGGCAAAATATGGTACTAATATTGATAAAGATACTTTTCCTAACTTTGCCACTTTTTCTGACCTAAGGGATGTCAGGCTATCACTTGGTCCCTAGCTTTCATGTCTGCTAAGTATTTGTTAGTATCAAAGACTCAAAGAAATGGATGTTTGTATAGGTCATTTAATCCAAGTTCATATCAAAACATGTTTTTTTAAATAAAACTTCATGTAACTAGTTCACATTAAGCATAAATAACATATGAATTCAGTGTACTTCCCCTCTGTGACATTTATTAGAGTTGTGACATTAAAAAAGTTACTTATCCTCTCTGCACCTCTATAAAATGGGAATAATACCAACCAGCTAAGAGTAAATCTATGTTATGAGTCCACGACTAAAAACATGAACCCTTCCATGTATAAAAAAGAGTTTCTCCTTTGTCACCTTCTCATTATTTTTCTCCTATTCCATCCATTATTCAGGCTACCCAACCAGGAGAGTAGAATTTTTAAATAGTTGAAATATAACAACTCATAGTACTTAATTCCCTAAGTTGTTAGACCCCAGATTTCTAGATTCCATGCCCAGAAAACTTTCTTCTGTACCACAGGGTCCTCTTCATAGCAATGTAATCAAGCCTATCTTTCCCTGTACCATACCATTTTACATTTATGGGATTAGAAGGAGAGAGGAGAGAGCAGAAGAAGGGAAAACAGAACCCAATCATTTATGTCCCACCCTCAGCATCATATAAGGAAGCCTCTCTAAATCAGGAAGGCTACTCTGAATATCTTTGGAAATATTAAGACCACTCACTCATATAGGAGGAGGAGGGAGTAGATTTTTAAAACTCAGTAAAGAAGCAGGAAGCCCTTTTCCATGTATAATACTACTGCTATTGAAATCATGTTTCCAGGCAAGGATCCAAGACACTTTGTTAAGTATCAAGCAAAAAAAAAAAAAAAAAAGTAGTTGCGTGAGTAATCCAGACAGATGTTGTGGTCTACAAGGAGGTACCTGGATAATTGTTACCAGCTGGATTGCTATGGCAATGACATCATAGATTGGTGAGTGGGTAGATAGAGCATGTATCATGTCATACAGAATAGTGGCACAATTGAGCAGTTAAGGAAATCTATTCTACTTAATTCTATTTCTAATCAGCTAATCGGGTTTTCAGATTGTTGCTGGGTTTTGTTTTTTTGTTTTTGTTTTTTGTTTTTTGCTTTTGTTTTTTTTTTCTCCATTCCCAGATTACTATTTCTTTTAACCTAACTTTCTGAGGCCTAGACATGCAATGTGGTGGGTTGGATAGTGTCAGACTTAGGAAGAAACATGAACCTCAAAACTAACCTGTACTTTTATAGCTCTGTATCCATAGATGAGTTGATTTACCTCTATGAAACAATCATTGGTCACTCAACAGTGAGTGATGGTCACTTCAGTTCAGTTCACTATCAAAGAACGTCTCTAAGGAAATCTGTATTTCTTCATCTGCAAAATTAGGGCAATTATACCTGTAATCTCTTCCACAGGATTATTGTTGTGCAGAGAATAAGAGCCAGCTGAGACCTGGATTCCAGGTAAATTTAAGTGTGGATTTATTGAGCAAGTGTGCCACTACCAGAGTGTGAACTCAAATCAGTAGTATCCATTGAAGGTAGGAACACTTTTAAAAAGGCTAAAACTACAAAAACCACAATCAGGGAGGGGAGCTAGCAGAAGGAGTGATATGTAGAAGCCAAGAACAGCCATTGGTTAGATCTATAGCTCAGGGCTAATTTGGGAATATCGCACAAGGGTACAAGGGTGCAACATTCCTGGGGCATGGGGGTCCCTCCTAGAACAGGGTGGAGGGCACAGGGTGGAGGGTCATTGAGTAAAGGGGACTGGAATTCTCCAGAACACGCCAAGGTCATGTTCTGGGCGATGGATGTGGGGACTCTACTTGGTCAGCGGAACAAACCAGGGTGGTCTCTTCGTGAGATAGTCTTGCACCATAACCATAGGCTGAACCTTGTACACTATGCTGATTCAGGGAGAATATACAGAACGCTGATTTGAGGAAGAAGGAGGTTAGGGACCATACCTTGGGCAATACCCAGGACTATGCCTTAAGCTGTTTCAAGCTATTACAGGGTGTAGGATAGAGACAAAGACAAAAATATAAAGGAGCTTAATGGTGGGCCACAAATCTGGTGGTGTGTAGTGACCTGGGATTTGGGTTCGGGTACAACATTATGATGAGGATTAAATCAGTTAATACATATATGGTATAATATTGGAAATACCTTAGAGCACTCCAAAAACACATAAATGCTACTTAGGGAGCATGGGGGTGATTGGGAACTATGAACTCTTCAGTTTAGGGAATTTCCGGTGATGCAGATGTACATCTTTTCTTGAATTTACCATATTATAAAATCACAGAATTAAAAAGCTGAAAGTGACTTCAGTGGCCATTTTGTTTAATCCATATGAAAGGAGCAGCGAGGGCAACATACCTGACAAGTTGTCATCAAGCCTTTGTTCAAGGCCTCTTAGAAAGGGTATCCCACCACCTCTCAACTTGGTCCCTTTCCATTTGGGGACAACTTTAGTTATTTAAAGTTCAGACTAGATCAAACTAAATTTGTCTCCTTGAAACATCCACCCATTTCTTCTCATTTAGTCGTCTGAGATCAAGCACAGAAAATCTAGCCTCTATTCCACATGATAGCCCTTGAAATACTTGAACTGAAACATTATTTTCCTCCCTGAGTCTTCTCTTGGAGGCCTTAGTTATTTGGAAAATTGATTTCCTTTGATGAAGAATCCCACCCTTCCAGAGGGAGGCCTCTGTGTCCCATGTATTAGATAGTACTCTTTTATCTATATTAAATAATATCATCTTGGGGCAGCTAGGTGACACAGCGAATAGAGCAACAACCCTGGAGTCAGGAAGACCTGAGTTCAAATCTGGCCTCAGACACTTAACACTTACTAGCTGTGTGATCTTGGTCAAGTCACTTAACCCCAACTGCCCCTCCAAAAAAAAAATTATATATATATATATATAATCTTAAAATCTTAGCATTGAAAGGGACATCAGAGATTATCTCGGTTAGCCTGCTACCCAATGGATGAATCTTCTGTAGGGCTTTCCCATGAAGCAGTCATCTAGCAACTACCTAAATGACCAATTTTCTAATTCATAAGATTTTCCTAGCTATTTTCACTAAACAATTAGGATGTTGTTGGAAATGATTCTAATGCCAGAAGTTACTTAATTTAGATTTGATGATGGAACAAAATGAGGCTCTAACAAGTCATTGAACATTTAACAAAGGTAGTTTACTTTGCTCCCAACACAGCAAGAATGTGCAACAAGGACACAGAGACACAGCTTCCTTTAACATAGTGCACTTCATCTCCATCTGCAAATTCATCAGGGCATTGGATCACTAGGGGATTGCAACTTATATTCTTACGTACCCACCAAGTCTGAGCTGACCAGATTTCATGCAACTGTGAGTCTTTAAGATCCTAGAAAATGAGAAAACTGGAAGCCACAGCCAATCAGTTCCTAGAGACCATTTGGTCCTGGGCCTATATTGGTTGAGGTTTGGGAAGCTAACTCCAAAAGTACTTGTGTCTTTTCACAGATGTGTGTAACTGTCTTAAAATATTACTGAGCGTTTTACATTTGGGGATAATGAGAGAAAATTATGTAATTTTATCTGTTACCAAATACTAAAGATAAGTGGTAGAACATAATATCAGAATTCACATTGTAAATCATCATGCCCTCCTATATCAATTTTACAAATAAAAAAGAGTGAAAATGAGAAGTGACTTCCTTAAGATTACACAATTGATGAATGACAGAACTGAGAGTAGAACCTAAGTTTACTAATATTCAGGTCCTACCCTAAACTGCTTCCTGGAAAGAAATCTTTTGGCCTTATCTTATAAGGTTATGCCCCTTGTGAGACCTATTCATGTGAAGTTTGGAATTAGCTTTTGGTATTTAGTGTTATCATTTTGCATTTAAAGCCCCTCCCTCAGAGGGGCTATTTTTCTCTAAAATGTTGCTTTTTCTTCATCAAAGGAAATTAAAGCCTATGATTGAAGAGGTTAATGATCTAGGTTATTTCCTTCTTTATAGAATTAGCCTCTAGAAGGCTTTTTAGAGGTATCCACATAAAAATTTTAAGGGTGGACTGCCACAACTTGTTTATTTATCCAACTAATTGAAGCAATAGACACTGGGAAAAAAGCTTGAAATGATGTATTAATATTTATATTAATCTTCAAGATTTAAGAGCACATAAAGGATTTGTTTCATGTGCATATTATAAATGAGAAACACTATTTTCAAATGGCAATACTTTACAAGAATGCTTACATTTGTAACCATTTTGGACTTGAATCTTTGGAAGTTAATATTCTATCATTTAACTCAAAATTTAAACAGGTGCTTTTGGTCCCCAGAGCTGCCAAAACAGTCTCTTTATTATTTCAAATGTTCTTTGATTTCCCTATAAACTAGCTGATAGTTAATCCTATAGTAAGACTGATTTAACTTAGAGTGTAGTATTCAAGAGAAGGCCCATAATTAGGTCCTCCTGAATATCAGTATGAGTATGGGAAATGGGCCTAGCATGGACTCATGAATGGTGAAAGAAAGAATAATAAAGAAAATGAATGCTATAGGTTGTGGTGCTTCTCCTTTTGACTGAATGATTCTGCTATTGAACTTTGGGGGAAATTTTGGGGCAAATATTCTGGTTTTTGCTAAATTTTACTAGGGAATAGAATCAGTGTACTGGTGTTTATAGAATATTAAGACAAAGGAAAGCCCTTAATGTGTCAGCTGCATTATCTATGGAAAATTTACAGAAAGGCATGAATGATAATTATAGGAGATAAGAAGGGAGGGGGGAGTTACAATGTGTAGCACTGCAGGTGTACCAATAGAAACAGGCTGTGAAGTAAGTCCCTGGCTGTGTTTGGTTTTTATCGTTGTTGTTATTTTATGAAAAGGAAGAGGGGGCATGCACATTTTAGGCAACAAGGTATTATAGCAGATAGAGTGCCAGTCTGGAGGAAGAAGAGGAGAAGGAAAAGAAGAAGGAAAAAAGATGCTGAGAAGAAATAAGAGAAGAGGAGGAAGAGGAGAAGGAGGAGGAGAAGGAGGACATGGAGGAGGAGGAGGAGGAAGAAGAAGAAGAAAGAAGAAGAAAGAAGAAAGAAAAGAAGAAAGAAGAAAGAAAAGAAGAAGGAAGAAGAAGAAAGAAAAGAAGGAGGAAGGAGGAGGAAAGAGGAGGAAGAGGAGGAGGAGGAGGAAGAGGAAGAGGAGGAGGAGGAGGAGGAGGAGGAAGGATAAGAACAAGAAAAACAAGAAAATGACAAAAGCAAGAAGAAGAAGAAGAACAAGAAAAACAAGAAGTAGGAAGAGGGCAACGAAAGGAAGAGAAAAAAATAAAGTTAATATTTACATAGTGCTTACTATGTGCCAGACAGTGCTAAACACTTTTGCAACCATTATTTTATTTGATCTTCACAGCAACCCTGAGTGACAGGTGCTATTATTATCCTTGTTTTATGGATTGGGACCTGAGAAGGACAGAGGCCAGCTGACTTGGCTAGGATAAGGGTACATTTCCAGGTATTTAGGTAAGCTACTCAAAACACCCAAACCATAGCTAGATCAAGGTATTTGCAAACCCCAGGCAAAGTCTAAAACTGTGCTCTGGCATATTATTAGGCATAGCAGTCTGTGAGAGTTCACAGTTATATAAGTAAACTGACATCACCAAATAAATACATGCCATGGAAAGCAGAATTTCTGGCATTTAAAATAATTCACTTGCAGAAGAAAAATATAGCTTATATTTTTTGTAGCACTTTAAGGCTTGCAAAGCACTTTATGTGTTAACTCATTTTATCCTTATAAAAACTGTGTGATGTATTATACCCATTTTATAGATGAAGAAAATGAGGAGGATAGTCACACAACTAGTAATAGTCTGAGACTGAAACTGGATCTTAATTCAGGTTTCCTCTCTCTAGATCTAAAGATCTAATGCTATATATGCCATTGCATCTAGCTAGAACTTTCAATGTCCTCTCCCTTTCTTCTATCCTTGTTTCAACTTAATATTATATAGGTTTGCAAAAAATAAAGACTTTTTTAAAATGGCCATGATAAAACACACCCGTAAGACTATCTTCTGTGATACAATACTATACTCACTAAGTCAGTCATATAGCAGCTAATTAGAAAATTAACCTTTGGATATTTACCTCCCTTATCTAGAGGCTATATTTGCTTTTAACCGTGATCCTTTGGACATAGAAAGTACCTAGTATTCTCATAAAGACTGACCTATTGTTAGGGTCTAGATGATAGCAGTGATCCCATCTTTGATTATTGACCGACCCACCTACACACCTGGAAGTTCCTATGTACAATAACTAGTTTACCAAACTTTAAGTCCAGGTATACAAGGCTCTCCTAATGACAATATCCTTGGGGTTGCTAAGAAGAATTATACTTGGTCTATCCACTGACTGACTCCCTTTAAGGACTCCTTCCACATGATCCCTGTGAATCTTCCCAACAACTACAATCAGATATATGGACAGAGACACAGAGTTCTTGGCTCTCACCTGGAGTACACATCCTTGTGTGCTTACCCATTTGGATGGAAGGGTTTGGGAACTGCACAGTTTCACATCTCTGAATAATAAACTGCCTGATTTGTGATCTTTGATTCTTATATTGCTTCTTGGCATCTTGCCTATAATACTCATGTAATGCCATACACAAGCAGCTTTCCAAAAGAATGCTACTTTGAACAGATTTTAAGGTTCTGATTACACAGTATAATGAACTCTCTATTCCATAACAAATCAAAGCAAAACATTCACAGAAATTCAAGGTACAGCATTCACAATATTACAGCTTATAACAGAAAATCATGATATAGTGTTCACAGCAGTTTGTCATTAAAATGGCCGCAGAGTTTTCACCAAAGTAGTCACAATAACTTTGAACAAAGAACAATCATCTGGTATCCCTAAGGAGGTTTGCCTCCTTACTCAGTCATTCAGTCATCTCAGAGTACAATAGTGAGTCTTCCACTCATGGGGCAACTAGGTAAATTCAATCAGTCACTTAATTAGATTCACAATTACTAAGTAACATTAATCACTAAGTAAAATCATTAGAAAAACCACAATCCCCACCCCCACCCCTAGGTCACAGTAAACCATGTTATCATCACAGCATTCAATATCCAAGGAGAGGTCTTTTCTTCATTTTGCACTTGGGGCCAGTTCTCAGATTCTCTGAATCCCCTTGCATGGCCCTAGATTCTATCTAGATTCACCAAACTGGATTCACCTGGGTTCAGTGGAAGACAGCTCGCAGTTCCTTGTCCAGCTCCCTGAGTAGGTCCTGCTCCATACTGGAGTTCACAGGATCCAGTCCATCTCAAATCCTTTACTATTTCTGTTTCCAAGAATTCAAGGCTCAACCAGGCCACATAGTCTCAGCATCCTGGTCATGCCTCCTCAGTCTTCTGCTTCCTCAGTCTTCTCCTGGACTCCTGGGCTTGTCTATCACCTGGATTCCTGGGCTCCTGTGGTCCTCTGTCACCTGGATTCCTGGGATCCTGTCCTCCTGGACTCCTGTTCAGAAAAAACTCCACCACCACAAGTTCTCAGGAAATGCTGGTTGTGCCTCTCTGAAGCTTTTCTTATATACACATAGAATTAGCTTCTTGTTGCAGCCAATCCCTTCCTGTTACATCAGTAATAGGAGACACGAGTTCATACTTTCTGTTTCCCAACAGCAAGCTTGATCACTTACTAACTGGTAAGTACCTGCTACCTTTCCTTAATTTGAAACAAGGTGCTAAATACCTGCTTACTTGCCAATACGAAAAGGAACTTCAAATCTCATTACTGTTACAACCCATAATACCCCAACATACCATATAAATGTGGTTCTTACAAATGGAACATGTGACTTGGTCTCTTTGTGTCATAGCTTAGTCTCAGTTAAAGGGAGTTAACAGTATTTTCCTTTTCCTCATCTCAGTTCTGCAATGTACAATCTGAATCTCTGACTCTTTGCCAATTAAAGATGATGATAATCATCATCATTATGTGATTCTGGCTAACTGTTACAACCACATGGTTCTGAGCTGTAGATTTCTAGGGTATTTTTCACATTTTGCAGGATATATCAACATTCCATAGAATATTAAAAATTGGAAGGAAATGAAAAAACTGAGGCTTTGAGTTCAAATAACTTTCTTATGATTCACTGTTGATAGAACCAAAAAAAAAAAAAAAAGACATTCTGACTTCTTGCCTTGAATTTCTCTCATAATATCACATGTAAAGGGTTTTGTAAACTTTAAGGCACATGTAAATACTCTATTGTGTGTGAAGAGAAATAGAAAATATTATGCATTTTAGGCTAGAAGGGACCTTAGAGGTCAGAGAGTTTAATTCATACCTTTTAGCAATGAGAAGAGAGACAAAGTGACTTGTGCAGAGTGTCACAGGTGATATACCCAAGATTTGAACCCAGGTTTTTTGTTTTTCTACCAATGTGGTTGAAAGTGAATGTTCTTTTCCACTGAACCAACCGCTTCCTTGAATTTATATTCTGACTCTATAGTGAAACAACAAGTGTTTATTTGCGGCAGGGGAGAATATAGAATAATAAATTGAAAATATTAAGATGCATTTTACATAAAGCAGGAGAGTATGTTATACATAAAAATAAGAATTAGGTGCCATATCTGTCCAGATTGTCCTATGGTTCCATAAAACCCATCCCCTGAAGTGTATTTTTGTTTGTGGATATGTGTAGCACCCTGGGAATATTTCCCACCTCAAACTCAAATAGCTACAGAACCCCTACCAATATATTTATCTTTTCAAAGTCAGACAAAGAACACAGTTACCTCAAAGGAAAAACTTTTACCAAAATGAGAGAAAAGAAAAAAATAAAGTAGGAATAAATTATCTTTCCCATAAACCTGAAAAATATTCATAGTATAGCAGGAATGACAGATGCTCACAGAGCTTATATGTAAAGACTCACACATGTGGGGAACACATGTGGTCAAGGAATATGACCCTGGTGCCTTTTCATGATGTCCTTGTACCATTCTTGTGTCTTTCTTCAGTTTGTTACTTTTCCTGGGTCAGTCAAACTTGGTCTTGCTCCTACTTAGGGTGCGTGACCCAAATGATTGGACATCATAATTTATACTGTCTCTAGCTTCATGCATAGTTTAACATCTTTTACTAGGGAATTGATATGAACTTTTGAAAAAAATATTGGAACCAGCAGAACCAAGACAGTGGATTAGTGCCAACCACCCAACTGAACTCTCTCAATATTCTTCTCCAAACAGCTTTAAAGTAATGCCTCTAATCAAATTTTCAAGCAGCAGGGCCAGTTAAAAGTCAGGATGAAATATTTTTCCAACCTAAGTAAATTTAAGACATAGGCAGAAGTCTGTAACACCAGATTTGGGGTGTTGTGTACTTCTAGATGAAACCTACATACAAGGTAACAATAACAGCCACAGCCATGGTAGCAGCTTTGGGAGCTCTCAGCCAAAAGATGTAGGTAGGTCATAGAACTGGTCAGAAAGAGATTAAAAGGTACCCTTTGCTAGCACTGGTTACAGCCATTGCTGATTGGCAACTCTACTGTACATATGCAGTTCTAAGTCACGGTTCCAGAGCATAGAGGAGTACTGGTGTCATTAGTCACTAAATACCATAGAGCTGGACAAGGACCTGGGAGTTGTCTGCCTTTGAACCCAGGTGACAGTTTGGTGAATGCAGGTAGGATCTGGGACCATGGAAGGGGATCCAGGGAATCTGAGAAACCACCTCAAAGTCGAAAGACGACTTTACTTGGCTACTGTGTACTGACTGAGAAATTGTAAATTTACTAGTGACCTGGGGGTGGAGGGTCTGTGTATTTTCTGATGACTGAATAGTGAATGATGAAGGATGATTGAATGAATGATGGTATTTAGTGATTGACAACTGAATAAGTGACTGATTGAGTTAACTTAGTGTGTGCCATGAGTAGAGAACTTTGACTGTAGTACTTTGTGTTCCTTGAGGAGGCAAACCTCCTTAAAGATGATTGAATGATTGAGTTACTAATGACTGTTCTTTGTTGAAAATTTTGTGACCACTGTTGTGAAAACTATGGGGCCATTCTCTGTTGATAAGTTGTTGTGAACACTATATTTTGATTTTCTGTGATAATTTGTAACACTGTGAATGCTTTACTTTGATTTACTGTGTATGTTTTCTTCTGATCTGTTATGGAATAAATAGTGTTCACTATATTGTATAATCAGAACCTTAAAAGCTGTTCACAGCAGCATTCTTCTGAAAAGCTGCTTGTGTGTGGCTTTACATGGCCCAAGGTAGACATCATAGTGTTGTGCCAGGACATGTTCTCCAAAATGGTCATATACCTGGCAGGGAAGACTATACATTTCTGGAAAATATGAACAAACTGATTAGCTTGAAGTATCTAGAAATGAAAGATCTTACTAAACATAAGCAGAAACCTAAAACACTTAAACCAAAAATATGCAGTCCTTCAGCCTTATCTGATCAGATTACTTTAATTGAGAACAAGTAGCAGCTCTTGAGCAGCCAGTTTATGAGCTGGATGCATATTCAAAAAAACACTAGAAGCAAAATTCAAGAAGTTAGAAAATGAATGAAAGAATTCTTTAGCACAAAGAATTTACAACAATGTTTACTAAGTGCTGAAATAAATGGGATGGAACTTATGACTTTATTTCAGTTCCAAAAAGGAAGCAGTATTGCTGATCAAAGGAGAATCTGAGTCCCAACCTTGTTGTGGAAGTGTAACTTTGGCCACCCCTTGATGTTTTCCAAAACTTGGACCCCCTGGAAGTTCATCTTATCATGTGTTCCATTCTGTACCTTGAACCAAGGCTCAGAAATCAGGATTTGGAGTTGATATTTCCCTGTCTCTTCTCTTTTTCCCTTTCCCCTAGGACTCCTCCTTGGACTCTCTGTACTGAATGTGCCCCCTCCCCCCACACACACATACCCCCTTCATAACCTGTTATTTAACTTAAATAATAAATGGTGATTTATGAAAAAATAATTGGCTTAATGGTAAGAGAGGCACAAAAATTGAGTGAAGAAAAGAATTCCTTTAAAAGCAGAATAGGTCAATTGGAGTAATAGGTATGAAAATTCACAAAAGAAAAGAACTGATCAAATAGAAAAAGAGGTACAAAATCTTATTGAAAAAAAATAATTCCTTAAAAATTAGAATTGGACAAGTAGCAGAAAATGACTCCTTTAAATATCAAGAAAAGACAAAAAAAAATCAAAGAAATGGGAAAAAAACAAAAAAAAAATTTGGAGAACAATCTGGAATTAGGTCCAAAGATAAACTGCCTATAACCCTTGAACCAGCAACACCACTACTCGGTCTATTTCCAAAGATGAGTAAGGGAAAAGTAAAAGAACATATATATTCTAAAATATTTATAGTGGTTCTCTTTGTGGTGGTAAAGAATTGGACATTGTGAGAAGGTTTGTCAGTTGGGGAATGGCTAAAAAAGCTGTGATATATGATTATGTGGACTACTACTATGCTATAAGAAATTATGAGCTTGATGCTCTTAGAAAAATGTGGATAGCCTTGCATGAAATAATGTAGAGTGAAATGAGAAGACCTAAGAGAACACTGAATACAGTAAAAGCAATGGTATTTGAAGAATGACTTTGAGTGAATAAGTTATTTTGACTATTACAGATATCCACATTAACTACATAAAATCTATGAAGGAAGATACTATCTGTATCCAGAGAAATAACTGATAAATAGAAGTATGTATAGAATTATTTTACATGTATGTATAGGTAATATGTATATACAAATACATACAGACACACAGACACAAACACATATTTGTATCTAATGGTAGTCATCTCTAGGGCAGGGGGGAAAGGGGGAAAAAGGGGGAAAAAGAAATTTATATGGTAACTTTGTTGTATTTTTAAAAGGAATAGCAAGTTGTACATAATAGATTTGCAGTTTCATGTGCAATTATCTTTTTTATTATACTGTATTATGGAAATGCTTGTTTCATTTCATAAATTAAATATAAAATGAATAAAAATTAAAAAAAATAAGAAAGAGCATGTAAGAGTCACCAAGTTCTATCTGTGCACAATTTGACTGAAATAAAAGGAGGGGGATACTTTTTTTTAAGTGAAATATTGCATTAAAAAATACCTGTCCTAGAAAAAAGATCAATAGATTTTTATGTAAGACATATTGAACTACCCGAAAGCCATAATGAAAAAAGACACTAGATATGATATTTCAAGAAATTATCAATAAAAATTGCCTTATCACCATCTGAAAAAGATCCTAAAATGAAAACTCCCAGGACGATTATAGCCAAATTCCAGAGCTCTCAGGTCAAAGAGAAATATTTCAAGTGTCCAGAAAGAAACAATTCAAATATGGAGCCAGGGGTGGCTAGGTGGTACAGTGAATAGAGCACTGGCCCTGGAATCAGGAGGACCTGAGTTCAAATCCAGGCTCAGACATTTGACACACTTACTAACTTCCTGACTTTGGGCAAGTCACTTAATCCCAATTGCCCTCCAAAAAGCCCCCCCTCCAAAATACACACACACACACACACACACACACACACACACACACACACACATATGGAGCCTCTGTCAAGGTCACACAAGATTTAGAGACTTCCATGCTAAGGGAATCAAGGGTTTGGCATATGATATTCCAGGAAGGCAAAGAAACTAAGATTACAACCAAGATTCAACTACCCAGCAAAGCTAAGTATAATGCTTCAGCTGTGGGCAAAAAAAAAAAAAAAAAGATATTTAATGCAATAGAGGACATTCAAGCATTTTTTATGAAAAGACCAGAGCTGATTATAAAAATTTGACATTCAAACAGAAGACTCAAGAGAAGCATAAAAATATAAACATGAAAGAGTAATCATAAGGGACTCAATAAAATTAAACCGTTTGCATTGCTAAATGGAAAGATAATACATGCAGCACCTCTCATTATCTGCAATTTAATCCTTTTAATGATGTCCAACTCTTTATGGCTCCATTTCTGAGGTTTTCTTGTGAAAGATGATGGAATGGTTTGCCATTTATTTCTCTAGCTCATTTTTCAGATGGAAACTGAGGCAAACAGGGTTAAGGAACTTCCCTAGGGTCACACACCTAGTAAATTACTGAGGCCAGATTTGAATTGAGGAAGATCAGTACTCCTAACTCCAAGCCCAGCACTCTATCCACTGTGCACCTAGGTGCCCCTTAATCATTATTAGGGTAGTTAAAAGGAGTTTATGTAGAGTGCATGGGAGTGAATTTATTATGTTGGAATGATCACAAAAAATGAAGGGGTAAGGAAGATAGATAGGAAGAGGGAGAAGAGAGAAAGGAAAGGCAGAGTGGGGAATTTTTTTTTTTCACATAAAAGGAAACCAAGGAAGAGTGTTGAAGATATAAAGTAAAATGAAGGGTAGCATGCAATGCTTGGACCTCATTTTCATCAGAATTGACTCAAAACGGGGATAATATAACACATACACACACAATAATGATGAGGTGTAGGCTCTGGGACCCTCCCCCCCTTTTAAGCTCTCCTTGAATCTTTGAGGTACAGACTCTGGGAAACCTCTTCAAGTCTGATTGAATCTTCAGGAGGCATTTGCAGAGGCCATAAGTATTTCATTGTGGCTGGGCCCAAACCTGTTACTAGCCTAGCCCTCCACTGTCCATCTGCTTCCAACCCTGGAGCCTATCAAGATATCTTACATTGACCTCATTAACTCCACCTGAAGTACTGGAGTCTGATCTCATTAATTCCACCTGAAGTCCCTCCCCAAACTCATTACTGGAGTCAGACCTCGTTGACTCCTCCTCTGAACCACCCCTACACTCCTCTGTATATAAGACCCCATCTTCCCTCCATCTTTGAGAGAGTCCCTTAGGATAGCTTAGCAGAGACTTGCTCCGTAAGAATCTATCCAATATCTTTCAATAAACTTTACATTTTCCTTGGCTGAGAAGACTTGAATGGAATTCTTTCAGCAGGACCCAGCATGTTGGTATTTTGGGGTCTCAGGCAACCCTAATCCTCTTTGGGTACTTCTTCAATAACACATGCACACACACATACACACATTCAGTTATGTATAGAAATGTAACTTACCCAGTAGGAAAGGCAGGTATGATAAAAGAAAGAACAGATTAAAGGAGGCAATGGTTAGAAACAAAATAGACTTTTGAGGAGGGACAGCATAAAAAGAAAGAGAAAAAGAAAAAACAAAAGATAATGGGATGGAGGGAAATAAGCAGTTAGTAATCATAACTGTGAATATAAATGAGATGAGCACACCCATAAAACAGAAGCAGATAGCAGCAAGGATTAGAAACCATAATCCAACAATATATGGTTTACAGAAGACACACTTGAAACAGAAAAAAAAAAGCATACTGAGTTAAAATGAAGGCAATGGTAGCAATCATGCTTTCAGGCAAAGTAAAAGAAAAAAATAATTAAAAGAGACAAGATGGAAAACGATATTTTGTTTAAAAAGTACCACAGATAATGAAATAATACCAAAAAATTTTACAGTGAGTTACTCTGACAAAAAACCTCATTTCTCAAATATGTACTGAGTATAAAACTGAGTCAAGTTTATAAAAATAAGTGCCATTTTCCTATTGATAAATGGTCGAAGAATATAAACAGGTGTAATGGTCATGGAAATTTGAAGATCTTCTTAATAGGCTAATGTGAATTTGAGGACCTTCTCTGGTCTGAAAATATACTCTGCCCCTTAATAGGCTAAATGTGGTCAAATGGAGCCTGTGGTGGGAGGTTTGTTTTTCAGGAATGCCGGTTAGGCAGTGGGTCACAAAGGGTGTGATGTTCTCTGACCCTGGAGAAGGCTATATATGTGAGGTTTTGCTTTGGGGCTCAATCATGGGAAGAGTTGTGTGACTTGACTAGATGAGACTTTGGGTAACCTTTGAGCCCCCCAACTTTGAAAACCCGTGTTGGTGCTTCTCTGGTAACTAAATAGGTATAAATGTAATGATCAGACAGCTGGAAGCCCTGTGTACTGGTCTGTTTCTGTCTGTATTTTTTGTCTGCTTGTAACTTCTGTTTGTATTTTCTCTAAAGTTCATGGTGCTGACTTTTCCCCTGAACTAGGTAAATGATATAATGTTGATTAATGTAAGATTTTTAACCCCTTTTTGAGTTGATTTTCTTCAGAAAAGCAGATCAAAGAACCTGTGCTAGCAGCCATCCTGGGTAAGCTAGGGTACTTGCTGCTACAACTGGCAGTTTCCAGAAGAATAAATGAAAGCCATCTATAGAAAAAAATCCTCCAAATCAATATTGATTAGAAAAAAGGCAAATTAAATCAACCTTGAGGTTCCATCTCACACCTATCAGAAATGACAAATGTTGGGGGGGATGTGGAAAAAATGGGAAACTAATAGAAGAGTTATGAACAAATCTAACTATTCTGGGGAACAATTTAGAACTATGTTCAAAGCTCTAAAAGTATGCATATACTTTGACCCAGAAATAAAACTAACAAATCTGTATCCTAAGGAGATCAAAGAAAAAGGAAAAGAACTTATATGTGCAGAAATATTTGTAGCAATTCTTTTTGTGGTGGCAAAGAACTGGAAATCAAAGGGATGCTTGTCAACTGAGAAATGGCTGACCAAGTTATGACATATGATTATGATGGAATACTATTATGCTCTAAAAAATGACAAGGGGGTGGTTGCTGAAAAACACAACAAGACTTATATGAACTGCTTCAAAGTAAAGTGAGAAGAACCAGCAAATCATTGTGCACAGCAACTTCAGCGTTGTAATGATGATTCATTCTGAAAGATTTGCCAACTCTAATCAATACAATGATCCAAGACAAGTCCAAAGTATTCATGATGAAAAAAATGCAATCCACCTCCATAAAGAGAACAGATTAATTTTGAGTGCAAATTGATGAACGATTTGCTCACTTTGTTTTTTTTCTAATATATTGCTTACATGGAATTAAATTTTGCATGATTTCACATGTATAATTGATATATTTCTGGCTTTCTTTGTGAGTGGGAAGAAAAGTAGAGCACTGAGGACATGAAATTTAAAAAGAAAAGATTGTTAAAAATTAAAAAACATTTTAAGATTAAAAAAAAGAAAAGGATTGGAACTCATACCCTAAAATCAGCAGTATTTTTGGTTCTGAGGCCTACCATCTCCTGAGCAGGATCCACCATCTTCAGATACCATACTTTTACTTGCAACTTCTTTTGTTCTGGAAACCATGTCTTGGGATTCCTCTCTGGCTGTAAGAAAACTTACCTTATGTCTTCTATTATAAGATGCCATGGAGAGTAGTTGACATGGAGAGAGACAGATACCCACTAAGTATATGAGTCAAATCTCCTCATGAGCTCCATGACCAATCCTACTCCCAGTTATAAATATGTGTATATGTAGGAATGTCAGTCAAAGCACAAAGCTGGCATTTCTTTTTTCAGTTTTAAAAGTATTTCAATCCATAATTTAATGTTCTCTTTTTTTGCCCATGTGTATATGTATGTTTTTGTTAGTTTTATGAACTGAGAACTGACAAATCATTAAGATTACCAATGTCAAAGAATTTTCTTGACTTTTTTTCATTTCCCTATTTCTTTTTTTATGAGGATGGTTTATGTTATTTGATTTCTCATTTAATTTTATTTTTGTAGGTCTATTTTATTATTCCTTCAGTGTGCCAAAGCTCCCTTTTTCTCAGTGTGAGGAGAAAGCTATAGAACACCATGGAGTCAGTTTATTTTATCTAAAAGTGTTTCTGTATTCCTTCCAAGGAAAAGGAAGCTATTATTTTTAATGTCTTAAGAATATTATAAGAATCTTTATGTTCTGAGTAATCCACTAATTGTTTCTGTGAATACCATGGAGTCTTGGGGGCAGTTGCTATTTTAAAGCTTATTTTAGAGTATTCATGTATCTTTGGGCCAACAAGGAAAATTCAACTATAAAATTGCCATATTTTCAAAATTAATAAACTGAGATGCTTTGTTACTAAAAGTACTTAGTTCAAGTGAAATAGTGTTAATAATTAGTGGACTTCTCATGTAGTATTTTTGATGAAGGCTAAAAGAGGCAAGCCCATGAAATTTCACTGTCTAAAAGTTTTAAAGAAAATAAATAAAAACATAAAAACAACATTAAGAACAAATACACTCCCTCTGAGATGAGCACACATCCCAATTTGATAAAAGGAAAAAAGTGGATTATCCTGTGTAAATTCTATCATGTCCTCTATTCTATACATCAAATACCTCTAGATCTTCACTTCATCACTCTTTCTGTGTTATAGCCTTAGAAGATGAGGTGGCCATTCACATTGCCATGGGTAACCCCTCTGATTTTTGATATCAGTCCTATTCCTCCCATCTCCTACAAGAGCTTTTCCTAGTGATCATTCATTACCCCTTTCACTTTTAATCTCTTTCTATCTACAGGCTTCTTCCTTACTCTTTAAGCATGCCCAATTTTCTAGTATCTTAAGGTAAACAAATAAAAACTATATTTTAGATAATTATCATATCAAACTACTATCCTATATTTTCTCCCTCTTCCATTGCAAACTCCTACACAGAATAGTTTATATTGGTTGCCTCTACCTCTGTACCATTCGCTCTCTTTTGAATCTCTTGTAATGTGAATTCTGATCGAATTTTCTTAATATAAAACATTTTTCTAAGCCTGGTAGATATTTGAAATTGTTCCATATATGACAGTAGATAAACAAAGGCTGTATATGTTCATCTGAGAGTCATCTGCATAGAAATATTAATTGAAACCAAGAGATACAGTGTAGAGAAAGATGTGGACCTACAACAGAGCTCTGGAAAATGCCCATTTCTGTGGTATAGGATATGGATAATTATACAGCAAAGGAAACTGAAGTGTAATGATTCAAGGAAGGCACATAAATTTATACCAGTGTCTTGAAAATACAGGGAGGAGAGTTTCAAAGAAGAGGGGTATTCAACAGAATCATCTTTACAGGGAGGCCCAAAAAGTAAACTGAGATAAATTCCTTGGCTTTAATATTTGAAAGATCCATGGAGTGAAAAATTTCAAGTGACTGGCTCAGAAGTCAAACTGCTTGCAATGCAAAGTGGGTAGAATTAAGGAAGTGGAGGTAATAAATGTGGACAGTTTGTTTTTTTTTTACTAAGAGTTTCATTATAAATGAAATGAGAGATATAGCATTGATAGCTTCAGGGTATGGCATGGTCCCATGAAGGATTTTTTTTCTAATGATAGCATAAATTTGGGCATATTGGCAAGCATCAGAGAAAAAGCCTATAAGTAAAGAAAAATTGAAGAGTAAAAAAAAAAAAAGAAATGGTGTGGTTGAAGGTGCAAGATTCCAGCAGAGATAGGAGGGGATGGGATAAAAGGTAAAAATAGAAAGGTTAATCTTATCTAGAAAAACCTCTTCTCTGAGACTGGAGTAAAAGAGAAAAGAATGGGGCTTTATCTTGAACCAATTTGAGTTGTAGAATCAGGAAAAAGAGAGTTTAGGATAGTCTCAATTTTACCATTAAAGTACAAAGCACAAGCTTCTGGTGAGAAGAAGTAATGTATGTGGATTGATAACATAAGAAAAAGTTTGGGAGCACTTGGAGAAGGTGCAATATGGATTCAAAGGAAGACAGTAAGAGACCCAATTGAAATTAGACAACAAATTTGTAGTTGTTCCATTCATCACAGTTCTGTGTGACATCTAGCCATATTCAGTTGCATGACATTAGGAATAAAAAAGGTGAATTGTAGGAGGAATCTAGGTTTGGTTTTGGAAAAGCCTTATCAGTGATAGGAATAAGGATCAAAGAAAGATCTTCAAGTGTAAAGATTGAATAAGAAATCTATGAAAGGAAGAAGAAGAAGGAAGAGTAGGAAGCTACTATCAGACAAATTTCTGAGTTATTATGCAGGTAGAATACTTTGGGATTATGAGATTAAGGGTATTATTATCTCTTTGTGTGACACAAGGTAGGGTTCAAGTGCAACTCACAGAAATTGAGCATGTTGATGAATTAAGAAGACAGGGTGTTTGAAGGACCGTCATTATATGTGTGTGTGTGTATGTGTGTGTGTGTGTGTGTGTGTGTGTATATTTCCAGGCATATGTAGAGGGGGAGAAGAAGACTGTGAATAGAAAAAAAGACCATGAACCAGGCAGTGAACTTCTTGAGAAAGCACTGAAAATGATCTGATTTGGGGGTAGAGGAATCTAGATATCCACAAAGAAGATCTGGATAGTGTGAAATACCTGGATGGAATAAATATTGAAGGAAGAAAGGTTGCTAAAATAAAAGACAAATTTCAGCTTCCAAATATCATTCTGAATCTATGCATATGCAGAAGTATGGCTTCAGAATGCCACTGAAAATATTGCAAACTTTATAAAAATTGCATTTCAGAAATGGGGAATACGTCAAATGTGTACTCATGTGAGATTGGCATTATTCTAAATTATATGCCAAGCACGTACATGTCATCCTATTCCTACAGTCTATCCCTGTGTCAAGTCTTTAGACACTAGAAGAATTTTTAATGTTTCGAGACAATGCAGTTTAACAGAAAGAGCACTTGACTTGATATCCTCAAATCTGGCTTTGAATCTTGACTTTTTCCTTTACTGTGTGATCTTGGAAAAGTGATTCATCTCTCTGAGTCTCTGTTTCTTCCCCATATAAAGGAAGATGAAAATACCTGTACTAACTACAATTATATGAATGAAAAAGATTATAAACTTAAAGCTGGAAGATACTACAGAAGTCATGTAGTCCAAACCTCTCATTTTACAGATTAGGAGACCCCTGGGGGTAAAGACTTGCCCAGTTTCACACACTGAATTAACTTAAAGGATGGTGGGGAGGGGAAGGCTTTATAAACTATGAAATTCTCTGTAAGGGTGAGTTAGCATTATGAAATTAGCCTGTGATTTCCGCCCTGCTGTGACACCATTTGTTCCAGAGTGAACATTGTAATCCCCTGACCTCTCCCTTCATGTGCAGGTCAATTTGGGGTACAATGTTTTGAACCCAGCTTAAAAGCCACTTCATGTTTCCATGATAGTACAGGAGCTGTGAAGTTTCCAAAAGTTTCCTCGTCTATTTTTGCCTTTTGATAGATAGGAGTAATATGAAAAATACCACGACTTCAGAATCTTTGCTTCAAAAAATAGATGTGGTTTGCTAAAGTATTTTAGGAGATCTTGAAAGCATCATAGTAATAGTTATAGATCGATCCTTCCAGGTTGTCACTTCCTACATTTAAGTTATCTCCATTTAGGCCATAAATGGATGGTTACTGCTGTCCAATTCTTCTTATTTATAACCTGAGACATTTATACTTTTAACAAGAAACAAAGAATTTGGTATGGAATGTCGGCATGTTTGTTCAAAGTTCTTTTTCATATACACATTATTCACTGGCTACACATTTCCAGTTGCCTCTAAATGTGTCCTTTTCTCTTTTTTCTTTTTTTTTCTTTTTGCCTTTTCAGTGAAAATACATTGACAATGTCAAACCAGGGGGCTTATAATTATAATTACTTATAATTTGTAAAGCAATCTTAATGCAGCTGATTTCCTCTAAGGCCTCCTTGAAACCAACATGGAAATTCTCCATTATTCAACCAAAGTCATTAAAAAAGAAATAGGAGATTTGATCACCAAAATACTCTAAATTTCTGGATGAAGTATAGAAAACTGAGAGAGTTCTTAAATAAGGGAAGACAAAAACAGGAAATGGAAATTGTGAAGAAGTAAGAATTCTGAGTGAATATTGCAGTAGATTAAAAAGGCATTTTTTTCCCTATATTATATGCCTGTCACATGCAATTAGAGAGAATCAAGGGAAGTACTCCAAGCAATATTTGTAGCTTTTGCAAGGTTTAAAAAGCTATGCAAATGTCAAATTAGTAATATTTTTATTGTTGGCTGGAAGCAAGAAAGGATCATTCAACAAGCATTTATTAAATACTTATTAATTGTTAGGCACTATGCTAAGCCCTAAAGATAAAATGAAATGTAAAAACAATCCCTACCCATAAGGAGCTCACAGTCAATGGTTCTTTGGTAACCTCCAGTCTACCTCCATCTCAAAACAATTTTAAAGAGAAATAAATCAAAGCTCAGGAAAATTTATTCAAGACACCACAGCAAGTTTATGGCAGAGTTAGGTCTAGAATACAGGGGTCCTGACTCTGAGTTCAGAGTTTTTTTCCCCTGCATCATGCTAAGTACACAGATACCCATACATCCCTAGCTAGGATAGAGACTTCTTCCATTTAGAAGTGGCAATATGAACTAATAGTAAGAATACTAGATCTGGAGTAAGAAAACATGGGTTTGAATTCTAGCTTCATTGGTTTAAAAAAAACCACCTCTTTAATATCTGTTGGTTTTATACCATCTTCATTTATAAATATATCCCTAATGCTTCACCACTCCTCTACCCAGAGGGAAATATCTTGTAACAAAGAGGGAAAATTAAAAAGAGAAGAAAAAAAATTCAATAAAACTAACTAATATACTATCTGAGTCTGACATTATATTTTATTTCACTATTTAACACCTATGTAACTCTAGTCAAATCATTTAACCCCTCCAGACCTCAGTCTCCTCATCTGAGAAATGTCAGGCTAGAAAATCTCTGAGGTTCATTCCTGCTCTGAATCCTATGATTTCTACAGCAGCAGTTCCAAGAGAATTGTGTTGAAGGGAACTGGGGAGGGGCTGCATCCAAGATACTAACTTCTGTATTATTTCTGCTGAAAGTACCCACAAGATGGTAGAGAACAAAGTCACCTAGTATCCAATGTCCTTTGATACCCAGGGGAAAAGCACAAGCCTTAAGTAAAGAAGGGACTACAGCTATGAGGTAATCACCTGCCCTCACATACATGCAAAGCCAGTAAGCTCACAGCAAAGTGTTTTCAGTTCCTAGAAGTGCATTTATCTTATAAGGATCATATTCACTAATGTGTTATTTCACTTATAAAACATTTTGTGTGGGAAAAAGCCAACCCTGAAGACATGCAATTATTGCCCTGTATTCGTGGTGACGTTAACTGGTCAGGTTGTTCCTTCAGATCTGACTATTTTCAAAATACCCCAAAATAAAAGGTGGCAGCAGCTCCATTGCCAACATCCTCTGGGGAAGAAAAGAACACAAAAAGGTTCTGAAGTATCTCACAGTACTCAGAGCAGAAATTTGAGGAGATTCAACTGTCATGTTGGGAAGCCTTGGTCACTAAGGGGGTGATCCTTGGGGGTAGGATAAAGCATTAGGGAATGGAGAGGGTTATTTCCTTAAGAAAGTGAACACAGTTAAGAGATCCGTTTCCTTCTTTATACACAAAACTGGTTTTCAAGGGCAAGCACTATGCCTACTGATGTGTAATGTCTACTTTCAAAGCTAGCCTGTCTAGTTTTTAAACTCCCCATTTGCTTAATAGATTCTTCTTTAGAAAGAGAAAAATCTCTTGGGTGATGAATACACCAGACTTACTCCTTTCCTTCTTAGTGCCTAAACAGAAAGAACAGCCTGAGAGGAAAAGCATAAAACACCTTTCCTCTGCTGAAATGAGTGATTTATTTCTCAATGAGAATTTTTCTGGCCTCTTGCCATGATTACAATGGGGGAGGAAAAAAAATCATGCTGCCCTAATTTGGATGAGGTTAGAGTGACCCAGTGCTCAGAATTAACTTAAAGAAAAATCAACTCTTCCATAAAAAAGGTTCTGACTGACATTGGTGAAAGGAATTTCCTTTTCAAAGGACTTCCCAGCATCCATGAAATCAAAGATCTAGTACCTGTCCTTTTAGAAAAAGAGAGAGAGAGAGAGAGAGAGAGAGAGAGAGAGAGAGAGAGAGAGATGGATGGATGTACATGTCTCCCCTAATACCAAACAAACTTTTTGAGGACAGGGACTCGTTCTTTTTTAGGCCACATAGTGGAGAGAGATGAAATCATGGTTAAGAAGATCTGAGTTCAAATCTTGCTTCAGATACTTACTAGCCCTGTGATTCTGATAAAGCCTCTCAGCTTCAGTCTCCTCATATCTAAAATGGAGACAACGACCTACCTCACAACATGGCTGTGAGGACCAAATGAGATAACATATACAAAGCAGTTTGCAAACATAAAGAGTTATATAATAAATAGTAGTATTGAGGTTTGAGGTTTAGGGGTGCTCTAAACCCTAAAATACCAACACACTGGGTCCCGTTGAATGAGTCTCAATCAAAATAAAACAAAGTTTATGAAATATTCACCATAATGGGTAGATTCTTAAAGAGTCTAAGTATTTGTAACATTTGTATTGGACAAGAGGGCTAGGACAACCTGACACAGAGTGAGTCTGTGCTGGATTGATCTCAGCACCTTCATGGAGGCCAAGATGGATCTTATATACAGAAAGATTGTGGGAGGGATTTACGGGGTAGTCTAGAGGAAGGGTTTGGGAAGGGTCTTGCAGAGACATCTAAGGAGGATCTTGACTACTGAGGACAGACTCCAGGAATGGGATTAAGGATGGGAAATAGCTGAAGGCTACTGGGAGATGACAGATGATGGAGAGCTGCTTAAGGGTAACAATTTGGGGCCTATTGATAATGAAGGCTTATAGCCTCAGGCAAATGCTTCATCAAGTGAGAAGATTCTAGGGGGTTCCCAGAGTAAAAACTAAAACCCATCCGTAGTAACAGTAGTAATTGTTCTTGTTGTAGTAATCGTAGCAGTAGTTTATTTATGTAGGTGCCTAGCATAATATTTCAAACATTCTTGTTATTCGGTTGTTTTCAATTGTATCAGACTCTTCATGACCCTATTTGTTATTTTCTTTGCAAAGGTATTAGAGTAGTTCATCATTTCCTTCTCTAGCTCATTTAACAGATGAGGAATCTGAGGCAAACAGGGTTAAATGACTTTACAGTCAGTAAATGTCTAAGGCTGTATTTGAATTCAAAAATATGAGTCTTCCTGACTCCAGGACCAGTACTCTATCCATTGTGCCACCTAACTGCCCTAAAGGGCTTTAAAAGCCAAAGAAAAGCTTTTATTGAGGTAGAAAAGCATTTAATTTATCATTCTGACCCCCCCAGGTCTAAAGAACACTTCAGATAGGATAGGTGAAAGGGACAGACTTCAAACAAAATGGGCACTTAAAAATACTTATTAGTTGATTGATTTTGGCTTTTTTTTTCCATTCTAGTGCAGAATTTGGTATATTTCTCTGAGGTTTGATCTTTTTTTTTACCTGGTTGATCACAAGGAACTAGTATCTAGCAAAGAATGATTGGGGTATGATAATTTACCTCTTTTTTAGATTTAGAAAGAGAAAATCAGAATTAATACTAAGCTAAAAGAGTGCTTGCTATTTCAGTTGTTATAATATGTATCTTTTGAAGGTTATAACTACAGGCCTTAGCCTTACCTGTCTGCACAGAAAGAAATCTCAATGGTATTTACTTCTAGGTGTTATTTGGTGGAAATCATTAGAAATAAATGTAAACAAGGCCAATTAATGAGAATCCCATCATCCTGAACAATTGCTAAAATAAATGTATTCACATTTTAACTAACCTTCCCTCCTAATCTTTCCGAATTTCACTTTATAAATTCTGTGGTTTGTGTCAAGTACTCAGGGACTTTACTATTCCCTTGACTTCTTCAGCATTCCTTGATGGCAGAAACTTCAGAACTTTGAGACTTTAATTCAGGTTGAAACTGGTTGGGTACAGGTTCTGGGAAAGCCCTTAAACTCTGATTGAATCTTTCCACTTGATAAGGCCTTTGCCTGAGGCCATTTTTATCTCTTGGCTCAAATCCCTTGTTACTCTTAACCTAGCCTGGCAGTCCATTGCCCAGCTATTTCCCACCCTTAACCTCATTGCTGGAGTCCGACCTCAGTTCAATCAAACATCTTCCTTAGACTTCTCCTTAAGATCCTCTCTAAACCCCTCCTTTAAACCGCACCTAGATCCTTCCCACATTCTTTCTGTATGTAAAATCCATCTTGCCTCACCTCCATGAAGGTGCTGAGATTAATCTAGCACAGATTCACTCTGTGTCACTTATTCTGGTCTGCTTGTCAATACAAGTTTCACAAATGCTTAGACTCCTTAAGAGTCTACCCACTATGGCGAATCTTTAATAAACTTTAATTTGAGAGAAGACTTGAGTTGAATTCTTTCAGCCGGACCTGGTGTGTTGATATTTTGGAGTCTTGAGCAACTAAAACCTTAAACCTCAACAGAAACCACTTCAATTAGTAGGTGAAAGAGGAACAGGAAAAATTGAATAACAGGAATGAGAGAAGAAGGGTAAAAACTCTTAGATATTTACTGATGATTACAGCTATAGATAGTTGTGTTTGAGCCTAAGACAAGGAGCATGAATCATACCTGTATTTGACAGAGGAGATGAGAGACAGAGCATCAAGGATGTGGATTGATGCCAGGTAAATCACTCTGGGGAAAAATAGTAGTATAGTTTAGAGAAATAAATCATCCTGACCACCAATTGATAGCTTTCTGTGTTAAACACTTATTCTTGCTTAATAAGTGATAAACTCTTTTGTATGTATTTTGTGGAGAGCTTAAAGTATGGTCAAACTTTATAAATTCAAAGTCCCTTAAATTCAATGCCGTAAAGAAAAACGCCAATTATCTTGCTCTGGTTACAGTTCTGGAGAGGTGCTTCTGTCTTCTATGATAATTGAGATATATAAGGTTAGCCAAGTGCTTTACATAAATTTTCTCATTTATTCCTTACTCTAACCCTGTGAGGTAAGTGTTACAGCTATTACTGTAATTAAATGGAGGTCAGAGGGATGAGATGACTAGCCCATACTCACACAGATAATAAGTGCCAGAGACAGGATTCACACTTGTGACCAGGCATCTCCTAATTCCAAATGTATCACTTTTTCCACCATATTGTTATTATTATTTGTTGTTCAGTCATTTCAGCCATTCTCTTCATGATGCCATTTTGGGTTTTCTTGGCAAAGAGTGATTTCCCATTTCTTTCTCCACCACCATACCATGCTTCCTCTCATATACTCTATTCAAAGCCCTGTAGTAGACCCTAAACACAGAATATAGATATCTGAGGGAGGGCAAAAGAGATGAGAAGAGGGAGAACAAAGTTGTTCCTGCTTCAAAGAGTGTATGGTCTTCCATAACCAAATACAAGATGAGATTGATCAAACAACAAACATTATTAATTGCCTGATATATGCCAGGTACTGGGGCATGAAGACAAATGTCAAACATTCCTTACCCTCCAGGAGCTCACATTCTATTAGGGCAGACATTAGAGCAGACCTGCACAACTTGGAACCACAAACAGTAGGGGTCAAAATAAAAATAGGCTAAAATTATTTGGGCTGTAGGTAGATTAGACAAGAAACAAACTGAAAATGGTTTGCTGCCACTGGTCATATGACAAACAGGAGAGTGCACAGTAGTAACTGTACTTTTTTGCAGGTTTTCCAGAATCTTCCAGTGGGCCACAAGTGACCTGTGGGCCGTAAGTTGTGCAGGCCTGATAGAGAGAAATATACAAAATAGATACAAAGTGATTTGGAAGAGGAAGGCATTAAGCAGCTGTGGAATTTAGGAAAGTTTTCATGTAGAAGGAAGCATTTGAGCGGAATCCTGAAGGAAATGAAGGATTTTCTGAATTGGTATCAAAGAGAATGTTGAGCACATTCCAAACATGGACAATCAATCATTCATGCAAAGACACTTATATGGAAAATAAAATGCTATGTGTGTGTAAGCAAAAAGTAGACAGCAGAGGGCATGGAGGGGAGTAACTTATAATAACGTTGGAAAGATAGGTTGGATTAACAACGTGAAGGGCTTTTAAATGCCAAAGAGAGACATTTATAGGAGTAGCAAGACATTTAACTAATGAGCTTGACCCACAGGGTCTAAAAAACCCTTCAGACAGAATGGGAAAAAGGGACAGGCATTATCCTATCCTTCTTTGCAATGAGAGAAAAAAACAGAGAAATTTCTCTCTCACTGGAATATCAACAAGACCTATTTTTATAAATGAATAAAAGAGACAGATATTTAGTCTTCATGTTTGGAAGTCTTGAATTAGGGACTACAATTTGTTCACCCCAGTAAAGTCAGTCACTTTCTTCAGCATGGATTTTGCCCAGTTCTATTTTCCTCATCCAACTAGGAAACCTTATGGTAAATGCTTCTTTTAAAAAATACATTCATTTATTTTTAGCTTTTTTTAAGAGTGATGAATTATCCCTTTCTCTCTAGTCCTCCCTCTCACCCCCATTGAGATGGCAAGCAATATGATAACAATTAAAGATTTGAAATCATGCAAAAAAATTTTCTATATTAGCTATGTGGCTAAAAATAGCAATTAGGAAAAAATAAAGTGAAAAAGTATGTTTCTATTTGCACTCAGAATGCATCAGTTCTCTCTCTGGAGATGGCTAACATTTTTCATCATGGGTCCTTTGGAATTGTCTTAGATCATTGTACTGATCAAAGTAGCTAAGTCTTCCTCAATTGACCATATTACTGTTACTATGAACCATGATCTCTTAGTCCTGCTCACTTCACTCAGCATCAGTTCACACAGTTCTTCCCAGGTCTTTTTGAAATCATTCTGATCATCATTTTTTTTCTTTTTGGAGGGAGAAAGGCAGGGCAATTGGGGCTAGTAAGTGTTAAGTATCTGAGGCCAGATTTAAAATCAGGTCCTCCTGACTCCAGGGCTGGTGCTCTATTCACTACACCATCTAGCAGCCCCCTGATCATCATTTCTTATAGCCTAGTAGCATACCATCACAATCATATAAGATAACTTGTTTAGCCATTCCTCAATTGATGAGCATCCCCTCAATTTCTAATTCTTTGCCATAAGAAAAAGATATGCCATAAATATTCTTATACATGTAGCTTCTTTCCCATTTTGTTTGATCTCTTCAGGATGCAGACATAGTAGTGGTATTGTTGAGTCAAAGTATAAGCACAATTTTATTTCTCTTTGGGCATAGTTCTAAATTGTTCTCCAGAAAGACTGAACCAGTTCACAACTCCACCCATTAGTGTCCCCATATCTCCTTCAACATTTGTCACCTTCCTTTTCTATTGTGTCAGCCAATCTGATAGATACGAGGCAGTATCTCAGAGTTGCTATCATTTGCATTTCTTTAATCAGTCCTTATTTAGAGCATTTTTTCATATGACTATAGATAATTTTCATTTCTTCTTCTGAAAACTGCCTATTCATATTCTTTGACCATTTATCAATCAGGAGATGGCTCTTTTTTTTTCTAAATCTCACTCATTTTTTTAATGTATTTGAGAAATAAGGATTTTATCAGAGAAACTTGTAAAAAAAAATTTTTCCAGTTTCTTGCTTTCCTTCTAATCTTGACTGCATTGGTTTTGTTTGTATAGAACCTTTTAAATTTAATGCAATCAAAGTTACTCATTTTATTTCCTATGATCTTCTGAGACAAACAGATTTAAGTGACCTGATCAGAGTCACACAGAAAATGTCTGAGGCTGGATTTTAACTCAAGAATGAGTCTTCCTGATTCCAAGTCAAATACTCTATCTACTGCACCACTTAGCTATATATAAACTTGTCTATACCTAGTTTCTAATGAAATGTTTCCCAGTTTTCCCAGCAGTTTTTGTCAAATAATGATTCCTTGCCCCAAAAGCTTGGATCTTTGCATTTATGAAACACTGAATGACTACGGTTGTTTGTTTCTGTGTATTGTGTACCTGATCTATTCCACTGATCCAAAACTCTCTTTCTGGGCAAGTACCAGATTATTTTGATGATTACTTCTTTGTAATATAATTTGAAATCTGTTATTGCTAGGCCACTGTATGATTCTTGAGAAAAACATAAATTCCCAATTTGATTTGTTATTGAATCATTTAACAAATGATTTGCTAGTGGTCAAGTAAGTGCTTTCACAATGTGCAGTACTTATAAGGGAGATGTTACTGAAATTAAATAAGTTTCTTTCTTCCATGAAAGATATACTTGTATTACACAGGGCAGGGAGGAAGGGAAGGGAAGTGAAGGGAAAGGAACCTCCTCCCATTTGTAACCTCCACTGGGAATCAGAACATTATTTCTCCCCTAAGCCAGCTCACCTCCTTAGAGCTAAACAGTTAATTCTATCAACTGGGGAATTCTCTTTCTCTTCCTACTCAGAACCTTTCTTCTACTTTCTCCTGAATAGCTGGGTTTTTAATCTATGTAATTCTGTGGGATTTTCAATATAATGGTTTCTCTTTTTTCTTGGTCCTTAATAAGAATGATGATTAATTTGACTCATTTTTTTCTCCAGCTCATTTCAGCTGGTAGGTGAATGCTGACTGCAGAGCGCCAAAGGTCAGTAGAAGGACATAAAACCAGAATGAAAGTTTTAGTTAATGCCTAGTGATTTCTGAGCTCCTTCTCCTAAATATTAGAGCTTCCTGGCCATGGCCCTTCCCTGGGTGAGGGATCATTTTCAAGTATTTTCAACTGAATATGGAAGGCTGAAAATCCTAGTCCTAGGACTCAGCTGATTCTCCACATAGTCTAGAGCAGTGGTTCTCAACCTGTGGGTCATGACCCATTTGGGGTCAAATGACCCTTTCACAAAGGTCTCAGGGGTTGTCTAAGACCATCAGAAAACACATATTTCCCATGGTCTTAGGAACCTCCTCTATCAGTCTCCAGGCAGTCCGCCCACATGCAGACACACCCATATATAACTATTAAAGGGTTAGGGCATTAGGAAGGTCGAGAATTACTGCTCTAGAGTCACAGACTTGAATTGACTGAAATTATTGATTGAAACTATTGGGGGAAAATCAAGGAAAAATAGTTCCCAAATTCAAATGCAAAGTCCTTCAAATACAAAGAATATGCTGAAAACATAGGGGAAAAAAGACATTTTTAAAAAAAGAGTAAACAGATCCAGGAAAAAAAGAATCAAAAGAGGAACCCCAAAATATGTTTTTGTTTTTCTTTTTCACATGAAGCTGCTACCAAAGACACTATTTTGTTTCAAGACATAAAAATATAGAATAATGTTAGTTTAAATATCATATGAGGTTCTATAAGAAGCAACATGTTTTTAAGTTGTCAGGCCTAAACTGATCTTGACCAGGGATCCTGGCTCCTTAAACATTTATACATATATATGTGTGTGTGTGTGTGTGTGTGTGTGTGTGTGTGTGTGTGTGTGTATCTGTGTGCCTGTGTGATTGGGTTTTCAAACCTTGAAGTAACCTGAAAGCTATGGCTGTTTTGTTTTCTTTTTCTTTTTTTTTTTTTTCAATTCATTTCTTCCAGGAACAGAGAAGCTAACACCGGTGATTTGGGGCAGTATTTAGCCTGCAAGCACAGCATTCATGTAGCCTACTGTGCAAGGGAGATAAATGTTCTTATTTCATTTTCCAATCCAGCCTGTATCTTAAAGCTATGTGTCAATGGGATGAAACAAAGTACAGGATATTAGCTTTCCTTGTCCCTGATTTTATTTTTCTCTTTTACAACTCTATTAGATAGTAAAACTCTTAGAAAGCAGAGAATGTGTATTCTGTATGTTTGATGATGAACTCCATAGAGCCCTTGGCATTTCAGAGGAACTATACTGATGGTAATCAGCAATCTAATTCTCAGTCTGATACCATGAGCCAGGCTCTTCTAATATTTTAATGCTAAAACTACTCTAGCCAAATCTATTGGCTTTTAAAAAATATAATAATTCTTACATCTACCTTTTTCTGTTTTTCTCCTCATCCAGGTCCTTTCCTCATTGTATACTCTGCCTCTAAACCTTCCACTCAATTCAGAATCCAAACATCTCCAATACAAAAGAGATCGATAGGTTACCTCATTCAAGCAATCCCTAAGTAAGAATCTTACCTATGACATACCCAACAAGAAGTCATCCAACTTTTGCTTAAAGGCCTCTGGTGAAGGGACATCCATTTTCTCCTAAATCAGTTCATTACACTCTTGTATAGTTCTGTTAGAAAGGTTTTCCTATTGTCATCTTTCTTTTCTCCATTTACAACATCTGACTATTATTCACTGTTCTTGCCTTTGGTCAAAGAGAAAAGTCTGACCCTTCTTCTAGGTGATAACTTTTCAAATGTTTGAAGACTGGTATCATTATTTCCCCTCCTACTTCACAAATCTTATCTTTCCCAGGCTAAACCTAACATTTCAAGATCCTTTAATCAGCTCTTTTGTGTTATGGACTCAAGGTACTTTCCTTGTGCTTGTGGCCCATCTCTAGATGCTATTTGGATTATCAATGCCCTTCTTCTACTGAAATTCTCATAGAATAACATAAAATAAACAAATAGCTCTTCACCCCATCCAGGTTCACTGATTTCAACATGTTACCAGAAAATTTAATTTCTCCTTTTTTCTTCTACCTCACTCCCATTCTGCCAATTCTACTTGCCTTAGCTGATCTTAGTCAAATTCTCCTTCATACATTCACTTCATTTCCAACCAAAAACTTTATTTTTCCAATGTAATAACATATTAATGAGACATTATGAAAACACCATCATTCTAAGACATTACTTTCCAAAAATTTAATCTATCTCCTCCAAAATGACTTTTTAGATGTCTGATAAATACAACAAACATTTATTGGACTTCAGTGGTATCACAGAAGTGTTGACTGCTGCCCCTCCCACAACTAAAGATAGATAAAGAACTCTCCCCACTTCCATTGAAATGAATACCCTTCATTATATAGTTATCCAAAAAAAAAATGTAAGTCCCTTACCTTTCATTTCTATATCAATGAGTCAATGAATATTTATTGAGCACCTGTTATATTTCTAGCATAGTATCAGATGATATCCTGTTAAAAGGCTTGAACATTGATATAATTCTAAGTTCATAGAGGGCAAAAATGAGTCTCCTGTACATTCTTCACACATTTTAATTTCTAATAATTCATTCAATATAGATTAAGTTCCTGGAATATTTTAGGCACTGTGGCATATTCTGGGGATACAAAGACAGGCAAAAAGATAGTTTCTTCTATTAAGGAGAAAAACAACATGTAAACAATTCTGTACAAACAAGATATATCCAGGATGAATTGGAGATAATCAATACTAGCATTAATGAGAGTCAAGAAAAGATTCTTGCCAGAGAAGTCAAGAGGTAGAAATGAGAAACCGGAGACTTCCAGGCTTAGGGAACAACCAGTAAAAAAAAAAAAAAATGTACGGATTGGGATATTGCAGTGAATAGAGCACAGGCCCTGGAGTCAGGAGGACCTGAGTTCAAATCCAACTCAGGCGATTAATTTTTACTAGCCATGTGACTTTCGGCAAGTCACTTACTGCCCCCTTCAAAAAGAAAAAAAAAGCATGAGTTAGGGAGATTAAGTTTCATACAAAGAGGTAGAAGAAGGATGGAAAGGTAAGAGATGGCCAGGATATGAAAGTCTTTAAAAGCTAAACTTTTTACATTGTACTCTAGCTGTGATGCTTTTTGAAGCTACAATATTTAAAGTTTGTCTAAAAATAAGTATGAACCAAGAACCATCCTGCATGACTGACGTGTCCTTAAGGTCAATTTAGGATTCATATCAGAAAACAAAAACTTTATAACAATAAGATCTCACCAAAAGTAGAATGGGTTACCACAAGAGGTGACTGGTTTCTCTCTTTGGAGGGTTTCAAGTAAAGGCTGAGTGACTATTTATCTAGTATGTAAAACAAGGGAATTCCTTTTCTGTACAAGTTTGACTAGACGGCCATGGAAGTCCCATTTGTGTGGGCCAGCGACCACTACCAAAAAATCAGTACAAAGACTTAGATACCTAAAAGCAGAAAGGGTACCCCCCTTGTCACTTTAATAACCCCAGCCTGGGAAGTACAAGTTGATTCTAGAAAGCAAAGTCCTTTTATACCCTAATTCGAGCCTTCCTCTCCCAACTCCCTTCCCCTTATCCCACTGGCTGGGCTTCAAGGGGCACAATCTCTTCATATGAATATTCCCCAGCACCAAAGGACAAAGGATAAGAAAAGGAAGGAGTTTGGAAGAGGGAAGTTTCACAAGAGTTTGCAAGAGTGCACAGTTTAGGTTGTGTTGCAAAGCATGGCAAAACCTATTACCCCTTTTGAGGAGGCTTCACTTCTGAGAAATCATCCCTTACAATGCTCCCTTCTATTTCTTACAACTTGAAGACTCCTCACATCATTGTGAGAAGACTTGTTCCACTAATTCTTCTTGAGAATTCCCATGAGGATGGTCTCAGACTGGCAACCACCCTGACTTTTCAGAACCATCAATTTAATACTCCCTTTCCCTTCTATTCTCACTAAATGGGATAAGGAGTCTTGGACTATTCTTGTTATCAGTTGCATCATACAAGGGAGGTACACTGGAAGCAGGATAATTCCACTTAAAGCTATCAGGAGCAACCAGAGGGCTTGTTTCTACCAGGAAATCCCAGAGGTGAGTACTACCTCCCTGGTTTGGGTAGCTTGATCTGCTAAGATCCCATGCAAGACTTAATGGTACCAGAACCCAGGGCCAACTTTCGAGCCCTCCTTGAGGCCCACCACAAATCCAGCAATTGGTTAAATTAAAAGTCTCTGCTACACTCTCCATTAATTGTATATCTCAGCTAAGGGGAGACTGGACAACATGCTAATCCCAGAACTGAGGCCTAGGGGCTAGAGGCAAAAGAAAATACCTGCAGCAAAGCGAAGCAAGGATATAGCAATCAACAGAAATGATAAAACCACAACAGTTGTCTCCAACATAAATAGGTCCACCCCTTTTTCAAAGTCAGTTTTAAGGTTCCAGAACCTGATGATATCACCATCCACTACTGGCTTGGGGCTGGCACCAGTCCCTTCACTTGGGTGTGATGAGTCCAACGACTTTCATTTAAACAACAATGTCAGCAGTGAGGAAGATCTGGCACAGACCTTCCCCAGGGAGGAGTCAACTTTTCCTCCTTCTAGGTTCAGATCAATTCCCAGTCACCAGGCTGGAACCTATAAACTGGATATATTCCCTAAGGAACCTATCTTTCTATCAGGAGGAGTGAGGAGAGGTCAAAGGGTTGTGCAGGACAGGAGTGACCATAAAGAAGTTAATAAAGGAATAAGCCAATGTCTCTCTGGGGCTTCATCCTAAGGCATGCTAGGGGTAAACATTTTGTAAGAAGGAGGGTGATAGGACAGGGACAGGGTAGAGAATAGAACAAGGGGGAGGGGAAGGAGGGACATACAATCAATCTCTCACAATATGTCCACTGGGGAGATGTCCTGTGTAATTCATGTACAGCCTGTATTGAATTGCTTTTCCTTCCAGTGGGGGTGGGTGATGAGGGAGGAAGGGAATCTAGAATTTAAAGTTATTAAATCAAATGTTAAAAATATATATGTGTATATATATATGCATATCATTATTATTATTATTATTAACTACATGCAACTGGGAATTAAGATACACAGGCACTGGGGTAGGGACACCCATCCTGCCCTACCAGAAAGTTAGAGGGATGATGGAGGAGGACATAGGAGAGAGCAGATTGGGGAAGGGTCTTTATAATAGGATCGCTATTTTGGGGTTGTGTAAAGCCAATCAGCAGTAGATTCCTGAGAGAATGCTACTGTGAACAGCTTTTAAGATTTGGATTACACAGTATTAGTGAACACTCTGTTTATTCCATTACAAATCTTTATTCAGTACAATGTTCACAGTTTCAACAGTTCACAATATTTTATACAATCTTCAGAACAAGGAAAGTCTCAATATTATATCTTATTACAGAAAG
>CM053596.1:128517582-128536797 GCA_028646575.1 Pseudocheirus occidentalis | reverse complement strand
CTATACTTAACACTAGGTTACTAGGATCTACTTAACACCTGATCAAACAAATTAATTACTATTACAGGTAGGGGAAAGATGGGGAAAAGTTTGTAACTCAAAATCTTGTGGAACTGAATGATGTAAACAAGAAAATAAATAAAATAATTCAAAAAAGAGAGAGAGAAGGTGATAAGGGGTATGGAGTTCCCAGGATATTTAAAACTTTTGTTGTGAAATTGGTGCCTGGATCTGAGTCTATCCACTCCACCAGCCCATATCTAGGAATTATTTGTCCCAACAAGGTTCTAGTAACCATAGAGGGAGTAGCCTGTCTGTGCAAGAGAGAAGGCTTCCAACCATGATGTGAGGTGATGCACAATGACTAACAGGTATCTTAGTCATCCCACTGGGGTCACCTCAGTGAAGTCCACCTGTATACTTTGAAAGGGCCTGATACCCAGAGGCCACCTTCCCACTGGAGTCCAGCGTTGGCTGTGTCTATTTGTCCTTCAACATATAATGAAGCCATTGACCATTTGAAGTGCCAATGTGTATGTTCCAGGACATACATACAGGGTGAAGATTGCATCACATAGGTTCTGGACATCCCAATGGCTCCCTAGTATAGGGGTTGTAAGATCTGTCTAACACTAGGCTTATTAGTACCCCATGCCCATCAGGTAGGAGCCACCCTCCTTGGGGGGTTTTTCAGCACATAGATCTATTGCTCATTTCTCTTCCTCCCCAGTCAGGGGCAGGGAGAGACAGACTAGGATCAAGGGAGGGGATGAGAACCAATATAGTTTCCTCTCTTAATTTTAATTCTCCAGCCCTCCTGGCCTCCTTATCAGCCAGTTGGTTTCTCCTAGCCTCAGAGGAATTTCCCTTTAGATGGTCATTCCCCTGTATCACAGCCACAGCTTGAGGGAGCTATAAATTCTCCAGGACTTGCCTGAACAAGGTGTCTTAGGCCAATTCTTTTCTTTTGCTATTTACCATACCCCTCTCCTCCCAAACCTTTCCAAAAATATTAGTCACCCCCCAAGCATACTTTGCATCTGTGTAAATGTTTCCTTCTGTTTAGACAAAACTTATAGGAGGATTTCACAAGATCTTTTTTCTTCCATAGTTATCAAGTTTCCTTTCACAAACATGTGTTTGTTAATGCTCGCAATGATTCTTATCCCCTTGTCAGTCTTTTAACCCTCTACTTTAAGCCTGCCTTCCAGATATCACAGTCCCACCCAAAGACTCATAAAATTCACTGTGGGTCTGAATAAAAGATTCAGTGAGTATAATTACCAATGTTCTTTTAACAAAACAATTTTAACTGACACTTCCTTTTAAACAAAGACAAACTTGGAAGATTATGATTTCTTAAATTACAATACTTCAAAATATTACAACACATGGCCAGAATGCCCCATTCATTATTTTCCTGTTCCTCCAAGAGCCTAATTCTTAATTTAACAATTTTTAAACTATAAGAGAAACTGCTTCTCTTATAACACAGATAATACCACTGTTTTACATAGTAAGAGAAAGCCTAGAAATATACCTTAATTTAGTTGGTTTTCAAATTGCTTTACACAGAAACAAGTAAACTAACCTTAACCATTTATACTCAAATAGCATTTGTTTTATCCCAAATATTATGCCAAGCACCTTTACAAGTATGTTATTCCCATAAAATCCCTAAGATGTAGATTCCACCACTGCCACCGCCACCACCACCACCACCACTATCCTTTAATGAACAGTGAAGTAAGAGAAATAAAACTTTCTTGGAGCCATACTGTGAATTGATTTCTTTATGCCAAAGAACAATATGTACTGGGGAGGGAAAGGGGGGGATTGGAGTCAAGATGGCAGCATAGAAGCAGCAAAACTCTACAACTCTTACCATAACCACCTCAAGTACTTATACAATATGATTATAAACAAATTTTAAAGATCCAGAACCCACAAAAATTACAGAAAAAACACATCTCCCACTGAAGGCAGTCTGGCAGGCAGATGCAAAGAGGTTCATTGCAGCACATTGGGAGCCAAGACCAGCACCATATGAACCCACGGCTGGAGCCCTGGGGCCACTAGAACAAGCTGTAGTTGGAGCAGGAATCACTGGCATCTGTGGCAATTTCCAGAATTACTAACCCATAAGAAACAAGGACTAAGTGAAAGGTCAGTGGAACTTGGATCAATTCAGGGAAGAGCAGCTGGCTCACTGCCCCAGGGCTAGAAATGGCTAAAGCAGTGACACTACAGCCACCTCCATGTGGCTGTTTCAGAAGCTCCTTGCCTGCAAATTGCAGGGGGACCAAGTGATAATTAAGAAGCTAAGTAATCTTGCCTAGAGCTGCCTGGATTGGTATCACAGTCTTGGGTGGTGGTACTGAGGTATATTTTCAATGAGCCAAAGCTGGTGAGGGCTGCAGAAATGATGGCCTCCTAAAAGCTTTGGCAACTGCAAAAACCCTAGCAATTTGGGATAGAGCTCTCCCCTCTGAAAGCAGAGTACTATTAAACCTAAAAGTCACATAATTGAGTGGCGAGTAGCAACAGAGTAGGCAAAGGAAACAAAGCAAGCCCAGCAAAGCAACTTTAGATTCCTTTTTTGGGGACAAAAAGGATCAAAGCATGGAATAGGAGGAAGACAATACAGTCAGAACTCCTGCCCCAAAAGCTTCCAAGAAAAATGTAGACTGGTTACAAGCCATAGAGCAGCTTAAGAAGGATTTTGAAAACCAAATAAGAGAAGTAGAGGAAAAATTGGGGAGAGAAATGAGAACGATGCAAGAAAAGCATGAAAAGAGAGTCAACAACCTGACTGAACAAAATAGCCCCTTAAAAAGCAGACTTAACTCAAATGGACAAAGAAGCCCAAAAAGCCAATGAGGAGAAGAATGCCTTAAAAAGCTGAATTTACCAGATGAAAAAAGAATCTTGAAAGCTCACTGAAGAGAATAATTCCTTCAGAATTAGAGTGGAGCAAATGGAAGCAAATGACTTTATGAGAAATCACGATACTATTAAACAGATCCAAACAAATGAAAAAAATAGAAGGCAATGTGAAATATCTCCTTGAAAAAACCATTGACCTGGAAAATAGATCCAGGAGAGATAATTTAAAATTTATTGGACTAACTGAAAGCCACAATAAAAAAAACTAGAAATCATCCTTCAAGAAATTCTCAAGGAAAATTGGCCTGATATTTTAGAACCAGAGGGCAAAATAGAACTTGAAAGAATTCACTGATCAACTCTTGAAAAAGATCCCCAAAAGAAAACTTGTGGGAATGTTATAGCCAGGTTCCAGAATTCCCAGATCAAGGAGAAAATATTGCAAGCTGCCAAGAAGAAACAATTTGAATACAGTGGAAACACAATCAGGATAACCCAGGATCTAGCAGCTTCTACATCAAGGGATTGAAGGTATGGGAATGATATTCCAGAGATCAAGGGAGCTAGGATTAAAACCAAGAATCACCTACCCAGCAAGACTGAGTATATTGTTCCAGGGGAAAATATGGTTATTCCATGAGGTAGAGGACTTCCAAGCATTCTTGATGAAAAAGACAGAATTGAATAGAAAATTTTACATTCAAATAAAAGAAGTATGAGAAGGTAAACATGGAAAAGAATTCATAAGGAACTAAAACAACAATTATGACATATGAAACTTTTCTCAGTATGAGGATACTTGAAGGTAATATAAATGTATATATATATACATATATATATATATAATATGTATGTATGTATACATACACATATGTCTATAAAGGAGGGTATATATGCATATGAATACATATGTGAGTGTGTGTATATATGTGTACATAGAGGGTACAGGATCAATTGAATAGAAACAGATGATATTTTAAAAGGTGAAATTGAGAGGTAGGAGAGGAGTATTATGAGAGAGGATGGGAAGAGACAGAATGGGGTTAATCCTCTCATATAGAAGAGGTAAAGGAAAACTGTTATAACAGAGGAGAAGAACAGGAAGGCAAAAGGGAATGGGTTGACTTTACTCTCATTGAAGTTGGCTTAGGGAAAGGAATGACATACACTCTAAATTGGGTATTTTGGCCTACAGGACAGTAGGGGGAAAGGGGATGAAATGGGGTATGATGGAGGGTAGAGCACATTGGGGGGAGGGTTGTTAGAAGCACACACTTTTGTAAAGGGACAGGGACAAAGTAGAGAACAGAACAAGAGGGGGTGGAATAGGAAGGAAGGAAATATACACTTACTGGGGTGGGAGATCCATTTTGCCCTACCAGAAAGTCAGAGGGGTGATGGGGGAGGATATAGGAGAGACCCAACTGGGGGACGGGATATACAGTGGGATCACTGCATTGGGGTGGTGGGTAGGGGAAAGACAGGAGAAAATTTGTAAATCCAAATCTCATGGAAATAAATGATGTAAACTAAAAGAAATAAAAGTTTAAAAAAACAAATAACAATATGTACTTTTTTGATCATATAACTATACATTTCTAAGTTCTAATATCCTTTGCCATGTAAAAGGAAACATTGTCTACAAATTTATATATTTTCTTAATATTTCAGTTTCCCATTTTCCCCACTCATGTTCACATTTTCCTGGGAAAGTTTAAAAGCAGTTTGAAATTACCTATTATGATCACGTCAGTTTAAAATATGCTACGCCAATATTCTACCTGCTTTTTTGGTTCTAGTAATAATTACAAATTACAGTAATCTATATCTTTACCATAATCCATGCCTATCTGTAAATTAAAATGCAATAACCACCCAATTTCAGTCTTTAAAATTACCATTCTTGTTAGAAAATTGAAGGGGTGGAGTCAAGATGGCAGCATAGAAGCAGGAGAACTCCTGCAGTTCTCCCCATAAACAAATACCTATAAATCAAATACCTATAAAATATGACTCTAAACAAATTTTAGAGCTCCAGAACCCACAAAATTACAGAAAAACACATCTCCTGCTGAAGGCAGCCCAGCAGATGGACAGAAAGAGATCATCACAGATCTCTGGGAGCTGAAACCAGCCAGGTCTGGAACTGTGGCTTGGCCCTGTGGCAGCCAGGACAAGCTGTGGCTGAAGCACTTGGGAGAGTGGATCACTAGTAGCTTTGGTAGTTTCCAGAATTATCAACCCATAACAACCAAGGACAAAATGAAAGATCAGTGGAACTGGACTAAATTTGGGGGAGAGAAGCGGATATGGCCAACTGCCCCCAGGGCAAAAAAGGAGCAGCAACAGTGGCCCTGCAGCCTTCTCCATGTGGCTGCTTCAGAGTTCATAGCCCACAGATTACAAGGGGGCCAAGCAATTATTCAGAGGCTAAGTGCTCTTGCCTTAAGGTGCCTGAATCTGGATCATGGTCTTGGGTGATGGTCCTGAGGTGTGTGACCAGTGAGTCAAAGCTGGTGGGGGCTGCAGAGATGGCAGCCTCCTAATAGCTCCAGCAGCTGGGGAAATCCCAGCAATTTGGGACAAAGTTCTCTTTCTCTACCCCACCCTCCCACCCAGGTCCCCCCTGGAAGCAGAGATCTACTGTGGTTCAAAAATTAAGTTAATTGACTGGCAACATGAGCAGGCAAAGAAAACAAAGCAAGCCCAGCAATCCAACTTTAGATTCCTTTTTGGGGGACAAAAAGGATCAAAGCATGGAACAGGAGGAAAACAATGCAGTCAGAACACCTGCCCCAAAAGCTTCCAAGAAAAATGTAAACTGGGTACAGGCCATAGAGGAGCTTAAGAAGGACTTTGAAAACCAAATAATAGAGTAGAGGAAAAACTGCGAAGAAAAATGACAATGATGCAAGTAAATCATGATGAGAGTCAACAACCTGACTGAAGAAAACAACACCTTAAAAATAGATTAACTCAAATGGAGGCCCAAAAAGCCAATGAGAATAATGCCTTAAAAAGTCAAATTTTCCAGGTGGAAAAAAGAATCTCAAAGGCATTCTGAGGAGAATATTTCCTTCAAAATTAGAGTGGAGCAAATGGAAGCAAATGACTTTATGAGAAATCAAGATACTATTAAATAGATCCAAACAAATGAAAAAATAGAAGGCAATGTGAAATATCTCCTTGAAAAAACCACTGCCCTGGAAAATAGATCCAGGAGAGACAATTTAAAAATTATTGGACTACCTAAAATTACCATTCTTATCTTTTCCCCAGGATTCTCATCTGTGAAATAAGAGTCTAGCAACAAAGCAACTTTTATACTCAGTTCATAAGAATTTTTTGATTACTTAACAGCTTCTTAATAGCATTAATAACACCCCATTATCTATTTAGGTGAATGCATTTCAAATCACCTAACACAGAAAATAAACTATTAACTTTAAACCACTGTATACATTTTCATAATGGCCCAGATTTCCAATGGAGAGTCTGCTATCATAGTAAATATCAGTAGCATTATTACATTTATATCCAAATATAACAGTTACACATTTTTATCCTTACATTATACATTCCTTCAAAAGTCAATTCATATACAACAAAATTCAATTTGAAAATTGCATTAACCTTAATTTCTACATTTTACAATAATATTTGTATATCTCTTTTTTAAATTCTAATACACCTGGTCTGTTTTTAAGGCCTGTTCTATATAACTTCTTCTTTAAAAAAAATCTAAAATCCTATCACTTCTCTGAGACTCCAATCAAAACTGCCCCAGACATTAATTCCTCACTCCTATTCTTCTGAGACTTTTGCAAAAACTTTTAATCAGATTGGCTAAAGGGTTTGGTCCAGACCCAAAAGACCTAAGGTGTAATCAATTCCCCCTCTGAGCAGAAACCTCAGGAGCTTAATAATAAATGATACCAATATCTTTACATTCAATGCAATCCTCCTATAGATGCGTCCTGAAAGGTGGATAGATATAATCCTTTCTAACTTTAATTTGTCTGTTGATTATCAAACTTTTGCCTCTGACCAAAAGCAATTTTCAAAATTTCCACAGGATGGGGGAAGGAATGGCTAAAGAGCACATAGGCCTGAGGAGTTTTAAATACCAAGAAATTAATTTTATATTTTATGATGGAAGTGATAATCAGTAAGTAGAGTTTATTGAGTAGGAGGTTGATATGGTTAGAACTTTGCTTTAGGAAAAATCATCTTGCTTACTGAGTGGCTAGATTGTTATGGGTAGAGATGTGAGAAAATGAGCCCATTAATCCAGGCAAGAGTAATAAGGATTTAAACTTGAGTGCTGGCCATTTGAATAGTCTGAAGAGTATGTATATTATTTATTATGTGAATTAAATATGGATTATGTGAAGGTAAAAATGACAGGGTTTGGCAACTGATTGGGAATGAGCACAAGAAGTCCAGGATGATGTCAAGGTATAGAATCTGAGAGAATAGTGATGTCCTTGACAGTAATAAGGAAGTTCAGAAGAGGGAACTTATATCTGATTTCAAAAAGGTTACTCTAGGGAATAAAATAGTATACAATTGCAATCTATGTATGTGGAAGAATCTTGCTTCTAAGTCTTCACAACTTAGCAAAGATCAAAACCTTTAATAATTTGTTGATGACATATGGACATATTTTTTTTAATTTTAACCAGTTATTTTTATCACCTCTTTAATGATAGTTTTTTTCTCTATCATCTGCTCAATAAGCAGATGCTTCTCAGACTTGAAGTACATATGAGGTTTCTTCCTCTGCCATCTAAAGCCTCTCAAAGCACTCCTGGTAAATCTAGCTATTTCGATTTGCGCAATACCTAATTTTATGGAAGGCCAGGAAGCTAATATCCTGTGAAGTACAACATGTAATCACTTCTTGAGTTCCTTCAAAATGTAGAAATGGTTGTTATCTGTCCTAAGTAATGACAGAGACCAGACACCTGGTCACAAATTAATAGTTGGGGTTTTTTGAAATTTCTGAACTCCCAGACAAATTAAAGTGTTTAGAGACTGTTTTCAAGGGCTATGAATGAAATATTTATGGAAAAAAGAATTTCTAATTTCTCCAAGAGAAGAGCAAATATTTTCAAAATTTCAGGATACAGAATTTGACCTAACAAAGGAAACTGTGTCCTCCAGTAGAAGATGCTACCTTTTGTCCACTTGTGGGTTTGGCTTCAAAGAACAATGTACAATATTTCCAGCAGGTCTTTGAATACAGTGAGGACTCATTCAAATTCAACAAGAAATTCAACCTTTATCAAACACCCATTATTTGCACAGGAAAGTGCTGGCAATGGAAGAAATGCAAATTTCAAATAAGCCAGGGTCCCAATTTGCATTTAATAGACAGCCTGGTAGTGGGAAAAATACAGACACAGAGCACAATGTTACCTCTATAGCATCTGACCTGATCTAAAGTTTTGATTCTTCCTTAATTGTAATATTCTGGGTTTTCAATGACATGCTATTAGCAGGAAAATATTAGTGTTTAAAGTGTAGATTTTTGTGTCAGGGAAAAATTTAGGATCATGGAAAGTACTCTATATTTTCCCAAATGCAACCAGCCCATTCCCTTCTCTTTAATTGCACATCTACAGCTTTTGTTCATACATAGTGATAGACAAATTCAATCTATTTCATCATCTAATTGCACTTCATACTCTAAGCAATATTATTTCTTCAACTATTTGGTTTCTGTTGTCTTGATTGTTAGTTGATCCTGAGAGGAATAGTGTAACAGAAGATAGTGGTATTCTAAGAGGTTATGTAATCAGTGAAATGTTATCCAGAGATCACCTGTAGCAATGCTTCTTTTGGATTCTGCACAGTTCATTCTCCTCAAATGATAAATGCCTTTGGTGAGTATATGTCTTCCTGTTGTAAACCTTGATTTTTATTGATACTGAGAGCATCTTTGAACAAATACAAAGGTTGCATCTCTCAGGGAATCTTGCTAATTTAACATGTGCATGAGAGACTATTATTTTTGGCAGACAGCTTGTCAGGTAGAATTTTCTTTACCACATCACATGCTTCCCCCCCCCCCATCAACATAATAATCACAATGAGATCATGTATTTTTTATATTTTTCAGTTATTTTTGTGCCTATTGAACTGTGTTTTCCCATAGAATATCATCTGGAAAAGTCTTGTTTCCTCTCAGATTTTTGTAAAAGAATTCCCTCATAAAGTCAAGTCAACAAGCATTTATTAAGTGCTTACTATATTCTAGGAACTGTCCTAAGTACTATGGGTACCAAAAAAAAGACAAAAAGATTACTTGCTTTTACAGAACTCACAGTCTAATGGAGGAGACAAACAAATGACTCTGTAAAACATTGTAAATGGATGATAAACTGAAGGTAATCTTAGAGGAAAGCCACTTAGATTAAGGATTTGGAAAAGCTTCTTGTAAAAGGTAAGACTTTAGCTGAGACTAGAAAGAAGATGGGGAAGTCAAAAGGCAGATATGAGAGGGATAACATTCCAGGCATGAGAGACAGATATGAAAATCTTTCTATTAAAATTTTTATAAAGACAAAGAAATAAGGATGTATTTCAATAGCTATAAATATCTTCTCAGTTATCTTTTTTTAGAGTATCACCTTTTTATTTTCTAGTCACTTGGTACAATTTTCTTGGTCTAATCCAGCCACTTTTCCCATTTCATCTTAAGTGTCTAAGGTGTTTGAATAAAGATGCTTTGGTGATTTTGTGCCTGTCAATGAGAAGACGAGATCATTTATAAAATATTAACTGCTCTGTTCCATTTTGTAGCACTTTGTTGCTCTCCTATAAGTTTCAACTGTAAATATACTTGAGATGCTCTGCCCTCTTTGGATGTTGTTCCAAGTTTCCTACAAGCCCATTTTGTTTCACTGTTTTTCACTGCCTGATAGGGTGATATTGCTCATAATCTTTTACCATTTTCTTCTCTAAAGTTTTACCAATGAACTTACATTATAATTCAATGCTGCTTTTCTTGTTGTGACTGTTTACTAAGCAGATCAAACATTTGCAGGCTGAGGGGATATCTGGGCTCTTTTGGATTCCTCATTGTGTTAACTACATTAAAAAAGTAGAGCTGTGATATTCATGCACAATGTGTTTCATATGCATATATACTACATTTGGATTCTTAAAATAAAACCTAAAGATATAAGAAGTATAACTTCAGAAAGCAAAAAAGTTGTCTCAAAGAGCTTCTTGTCAAGTATTAAACCTTTTCTTAAACATTGACCCTTAGAACAGTTCTAAGCAGTGTTGCAAAATATCAGATACCCTGGAGAATGGGGGAGGGGGAACCACAACATAAGCTCACACTCTCTCTAGCATCTAAAGTGCCATTTTGTACCATTTCTAAAAACCATAATAGTATAATAATAATAAGGATATTTCTCCAAAGGAAATATAGACAATGCTATGTTTCCTTCCATTCACAAACTTTATAGACTTATCTGATTCTGATTCTCACTCCATTACAATACAAAGATATAGGTCAACCAGAACATTAAACTCTACTGGTTTCAGTAATAGTCACTCCTTTTCCTTAAATATTATTGTAATTACACTCTTACAAGTTGCTGAAATGGGACAACAATGAAGTCTCAAGGTTTTAGGTTTATATAGCCATTTCTGGGCCCAAAAAAATCTTCCATTTAAGCTTTTAACTTATCTGTTGACAATAGTACTTAGCCCTTCTCTGATAATTTTGCTAGCAATATATTAAGAGCATATAAGAGTCCTTCTTAAATAAAGCCATGGGTATAATATTTATTTTGAAAATGAAATTCTTAATATCAATATAAAATGATACATAATTAACCAACAAGTATTAATTAAGCACCCACTATGTTAGAGGCTAAGAATACAAAAATATGTTTGAAAACAGTTCCTCTCATCAAGGGGTTTACTATTTAATTGAGAAAGAGTGCATTACATGAAACATTATACATTAAACATATACAAGGTAATTTGGGCAAGCTATCACTTGCACCTATGAAGGCACAATAAAATTCTCATGTAGAAGGAAATACTTGAGGTGAACTTTGAAGGAAAGTAGGGATTCTGAGAAATGAAAGTGGTGAGATACTAATTTCCAGGAATGAGGAACAATCAGTACAAATTGGCAAAGCTGATAGTGTCTACTGTATGGATTGCTATGGATTTGCTATGCTTGAGGAAAATCAATAAGACTAATATGACTATGTGTGTATAAGAAATAAAATCGGAAAGGTAGGTTGAGAACAGATTGTGACAGGTTTTAAGCAGGAAATTTTATTTTATCTCAGAAATATTAGGAATCCATAACAGTTGACAGAATAGAAGACAACATGGAGTTTAAGACTTTCTCTTTTTCAAAAAATAAATATAACAACTTTGTGAAGGTTAGATTATAGAGGAGTGAGACTTGAAGCATTGAAATCAATTAAGAGACAATTAGGGAAACTAGACGAGAAATAAATGTCAAGTTAGTATCTACTTTCTTAGGTTCTTACTTCAATATGAGGGTAGGCAAAGAGAAGAACAGGAAAATATATCTTGGACAGAGAGGGATCTAGAATGAAGGCTCCATGAAAGAAGAAATTCAGATGGAATCAAGAAAAGCTGTGAAAGTAGAAATAAGATTCAGCAAGTGAGTGGATGTGTGGATTGAGAGAAAGCGAAAAAAACAAGTAAGAACACCAGAATAGCAAACCTGGATGACTAGAAAGGTAATGGTATCAATGACAGACTTAAGGAAAGTTTGGTTTCAGAGAAAAACAGTGAATTCTGTTTTAGATATGTTTGATTTGAGATACTTACAGGGCATCTAGTTCAAAGATCTGTAATTACTACTACTTACTAATTCTAACTAACATTTATATTGCATATCCTGGGTCATCTCCAGTCATCCTAAAGAATATCTGGTCACTGGATCCAGATGGCTCTGGAGGAGAAGGTGAAGCTGCTGCCCTTGCATAGCCCTCCCTCACTCAAAGTTAACTGCAAATCATGTCATTTCCCTGATGCCATGGTCCTCTTCAAAAATGATGGCCAAACACACCTTTTACTGTGCCAAGTGCTTTCCAAGTATTTTCTCATTGGATCCTCACAACAATCATGGCAAAATAGATATTCTTATTATCCCCATTTTACAGAACGGGAAACTGAAGCAAACAGGGTTAAATGACTGCTGGTCATTGATTTAAATTAAATTTAAATAGGATTTAAATTCAGATCCTCACCCTAGTGCTCTCTTCACTACAGCATCTAGCTTCCTGATTCAAAATATCTAGAAAGTAGATGGTGAAATATGGGGTGCTCAAGAGAGATCTTAGGGCTAGAGACAGAAATCTGGGAGACATTATAATAGGTATGTTAACTAAAATTATGGGAAACAATGAAGACACCAAGAAGAACATAGGGAGAAAAGAGGAGAGGGAAGAACCTTTGGGGATATTTACAGTTGGGGGGGGGGGGTTGAATAATATAGAATACAAAAAAGAACTGGAGACTTAGAATGCATAAGCAGATTGATAGAATGAGAACCAAGAGAGATCAAAATTACTAAAAAAAATGAGTGAGGAGAAAATATCCAGGAGAAGACAATAATTAAGAGCATCAAATGCTTCAGAGAAGTCAAGAACAATGATGATTAAGTAAATCCATTACATCTGTTATGAAGAAATCACCTGTAACTTCACAGAAAGGAATTTCAGAAGACTGATAAGGTCAGAAAACACAATGTCATGAGCTGATCATTGATCACAGTGAAAATGTATTTTGTCATAGAGGATTCCCTGGGCAAAGTGAAAATTGAAGAGAACTCTATCTTTTTATCTCTCAGTCTCTCTGTTTATCTCTTTCTGTCTCTCTCTTTCTCTCTCTCATAGATTAATGTAAATAAGTGAGTATAAATTCCACTGGTCCTTTATATCTACCTGGTCACAGAAGACCAAATCACACTATGCTTCACATTCTATCCATAGAATGGATATATAATTCTATCCATACTCTGGTCATCTCAAGATATGCCAACACTAGCATAGCACCACCACAAGCACCTGTTCTATTCCCCCCCACACTCACACACACACACAAACATACACAAACATATTGGAAAGGGTATACAAATGGCTTATGGATCAACTCACTATCCTTCTGACACCCAAGATCAGGGATGGGGAACCTGCAGCCTCAAGGCCACATGCGGCCTTGTAGGTCCTTGTGTGTGGCCTTTTGAATGAGTTCAAGTTTTACAGAAGAATATTAAAATCCTTTTATTAAAAGCACAAATGGCCCTATTTGAGGACCTAGATGGTCACAAGTGGCCTTGAGGTCACAGGTTCCCTACCCCTGCCCTAGGGACTGTCCTCTTTGGTCCCGCCCACATATAAATGTTGTCTCTCATTATTAGAATATAAGTTGGTAGGGACTGTCTCATTTTTGCACTGTATCTCTAACATTAAGCAGAGTGTCTGACAAATAGTGTTATCTCAAATGGACTAAGCACTTCATAAATCCAGTGACTTCACAGGCATGCTAGTGTCAAATAGGATAGATGGAACTGAAGCTGAATGGAGACAGAATCTCAAAGTTGGGAGGGAGCTCAGAGGTCATCTAATCCAATCCAGTGAAAGAGGTCATTTGGGCCTATACTCAAGTACTCCCATGAAGAGAAACCCATAACTTCCCAAGGCAGTACATTCCACTTTGGGACAGAACTAAATGTTAATAAGTTTTTTTTCATTATATCATGTCTTTCTGAAGTCCACACATAATGCCCGCTTCTCACTTCTGAGACAAGTCTAATTGCTCTTCTATATGACAGCCTTTCAATTACTTCAGGGCAATTACCATAAACTGCTTCAGTCTTCTTTTCTCTTGGCATGATATTTCCACTTCCTTCAATGATCCTCAATTGGCATGGTTTCCATTTTGATCATTCACCATCTTGATCATCTTCTTCTGAATAGGCTCTAACTTGACAATAGTTTCTCTGAAATGTAGTAAGAACTGAGCACATTTCTCCAGATGTGGTTTTACTTTTTACAACAGTCAGGGAATTCTAAAAAGAGTTTATTTATACAGAGATGCTGATAAAAAAAACACTCTTTCTATTTCAGACATGTAGAAACCTCTGAAAATGGCCAGTTCAATTCCCTCATTTTTCCTTATGAGCTACATAGAATTCATTGGCTAAAACCTTGGTATAATACCCAATTGCTGAGCTATTTCCTACACAAGTAATTTCATGACTTATAAAAAGTCCTGCTTTTGTAATCTCAATGTGGCTTCTATCCATAACAAAATCATGAGACTGGGAGCTCCTCATATAGCTTGCCTGCTCTGCAGGACTGTATTTCGGGAATGCCCTGCTGTTAGAAACATATGTTCCACAACTAATTTTTTCCATCTTCTTAATAAAGATCTTTTTTTGCTACTGTACTCTTATTGCCTCAGAATTCCCCCAAAACTCTTAAATAAAAACTCTCCAAGGACAACACTATTGCAGTATTGGTTTACTAGAAAGAAAGGGCAGTCTTATATAATGAAAAGAAAACTGGATTTATTGTCAAAGAACTTGGGTTTGAATCCCTGCTTTGCTGTTTACTCCCTATATAACATGGGTCAAATAATTTTCCTTCTTTGAGTTTCAGCTTTTATATATATATAAAATGAGTTAGAAATTGCAAGTAAATTGGGGTGGCTAGGTGGTACAGTGAATAGAGCACCGGCCCTGGAGTCAGGAGGACCTGAGTTCAAATCCGGCCTCAGACACTTAACACAAAAACCTAGCTGTGTGACCTAAGGCAAGTCACTTAATCCCAATGGCCCTGAAAAAAATTACAAGTAAATAAATTTCAGCTCCATATAAGAAAGAGCTTCTAACAATAAGATCTGGACATCAAAATAATGATCTGTCTTTGAAAGTAGTAAGTTTCTCATCACTCAGAGCATTTAAGCAAAGGTTAAGTACTTACTTGTCAAAAGTGTTTTAGAAAGAATTCCTTCATCAAGTAGGAGTTGGAATAGATGATCTCTAAGGCTCCTTCTAGAGTTTAATCTTGGTAATACTACTATTTTCCTCATCTTCCCACTGTTATTCTTTTTTAAAAAAAATAAGATTAATTAAGTCTTTATTTTTAGTTTTCAACATTCTTTTTTAAATAAGATTTTGAGTTCTAAATTGTCACCATCCTGCTCCTTTCCCCTCCCCAAAACATCATGGAATCTGATTTAGGCTATACATGTATAATCATATTAAACATATTTCCACATTAATCATGTTGTGAAAGAAGAATCCAAACAAAAAGGGAAAAGCATGAGAAATAAAAAACAAAAAAAGAGGAAATAGTATGCTTTGCTCTGTATTCAGACTCCATAGTTCTTTCTCTAGATGTTGATAATATTTTCTATCATGAGTCTTTTGGAATCATCATGGATTATTGCATTGTTGAGAAAAGTTAAGTCTATCAAAGTTGGTCATCCCACAATGTTGTTGTTACTGTGTACAATGTTCACCTGGTTCTGCTCACTTCTCTTAGCATCAGTTCATGCATGTCTTTCCAGGTTTTTTGGAAATCTACCTGCTCACAATTTCTTATGGAACAATAGTATTCCATTGCATTCATATACCATAATTTGTTCAGTCATTCCCCAATTGATGGGTATCCCTTTAAATTCCAATTTTTTGACACCATAAAAAGAGCTGCTATAAATATTTTTGTACATGTGGAGCTTTTCCCCTTTTTATGATCTCTTTGGGATACAGATCTATTGTGGTATTGATGGATCAAAGGGTATTCATGGTTTTATAACCCTTTGGGCATAGTTACAAATGCCTCCAAAATGTTGGATCAGTTTACAACTGATTTAAAACAAGAACATTTTAGTGTTGCAATTTTCCCATATCTTCTTTAATATTTATAATTTTTTTCTGTTTGGTCATATTAACGAATTGGATAGATGTGATGTGTGCCCACTGTGATTCTTTAGAGGATGTATCTTTGACAGCACTGTTGAACTAATGACCTCTATTGGGCTCATAGGCCTCAGTTTTCTTTCACATGGTGCCCTATTCTTATTTTTCAGTTCCTTTATAGTTGTCTCAGGCTCACAAAATTGTCATTAAAATATAAAAATGACTGTTGTAGTTTAATTTTAGGATAAAAGCAAACATGTACCATTGTAATGCCATTCACAAGCAGCTTCTCCAAAGAATGCCACTGTGAACAGCTTTTAAGGTTCTGATTACACAGTATAGTGAACACTCCATTTATTACATAAAAAATCAAGGCAAACATTCACAGTAAATCACAATATAATATTCACAACATCATATCTTATCACAGAAAATCACAATATAGTGTTTACAATGTTGCACAGAGAAATAAGACTGAACCAAGACCTGGGTTCAAGATAAATTTAGATGGGGATTTATTGATCAAGCACAGGACTGCCAGAGTTCTCACTCAAATTGGCAATGCTTTCTGGATTTTCATATCTTGGTTTTATAGGCTAAAAAACCACAAAAAAATTATAACAGGGAGGGGAGCTAGCAGAAGCTATGACATACAGAAGCAGAGAACAGCCATTGGTTAAATGTATATAACTCATGCGAGTATGGTGCATGACTCAGGGGAGTCTGGTGTAAAGGTACAAGGGGTGAAGTTGTTAACTGGGTGGAAGGCACAGGGTGGATGGATGAGGGGAACTGGAATTCCCCAGGTTGTAGTCAGAGGGGACTGGAATTCCCCAGGACTAGTCAAGGAAGGACGTATTCCATGCAAGGGAGGTGAAGGCCCTGCTTGGTCACAGGGGAGGACAGGATGGAATGTAGATAAGATCCTTGCACCTTAATGATACTGGTACACTAAATGATTCAAGGAGAAAATATGAAATACTGATTAGGTAGACAGAGTCAGAGAACGCCTTGAGCAATATGCCCAGATCTGCCTTAAGCAGTTTCAAGCTAAAGTAGAGAAAAAAATATATAAAAGGGGCTTAATGGTGGGCCACAAGTCAAGTGGTGTGTAGTGACCAGAGATTTGGGTTTGGGTACAACAACAACAGCTTAACATTAGAATGGCCACATAGTTTTCACCAAAGTGGTCACAGTATTAAGAACAAAGAATAAAAGAATAATCATCTGACATCCCTGAGGAAGTTTGCCTCCTCACTTAGTCATTCAGTCATCTCACAATACAAGAGTCTTCCACTCGTGGGGCAATCATAGGTTAACTTAATCAGTCACTTATCTAGTAATCAATCACTAAATATCATTAATCACTAAATACAATCATTAGAAAATTACACAAACCCTCCATTTCTCAGTTTCTAGTATACTTCAGTTTCATCACACATTCAATATCCAAGGAGAGGCCTTTTGTTCATCTTGACTCAGGGTGGTCTCTCAGATTCCCTGAATCCCCTTCTATGGTCTCAGCTCCTCCGTGAATCCACCAAATAGTCACCTGGATTCAGAGGAAGATAGCTCCCAGGGCCTTGTTCAGTCCTTCAGGCAGCTCTTGCTAGACACTGAAGTTTACAGGGTCCAGCACTTCTCAAAACGTTTACAAATTCTGTTGCCAGGAACTCAAAGATCAACCAAGCAACAAACAAATAAAGTCTTAGTATCCCGGTCATGCTTCTTCAGTCCTCCAGCAGTTCAGCTGGCCCTAGGACCCAGAAGAAATCTCAGTCTCCCAGATGGCATTCTCAGCAGCAACTTCAGCCTTAACCAGATTCTGGTCTCAAGAAAACTCCGACTCAGTTCTCAGTCCAGCAAGTAGCAGCCCAGCTTCCAGTTGCTGGGAAAATTCAGCTTCCTCCACCAGGAGCCACAAGGAGGAAAATTCCTGATTCTTACTGTCTCTTCTCTGGGGCTCTTCTTAAATACACACACACACACACACACACACACACACACACACACACACACACACACACATTGACTTCCTGTCTCAGCCAATCCCTTTCTGTTATGTCAGCAACAGGAGACAGAGTTCACACCTTCTGTTTCTTTCACCGAGGTACTTAGCCCACAACAATATAACATGACAACTTATTACCAAGGTAGCCAAATAGTTCTTAAACAAGATTGTTATTCAGTAAGTCACAATTTTATCAATCAATATAAAGTACCCAAGTCAAAGTCTCCTTTCAACTTGACTCCAGGCTGGCTTCTAATCATCTTTAGGCTGTTCATGCTTCAGGGTTGCATAATCATCCTTAAGTCAATCATCCTTAAGGGGTAATGAAAAGTACAAAGGTCATCCACATATAGATCATAGTAAATTACAATCTTGTTGGTCAGCACCTATTCCACAAGTAAAGGTCCTTTTATCTTAACTCAAGTCTAACCTCCAAATTCCATGGTTCCTCTTCCACATTCCTGGCTCTTGCCTGGATTCCCAGGTAGGGCCCAAGTACTTCACAGTTTCTGTTTCTAGGAAAACTGCATAACAGAGCCACAACAATATTTACACACTGTAACAGCAATCAGTTTAGCAAATACTTAGCACTAAATAACTTAGGGCTAAGTATGGAAGGTGTGAGCCTGTCCCCTGTTAAGAGGGCATGAACTCCCCCGATGACGTGGCAGAAGGGGATTAGCTGAGACAGGAGGCCAGTGCTGTATATAAAGAAGAATTCTAGAGACAGAGAGACAGAATTGGAATTTTCCTGTGGAGGAAGCAGGATTGTCTCAGCATCTGGGAGCTGAAGAAGTGAGTTGGAGTTTTCTTGAGAGAGAAAGAAAATTTCTCTCCCAGCATCTGGAAGCTGACTAAGAATTGAGATGGAGCTTTCCTGAGATCAGAATCTGGTGATGGCCATCCAGAAGGCCAATATTCCTTCAGGGTCCTAGGGCCAGCTGAACTACTAGAAGACTGAAGAAGCATGACCAGGATAAGACTTTGTTTATTCATGGCCTGGCTGATCCTTGAGTTCCAGGCAAGAGAAGTGAAAAAGGGTTTGAGATATGCTGAACCCTGTGAACTTCAGTGTGTGCCAGGGACTGCCCTGAGGACTGGACAAGGACCTGAGAGCTGTCTACCTCTGAGGACTGGACGAGGACCTGGGAGCTGTCTGCTTCATAATCCAGGTGACTGTTTGGTGGATTCAGGAGGGAGCTGGAACCATAGAAGGGGATCCAGGGAATCAGAGAGACCACCCAGAGTCAAGATGAAGAAAAGGCCTCCCCTTGGAGGAAATTAAGGTTTGCTGGATACAAAGGGGTGGAGGATTTGTGTCATTTTCTAATGACTGTACTAGTGATTAATGATATTTAGCAATTGTGAATCCAGATTAGTG
>CM053596.1:128496274-128517082 GCA_028646575.1 Pseudocheirus occidentalis | reverse complement strand
TTCTTTCTTTCTTTCTTTCTTTCTTTCTTTCTTTCTTTCTTTCTTTCTTTCTTTCTTTCTTTCTTTCTTTCCTTCTTTCTTTCTTTCCTTCTTTCTTTCTTTCTTGTATTCATCTATCTATCTATTTATCTATCTATCTATCTATCTATCTGTCTGTCTGTCTGTCTGTCTCTCTAGCTATCTCTCCATCCATCTATCTAGTAGAAAGAATTGGAAGCACTTTATTTTCCTTTGATATCTAATAATGTAAGCATCACATTGTAATTTTCCTTTCTCTGAAAATCCCTCTCTCCATGCTTATTTTGTGTAAAACCATTTTTGTCCAGCTTTTCTTCACTTGTCAGTTGCAAGAGATCTGCTATGCCCCAGGGGTTCATGGAACTTGGGTGGGTGGGGAATCAAGTCCCCAGAGACAAACAAAACCCTGAGACTCAGGTCTAGGGTCTTTTTTGATCATGACTTTCAGGTAGTCCACTAATTTTTAAATCTCTCCTGGATCTATTTTCCAGGTCAGTGGTTTTTCCAGTGAGATATTTCATATTGTCTTCTATTTTTTCAATCTTTTGGTTACATTTTATGATTTCTTAATTTATCAAAAATGCATTACCTTAGACTTGCTCCATTCTAATTTTGAAAGAATTACTTTCTTCAGTGCACTTTGGAACCTCCCTTTCCACTTGGCCAATTCTGCTTTTTAAGACATTCCTCTCATTGACTTTTTGGAACTTTTTTTGCCATTTGGAATAGTCTATTTTTTAAGGTGTTATTTTCTTCTGTCTCTTCAGGGTCTCCTTTAGCAGTCTATTGACTTGTTTTTCATGATTTTCTTTCATCACTCTCATTTCTCTTCCCATTTCCCCTCCTGCTTCTCTTACTTGATATTCAAAATCCCTTTTGAGCTCTTCCATGATGTGTGACAATTTTACATTTTTCTTGGAAGCTTTTGATGTTGGACTTTTGTCTTTGTGGTTTTCTTGTGGTTTTATGTTTTGTTCTTTGTTACCAAAGTGAGATTCTAGAGTCTAAAGTGTTTTTTTATTGCTGTCTACTCATCTTCTCAGTCAAATAAGTTGATTTTCTCACTCCCTGTCAAGGCAGGACTCTCCTTCCAGCAGGTGTGGGTATACTGTCCCAGGTTTCTGGTGTTATGTATCACCTGCTGGATCTACTGCCATCTGTGGGGCCAGAGCACTGGCAACAGCAGCAGCTGCTGATGCCACTTTTGCCACAGCTTCAGTCACCTCCACCACCCTGGGGCTGGGGCCTGGCAGTGCACTCTTCTTTCACCCGTGTCCCACAGAGTTTCCCCACTGACATTCCATGCTGTTCTTGGAATTTGTGGGTTGAGAAGTCTGGAAATTTCCACAGCTGCCAGCGATTTAGTTCCCTGAGGCCTGCTCTGGCCTCAGTGTACCCCGCACAGCTCACGTCAGACTGTGCTCCACTCCCAGTCCAGTGTGATATACCCTTCTTGTTGGTCTTCTAGGCTGTTAGGCTGGAGATATTTCACTCTGATATTTTATGGGTTCTGCAGCTATCAAATTTTTTAGTCATTTTTTTTTACAGATATTTGGAGAGGTTTGGGGGTGAGCTCAAGTAAGTCCCTGCTTTCACTCCATCATATTGACTCTTCCCCCCGGACTAGATTATTTCTAAGGTCTTGTTTACCTTTAAGTCCTATGCTCCTAAGAAAATAAGCAGGTAGGGGTCATAACTATGGCTCCCAGTTTCCCTTTTTTGGAGAATGGGTATATTGGATAGCTAGCAGAATTCTCTCTGATATTAGGTTAAATTCTTCAATAATGTGGCAACATTTTCCTCCTCTATCCATCTAGCATTGAAGACCACTCAATGGTAATAGCTCAAATTTGAGAACTGGTGTTGACCATCTCCTTTTTATGATGCTCTAGGAAACTAAACAACTAAGGAGTTTGGGGTTTCTTCCATTTCATGAAATTCTGATCCTAAAGTAAAGTCACAGTCCGTGGTTTCTGAGATATCTGAGGAAAAACTATCTTTTCTCATAGCTACTGATGTCAGTTTTACATAGAGATACATCTTGAAAACAACACAGAGAAGACAATATTTGTTGGCTACATTCCAAAATTCAAGTAGATGCTGAATTTAATTCAATTCATTTCAATTCACAGAGTCAAAAATTCCAAGAATCATAGACTATCAGAATTGGAAAGGACTTGAAGGCACATCTAGAATAACTTATGCTCCCAAAGAATCTCTGTTACAATATACCCAGTAAGACTTTGCTTGACGATCTACAGTGGGAGAGACATTCAATCCAATTCAATTTAATTCCAAACACTCATTGCTTGATATGAATTAGGCATCCTTAGAAGCCTATGTAACTCTTGATTTTTATTTCCCATCTTCTGCTCTTCTTGAATTCAACTCCAACATTATTATGCTCCCAGCCTAGGCACATTATTCCATTTTCCCCTCTGGTTTTAAGCTTCCTTTTGTGTGTGTAATGATAATGGAATTTGGAGATGCCCCTAAATTGACTTGGCCTTTGGGTTGAATGTGAAGACTCAGAGCTTGTGAATCCTACTTGTGGGATAGACTTGTTGAGTGAAGAGAGAAAGCTGAACTGGGAGGAGCCATGAATTGAAAAAAAAGGCTCAAGCCCAGAGAAGGCCCGAAGAAGTACTTTTGGGAGAGCAGTATCCAATATCATGGAGCCTGGTTTGCTGAGAGAAAGACTGCTGAGAGCCCATTGGAGCTGCCCAGGACTTTTGAGAACTGCCACCCGGAGCTGCCAAGACCTGAGGAGGCATGGCTGTGATGCCGATATTTTGTCTGTTTGTTTTGATGTTGTTTTTCCAGATTCACCTGGTGGTGAAGGACAGTGCTGCTGTTGTAGAGGTCCTGGAACCTGGCTGTTGGTTCAGAAGCCCTGAAGAAGGATTTTCTTGTTGTATGTTCACAGAAATCCTGGAAGGGGGCCTTGCTGATACTTTCAGGGGTTCTGGAACTGTTCTATAGGCAGAGTGTGACTTACTGAGGACATTGGCTATGGCTTTGTTGAGCCTTTTCTCCCCAGGAATTGGTATTGCTGAGAGCTTTCCTCAGGTCAAGATGAAAGAAGGGCCTTTCCTTAGGTTTTCCATGCTGAGATGTTATCTTGACCTTTTATGGCTTAAGGGTGGATGGCCTTTTGTGCTCTCCTGCTCCCTTTTAAGAAAGTGCTTAGTGGTGATGGATGGTATTGTAATTACTTTGCGTCCAGGGGTGGGAAAGCTTTGGCCTTTTTGTGCTCATTGAGCAAATGAATGTACTTGGTTTGTGACTGGAAACTGATCTCCATTTGAGAAGAGACTTTGACTGACTAAATGAATGTACTGTCTAGGGGTAGAGTAGTACCTGAACTGAATTACGAACTTACTTGCTAAATGAATGAGTTATACTGTATTTTGACTTTCTCTGTTCTGTGAATGTTTGCTTGAATAAATGGGGTTTGCTATGCTGGTAGTCCGAACCTTGGAAGTTTGGAAGTTGCCTTTGCTTGGCATTACAGTGTGTTACTTCCCTCATTAGATTGTAAGATCCTTGAGGGCCAGGGCTGTCTTCTTATTTGTACCAACAGTGTTTAATACAATACTGGCACATAGTAGGTACTTAATTTTAATTGTAATATATTATAAACATAAGGAGAGAGCATTCCAGATGTAGGGAATAGTGTAATGAAAGGTACAAGTCATAAAGTGTTGTTTGTGATCAGATTAAAAATTTGTCTGGAGCATAGAATATGTGATAATAATACAAATAATAACTAAAATTTATATAGCATTTTAAGATTTACATATATTATTTCATTTCATATGACAGTGTAATAACACTTGAAAAGAGGATAGATGCTAGATTATAGGGGGACTTTCAAATCAAGGCTAAGGAGTTTTACTTTATAAGTGATGGAGATAACAACTACAGGTTTTGTTTCTACTTTTGGAGTAATGTCATCAGAACCAGATTTTAGGGATTTTAACTTGCCTGCATGTAGGATGATTTGGAAGACAGAAAGACCAGAAGTGAGAATACTGGTTAAGTGGTTATTTCAAGGGTGAAGTGAAAGGAAATAAAGGCCTAAACTCAAGAATTGGGAAGGGTAAGGAGTGGGAAAGATTTGAAGATAGAAGGGATGAATTTCAAGACTGATTAGAAGTGGAGGATGAGTAGCAAATGTCAAAGATTCATCTTAGTGAGCTTTGCTAATATCCCAATTCAAACGGCTCAGCTTTTATGTCTGTTTTCTCTTGATATGCATAGGGCTGGCCCTAATTTAGACCAGCACCAATTGGCAGCACCAATAACATCCCTGGATATTTTAAGGAACTTTTGAGAATATTCCATTGTGTGTAAAAGCACAATCTTTACTTGCTTCTTATTCTGCGAAGGTGCTGCTAATATTTACTTTCCTTTCCACATTATTCCTTTTCTTCTTACCTCCCCCTCCCAGGCATTTTATGCTTTCAGTATAGAATTGCTTTCATTCTTTAAATACAAAATTGCCTAAATACATACTTGGTAGTTTCTCTTCTAACAACCTTGACCTCTCATAATCATAACTTGACTCTTCATTTAGATGATAAAAAAATTCAGGTTTTACTTGGGGCTCTGACACAACAAGGAAACTACAGCTATATTTAGTGAATGCATTTTTATGGATCAGTGTAGTAAGCTGCTTCTCTCTTAGAACACTGGAGAAAGCTCTCAGATTTGATGTGCTGATCTCAGGGTACAACATAGAAGAAAGGGTATAAGGTAGAAGAAAGAACTCTGAACTGAAGCTGTCAGTTCTAATTTTTAGTCTCCTTCGCAGTAGTATCACATAATTTCAGCAACTTATTAAATCTCCTTAGCACTATTTCCCCATGTACAAATTTAGGACAACATTACATACCTAGAAAAGGGATCAAAATAGTTACATGAAGCATTACATGTGCAAATGTGTCCAAAAAGCTTAGAGGTAAAATGAAGGCAAATCCTTCATTACCAATTGTTATGTCTCAACAAATTGGGAAAACTCTGGTGCAGATCATTAAAGAAATTCTTGGCAGGTATATAGAAAGGGAAGTATAATCACAAAGAGCTAACATGACTTCCTTAAGAGGAGATCATACCAGACTAACCTCATTTCCTTTCCTTTTTTGTCAGGATTATGAAAGTAGTTGACAAAGAGATGCTATGGATGTGGTTTCCCTAGATTTTAGCAATTTTGGGGTGGATGACAAATTATTTCATGTTGGATGATAGAGTTTTTCTTGGATGTTTTTCTTTCAATGGGAAATTATTTCATGTTGGATGATAGAGTCAGGACCCTCCAAGATAGGCTAAATAGTAGTGTCAAATGCAAATAGAAACAGATCACTGTAGGCCAATACTGACTTAAAAAAGCATAATTACATTTTAATCTGGTTCCCAAGGGGTAAACAAGTGGCTTATTTAACCCCTCTGGGTAGAGTATTGGGATGACTCTAATAAGATGAAGTTCAATAGAGCTAAGTGGCAAGACTAATACCTAGGTATGCCACCCCCATTCAACTTCATAAATACAGTATGGGGAAGATACACATATATAGTATTATATGACATAATAACATGCAATATATAATATGAAATGCTACATTATAACACGTATGTGAATGTATATATTTGTGTATATATGCATGTATATGTATGTATTATATATGTGCTCATGTATTTGTGTGTATATGCATGTGTGCATGTATACATATACACACATATATGCAAATATGTACACTATGTATATGGCAAATAGTTGGCTACAAATTCAATGTGAGTATGATGTGCCAGGCAAAAAAATTATCTTCTTATTTTACTCTGACATACATGTGTACTTTGCCCTTATTAGACCTCGGATGGAATATTGTTCAGTTCTGGGTATCACAGTTTAAGGAGGGCATCAATAAACTGGAGAAAGTTCAGAGAACTACCAGGATGCTATAGGGCCTAGAGTCACTTTTCTATCAATTAGAGATATCCATGAATGTAACGAGTCACCTCAAGAGGTGATTTGTACAGATTTCTCTCATTTTGGAGGTCTTCAAGCAGAGATTAATTGATCACTTTCTGAGTATGTTATAGTAGGGATCCCATTTGTGTGTGAATTGGATTAGATGTCCATGAAGTGTCTGTCATACTCTCAAATCCTTTGAATCTATGTCTTATTTTTTTAATTGGTTTATTTACTTTTAGTTTACAAGATTCAGTTCCAGAATCCCTTGAGTTTCACATTTTCTCCCGTCCTTCTTCCTGCACCCCCTCGCCATGGCATCATGCAATCAAGTATAGGATATGCAAATACTTTCATATTGGACATTAGTCTGATTGTATAGAAGGGTTGTAACCAATGGAGTGAAGAATAGGAAAAAAGAAACAAAAGAAAACATGGAAAAGAACAATAGCATGTAGACTGCTTCAGTTTCCATTTAAACTCTGTTCTTTCTAGATCTTTCTCTGAATATAGATATCTTCTTCCATCTTAAGACTTTTAGTAGAGTTGTCTTACAACTGTGTGATGCTGAGAAGAGTCCAGTTTATCAAAGGGCTATAAATAATTGCATACCCTTTGACCCAGTAATACTACTTCTGGGGTTGTATTCCAAAGAGATCATAGAAGTGGGAGGAAGGCCCATATGCACAAAAATATTTATTGTAGCTTCTTTGTGGAGGCAAAAAACTGGAAATTAAGGGGATGACCATCAATTGGCTAAACAAGTTGTGGTAAATGAATGTAATGGAATACTACTGTGCTATAAGAAATGGGGAGGAGAGGGACTTCATATTTACCTGGAAAGGCTTATACAAACTGATGCTAAGTGAGAAGAGCAGAACCAAGAAAAATTGTACCCAATCACAGACACATTGTATATGTGATGACCAACTTTATATACATGTCTTATAATAATGTCATCACCATATTGTAACTAAATGTAAGTCAGATGGCATGAAACTGTGTTGTAAGAGATGCTTGGTCAGTAGCCAAAGTTGTAAAGAGCCATCTAATTATGTAATGAACTTTATTTCCCCTGTCATTTGTTTTACCTCTAGTCAAGATTTTGTGGAACTCTTAGGTAGAAGTTTCAGAGAGATAGACTGTCTGAGCATAAGGAAAACTCTTTAATAATTACACTTCAAAAAGTGTAACTATATGACTAAAAATGTAAGGAGTATTTTTTAAATTAATGAATGCATATCACATAGGTATGCCTATATTATAATTTTTCTTACTTCTAAAGGGGTCCTATTTTTGTTCCAGAGAGAACAAAGGAGAGGTCAGTGAAATGGTAGAAAAATTTGACTTTGACTAATCTGATGAATTTTGTTATGTAGACTACCAAAAATCACTCCCCTCATTGAAAAACCGTTCATGTTCAAAAGAGGAGCATCACTAAAACAGTTCTTTCTCCTGTGGGGATATGTTTCTATAAGTCTAGATCATCAGATATTGGTATAGACTAGTGTAACTTTGAGCTATACTCTTGAAAACAGTAAAGTTGAATTCCTAGTTATTCCTTTTTCTTATATACAGACCATGGACTTAAGAGTTGTTAGTCTTGGTGTGGTTTCACTCATATGTGGGTACAGTGAAATAACATAGATATAACACACAACTGTTTCAGCATCCAGAAAGGTTATTTGCCATTTGTCTTGTCACAAGTGAAAAAGAAGAAAGGAGCTGTGACTCCTATCCCACAGGACAAAGCAACCAATGTCACAGGGCATGACATCCAATCCTTTCTCCAAACCTAGCTATAATCATATTACTTAGTTCATTTTTTCCTGGTTCTGTCCCATATGATTAAAATATCTATTTTCCCATAGGAGTTGTTAATGTTCATCTGCTCAGGGGCATAATTGAACTGCACAGGAATCTTTTACAAGCTTCAGTGATTCATTCATCTTTTAGTCAGTGTTCTTTCTTGTGGCCCTGCTATCTATCAAGGATAATTCTTCAGGGTAAGTGACTGATGCTTCTTGTTTACCTTGGAGCTGTACCTGCAGGCATGACTTCCTTACTCTGGCCCACTCACCCCCTTCAGTTCCCAGTAGGAATACTTTAGTATCACACTATTTTCAGAAACATTCACTGTCATCTTGGTTTTGAATTCATAGAGTCTCAGTGCCTCATAGTCCTACTGATTGCTCTCTCAGCCATGAAGAGTATTATTGCTATAGAGGTAGCTAGCTATAGCTAATATTTTAGGTAGCTAGGTGGAACTGTGGATATAGTGCTGGCTTGGAGTGAAGAAGACCAGAGTTCAAATCCAGCTCAGGCACTTACTAATTGTTTAGTAATTGTGTAACCCTTGGCAATTCACTTAAATTATCAGCCTCAATTTCACACACACATACACATGTATATATATATATATATATATATATATACACACACACACACACACATACATATATTTCACACACATATACATGTCATACACATATGCCTCACATATTCATATTTCACAAATATACATATACATGTACATATAAACATACATTATAGTATGTCTGTGTGTATATAGATATGCATTCATGCATATGCATATATATGTGAATGTGAAAGCAAATTGATAGAATATGACAAGTCAATTGCTTACTCATTCTTTGTAATTTTGGAATGTGATATAATAGAAATATGCCATAAAACCGAAGGGGGCCACATACCCTTCTTTTTAAAAAAATGAAAGTAGATACTTTAAAAATAGATTGACAATCTTTATGGAAATTCCTAACAGAAATTCTAGAATGAATTTTAATTTTAGGGTTTAAAACATTAAAAATGGAATTGGTGATGCATATAAATTAGCATAAGTCTATTGAGAACAAATCATGCCATACTAACTCCATTTCCTTTTTTCACAGGGTCACTAGATTAAACTAATGCTGTGATCCAAAAATTCATGTCTTCTGGTCCGAACTTTTATGAGCAATCTGAGGCTTATCAAAACCTCAGAATATATCCATGCAGTCCATCACATGGTCTATATCTGTAGCCCTTCTAGTTTGGTAGGATCTGTTAGAACATTTCACTGCCAGCACAACCATTTACAGAACATGGGATTGGTAGGATTACCTCCATACTGATGAAGCACCTAGTTAGGACTTCTGTGAAGTAATGCCATGTTGGCTATATCAAAAGAAATGCAGCTCTTTGAACAAGGGAAATTGCACTCTGATCTGGTCAGTATTGTGTCCAGATCTGGGAATCACATTTTAAAAATAATATTGACAAATAGGGAAGGTAAGAAGGATGGTGAGCATATTTGAAATCATGCTATATGCAACTTTGTTGAAGCAAGTGTGGATATGAATTCTATGAAAGAAAAGACTTATTTGAGACATGGAATATTGTCACTCTCTTCAAGTATTTGAAGGGCATTTAGAAGACCTGCACTTCTCCTTTTTATTTCTAACACCTAAGACACAGTAAGCCCACTAACAATTATTTATTGAATTGAATCATTTTCACTAGGAGAAATGGAAGAAGTTAAAGGGAAACAGACTAACCTATTATAAGGAAGAAATTATTAATGATTTGAGCTATTCAAAAACAAAATCTATTATTATCCAGAGCTAGTGGGCTTTTTTCTACTTGGAAGCTTTTAAGGGAAGGCTTGATGATTTTATTTTGGGAATCATGTAGATGAGATTCATATTCAGAAATTGGAAATGATGAAATTTTGGTTCCCTCCAATGCTCAGAGTCTGAATCAATTCATAGAATTGAACTGCCCAGATAGAGAATGAATATTGTGCAGAATCTTCACAACTATTTGATGACTCTGTTATAGGTGGGATTCATGCTTTAAGTAGGAGTTGGATGAGATGGTCACTGTGTTGTCCTTTAAATCTATAAGTATATTTAAATTGGAGTATAGTGAATACAACATGTAATTAATTTAAAAACCTTTCAGGTTCCTAGAATCATCCACAACTGGATCTAAGATTTAAGTACTTTGTTACATCCAGATTGTTTGGGCTAACAATTATGGAGAATAAAATATCTGTATATAAGCAGTCTAAATACAACTACTTTTCTGAAGTCAGGAGATTCTATTAAATTCCATTCCTTATCTCTGATAAAGGGAGGTTTACTCCATTGCCTTTAATGTTATGTTAACCTGTTCATATTTGGATACTTGACTTGGTAGCACATCAGTATAGACCCTCCTCTGTCTGGCAGTTTTCCTGTATGACCTTGTGAAAGGTACCTTCCTTAAGATATAGTCCACTTTCAACTCTTCTCAACACTCCTGAAACTTTTTGTGAATATGCATCTGTATGTATGTGGTTGTACATGCATATGAATGTGCATGGATTTGAGTTTATATACTTCCATACATGTGTGGTTTTAAGGAAGCACCATGAAAGGGCAAAGTCATACCTTTCCCATAAAGTACATGATGTGCAAGGATTTCAGTTTTACATCTTAACTTATCCTCCTCTTGATAACAAGCTCAAAGGAGTTGAAGGAGAGAAAAAAGTTTCCATGTAGAAAAGAAATCACTTTCTCTCTATCAACATGTCATGTTTTTATTGTGACATTTGTTACCCTATGCGAATAGTAATTATTCAGCAAAAATTGGGGTCTGATAATTTTGTCTATTCAGATCAGCATGACCCCCAAATCCCAGAATAACTGGAATTTTAAAATGCCTCATAAAATAGGATGAAAGAAACTCAACTTTATCTCCAGGAGTATGTTTGCAATCACTTCAGGCAGGCTGAACAAAATATATTTGTTTTATAATCTTGTCATGGCTTGTTTTTCCAAGGACTTCACATAATGTGTACTTGGTTCCACTTTTTCCTTCTCTTTGCTTTTTTCCTGTTTAGCCCTTCTGGTCATCCAACACCAGTTTCCTTTTGCCACTTCACATCATCATACCATGGTTACAGCTTATTACCTCTGAAAGGGTCCTTTGCTTTGTCTCCATTTCAATAGGATGACATTTATCCTTGGCTGTCTAAAAGACCTTGTCTTTTCTTTTGGTTTTATTAGATTCTTCTATACTTCACTGTATTTAAAAGTTGTATAACTTTGGAAAAATAATTTTTGACACTTTCTATGCCTTCACAAATGCATACCTCCTCCAATGGCTGTGAGTGGTTCTGAATTCCTTAAGTCTATTGCCACAAAGTATAGTGCAGGTCTGACTATGTCACTTTTCTCCCCCTCCATTTGATAAACTCCAGGGATTCCTAGTCACCTTCCAGATCATATAGAATAGTCCCTCCTTGGTTTTTAAAGCCTTTTGCAACCTCTCTACTTCCTATCTTTCCAGTCTTCTTATAGTTTACTCCCCTCTATATATTTACACAATCTGGCTACACTTGCCTTTATTCTTTTTCTCAATAAGACACTCTATTATCTTACTCTCTACCCTTTTTCAGCATATCCTCCATGTCTGGAAAGGTGTCCATTTTTATCTCAGCCTCCTAGAATCATTGAATTTCTTCAAGTCTCAAATAAAATACTACCTTCTGCAAGAAGCTGTTCTCATTTTCTTCAATGCTAGTGCCTTCCCTCTGAGATAATTTTCAATTTACCCCTGAGACAAATGATTATTTCTTTTATATTAATAACCAATTCTTAATTGAGATCACTGCTTTACCTATCCCCTCATTCAGAATTAAACCTCTGTAGGTTATTCAGCCAGTCTCTGAAAGGGCATTGCTGATAAATGAGATTGCCCAAATCCTTTGGGTATATGCCTTTTAGTCTTGGGTTGTAGTCTACCGAATTTGGAGACCTTATAAACAGAATCTGGTTTAAGTGAAATCTGCCTTTAGGAAATAAGCCTCTGTCTACCCTTGGAAGCTTCCATTAGAAGTTTGGGTGACCTAGCTCATGAAGGAGAAAACCAAACAGAAAGGTCTGGGTAGAGATAGATTCTTTTGTCCAGATTGCTGGAGGTAGCTCAGTTTCATGATTAGGTCAGGCTAGCTGCAAGAAGAACTGAAAACTTTTTGCCCACCTGCTCATTAATAAATTTACCCTCTCATTGATTGTTAACCAATAGGAGTTGATTTCCACCCTCAGGAACACCTCCTTTTCCAGTCTTTTAAGTATTCAGAGACCTCCATTATAAACTTTGGTTTATAAGAGAAAGCCAAATGACCATTTTATTAATAACTTGGTAGGTATAATTAATAAAATTATGAATTACCCAGACCCAGGTCTAGCAAACTTTTCACATGTCACATCCTATATATAAATTTTGTATGTACCAAGTTGTTAACATATTATTTCTGCCATTAGAATGTGAGCTCCATGAGGACAGGGGCAGTTTTTGCCTTTGTTTATATCTCCATCCCTTTTGCAGGGTGCTTGGCATATAGTAAGTGCCTAGTAAATGCTTATTGACTTGACTACCAAGTCATAACCAATATAGACTTGGTTATGAACTATGTGTCTCTCTCTAACAAGAGCAATTCTAGCTAACTTTGAAAAGGTATATCATCAAAAATTTGCAGAATACTTATTAAGACATGAAAGGACTTTGTACTATAGTAGTAGAGGGAATTGATTTAATGATTAGGTAACATTGATAGCAACTTAGTACACTTCTACACTCATCTTTGTGGTTTGTTCATATCCAAATAGGGAAGAAATGCTAAATGATTACCACATTTAAAAAAATAATAATAGCTAAAATTTATACACTACTTACTGTGTGCTAGACACTAGGCTAAGTACTTTAAAATGATCTCATTTGACTCTCACAATAATGCTGGTAGGTAGTTGCTATTATTATGCCCATTTTACAGATAAGGAAACAGATGAGGAGGTTAAATGATTTGCACAGAATCACAGAGCTGTTATGTGTCTAAAGACAGATTTCAACCTATTTTCCAAACTCCTGGCCTCCCACTCTATCAACTGTGTCATCTGCCTGCTTCGATCTATGGTTACCAGAGTCAATAATGTCTTTATCAACTCTGTTTCTCTCTATAGGTTGTGCCACCAGTTTTCTGAGAGTGTGTAGATTTGTGAATCTACCAATTCAATTAGAACTTAGCTCTAATTTCCTGCCTACTGATTGATCCCATTCCCATTTTAATGCACTTTATTTCAGTGAATGCTAGGTGTAATAGAAACAAGAATGATGGAATGTAATATGCAGTGTTTCTACTCAACACAAAATTAATAAGTAAATTACTTTAAAACAAAGAAATAATTTGTAAAAGAAAATAAATAAAAATATTTACTGAGCTTCTAAGACTTTCTTAAATCCCAGCAGTTCCATTAAATGTGATATTGATTTGTAACCAGTAGTTCTAAGTGTGGTAAAGTTTGAATCCTCACTTGAGCAGTCTAATGAGTTTAATACTGCAGTTTCTACAGAATATTTAACTCACATTTTAATAGGACTGATTGTCTCATATTGACACAGAAACTGTGGAATATGATCTGATCTTATGGGAGCTTGATGTTGGATCCAGTACATAATGGAACTCCAACTCCAAAGGGCAGGAAGTTCAGCCATGTCTATTGTCTGGTCAGTGATGGAAAACTTGTCTGGCCATAGCTAATTATTTCCAGAACAAAATAAATATAATCAGCAATCAGCCCAAGAAGGAGCCACATGACCACTACTACTTTCTGTTGCCACTGCATTATGTAATTTCATTTCTTATCCTCCCAGCCCAAAGCTCCAACAATTTCTCAAAGCAGGATAGGAATGGGATTAGTTGCAAAACAAAGGACCTTATGTACCAGCATCATGAAACAATGAATGTTTTAAAGTAGAAAGACCAGCATAATATAGAGGAAAGAACATTGAATTTGGAGTCAGGAGACTCCAGGTTCAAATCATGTCTCTGCCATGACAAATGTATTAGATGTGAACTTGTGCAAACTACTTAACTCAGTTTTGGTTTGTTTATGTTCAAAATAAGGGGGATTGGATGATCGTCAAGATTGCTATCAAACCTTGACATAAATCTTTTTCTTTTCTATTAAGGTTGGTATTATAACATTTATTAAAATTATGTTGTGGGTTAATGGAAACAGAAAAAAAACCACCAAAGAATTAAAATGCAAGCTATGTAAAATCCCAACTAAAACCCAAACGTGTCTAACATATTCATTCAGTAGCTAACTAAAAATGCAAGAAAGATAACACTCAATATAATAAAGTACTACAAAACAATGGGCAGTTTTCAGGTATCAAAACTGTGGGTTTTACATTTTGTAGTCTTTTTTCAACCTTGACATAAATCTTCACAATTCTGCCTCCTCTCTGAGATATTGTACCACTGCCACCAAAAACCTATTTATTTTTCTGGGTAGAACAGCAGCTCCAACATGAAAGTTAGTGTGGTACAATGTAATAAGTATTGAACTGAGATTCGGGAAATGTGGGTCCAAATCCTAATTCTGGAGTGTATGAACTATGTAACTGTAGGCATGCAACTTTACCCTTCTGGGCCCCAGTTTCCTTATTTGTCAAATGAGTCTAATACAATGCAAACCTCACAGGGTTGTTTTGAGAACAGTATTTCATAAATCATAAAGGGCTACATAAATGTAAGTTCTTATTATCATTATGTCATGGAGGGAACAGATACACAGAAGGGCCTGTGAAGTTGACCTTGTGAACCTAACAGTAATTCCTTACATTTACCCTCATTAAATTTCATAATAGCTATTATTAGAGTTGTTGGATATTTTAAAAACATGTTAAATATTAGAAAAATAGGACAGAAATCCATGCTAAACAGCTGCCTGTGAATCAAGAGAAATTCAATCAACCAAATCAATGTATTTAAAGCCTATAGAGAATACACCCATGGAGACTTCTATTGAAATCCCTGTGTACTTTCTCTGGGGTTGCTTGAGTTCCCCAAGAACAAACACTTTTCCCAGTTGGGTAGCTACAATGCAACAGAACTCTCCAGAAATTTTCTGCAGATTATTTAGAGAAATTCAACTCAGCAATGCAACTCACCCACACATTTCCATTTTTAAATTTAAGAGATGACTATCTTTGAAGTCTCCTCCTGAAAACTTAGTTCTGCCTGGAAGCTTTCCCTGAATTTACTAAGATTAGGGGCGTTTCAACAGACACTCCAAAGACCCTTATGTGGCATCATTTTTCTTTGCATGTCCTTTGTACTTTCATAGTCCAATTTGGCTATGCACCACCCTAGAACTGTTTCAGTTTCTGCTCCTTTGTTCTCCACAGCACTGAGAATTTTGTTGGTAGTAATTAGGTGCACAGTAATCATCATTATCATCCTGGTTGACACTTAGTTTAACTGTTGTCAAATGGTACAGTAGCCAGTTTAATTGACAGATATTATTCCTTTCAGGCTGAAACAAATTAAATGCAGAGAGACTTACTTAAAAGCAGACCACCCACAGTCCCTGAGAAAAGTGATCATTTGGAGAGATGGCCTTCAAATGTTGGTTCTTGATAGAACTGAGAACCCCTAAGGTTCCTCAGAAAAGCGATCTTTTTAAAAATTTTCATGTGGCTTTTGCATACAGGTGGTTTCTGAGGATGTTTTTGTTGTCTTTGAACAATATGATTTTAAAAAATTCCTGAATATAAATAGCTGCGATTTAAAGCATGTGTGTCTGTTAGAATGAGAAAAGTGTAGAAGTTAAATAGTTTAAACAAGCGAGAGAAAGATAGAAAGTACCTAGAATGGTAAGCAACCACATCCAATCCCATACAGTGTCCATTATTCAAAGAGTGTTATTAGCCCCCAAAGAGCTCTTGTGCTCTGGAAGGTTTTTGTCACTAACTGCTGCCAAAAGCTCTCTGTGGCTTATGGCAGAGAGGAGATTATGATTGTATTCAAGTACAGGAACTCTTGAAAACTGCTACCAATACATATGCAAATCTGCTCATACGGGGTAAAAATTGGTCTATACATTTCCAAATTTGCTCTGCAATGCTAGTTTTTAAAAAGTAGCTGCTCTTAATTATGCCAGTTCCAATGTAAGAGTAATACAAAGACTATTTGGTCCTTGAATGGGTTGAGGCTGGCTTCAGAATTCTTTACAGAATCTTAGTTTTAGATATGAAAGTTACACCAAATTCATTCAAGAAAGTCTGAACGATATGGAGTTCAAACAAATCAGAAATGTTTCTGGAAAAAATAGAATGCATGTTAACAACAGAAGATCTGTTATTGACAAATGGGAAATATTGTGTGTAACAAGAACATTACTTGATTGCTCATAACATTTTGACTTTGTATGTTAGGTATGGAACCCTATAGCTGGTGAAAAAATTAATTTTAGTTTATTTTCTAATCATATGACAATATATTATTATATTATGTTAAGTATATTATAGAATTATTATAATACTTAACTACTAATTAAAATTAATATTGCAGGTCACCCAAAGAACATAAAGTGGGTAGTTTTCAGCCCCCTAGTCCTTACCTAATTTTATCTGATACAGGGACCTTGGCCTCCTGGCTGTTCAACAAAGAAGATATTGCTTTTCTTGGCTATAGGAATTTTCTCTGCCTGTCCCAACATGCATGAAATGCTTACCTTCTTCATCCCTGCATTTTGCCTTCCCTGGGCTTTTTCAAGTCCCAACTGAAATCCCACTTTCTACAAGAAGATTTTCTCAACCCTTTTGAAATCTAGTACTTTAATAAATGTTTATTGGTAGATTGATTGACTCATAGTATAATTCCCATGGAAAACTGTGAATTTGAAGTGGTACAAAAGACTTCATTAAAGAAATATATAGCTGAAAAAGCAGTTGAGTCAGTCATGTGGTGGGAACAAAAGGAAGCAGATAAACAATCGGCATATCCCTCTGGTTGTTACTGTTGTTGCTGTGTTCATCCTCTGTTTTCCAAGACATCATGGGATGATATCACTTACATATTAATTGGATTTAAGGGAGGCATCATTGTAAGTGAGGCATAGAATCATCAGCCCCTCTCTTCGAAGTTATCAGAGTCCAGTGACAAGACAAAAGTTAAGACAACTGGTGATGGCCCACGCTTCATTAGATGACCTTGACATCTGCAAAATCTGACCAAGCTCTAAGTGCCACACAGTGGCATTGGAAAAAAACTGTACTCATCTGCTCATTCCAGCAGGGGAAGTCTTCACATGGTTGGGTTAGACATCTCCCTAACTTGCTTATGGGTTGGAGGCCTCTTAGTTACACTCAAACTTTTTAACCTTCCTGCTGAGACAGTTTTTCAAGGTGTGGCTACTGTGCATTCTATAGATTCTTGGAGCCACAGGTGAGAGTTGAATAGTAGTTGAACACCAAAAGTGGATGAACAGCCCTGAAAAGGGCTCAGTAAGCCCTCATATCAGAGGTGCTAGTCCTCCCTTACACCCGATAAACCCATACATATGAACACCCATGTTATACTAGAACCCACATAATGTCAAGAGTTTTAGTCCTTCAGAATATGGAACATTTATGGAAATTTTGGAGGCAAGATAAGAAAATGTGTATTGGCTGTGACATACATTGTTGTGTGGAGAATAATGGCAATGACATCATAGATGCAGAGATATATTGAAGTTTATGTAAAAAAAGTAATCAGGCACATTTGTCCTCATCAAGTCATAGCTTGATCAAAGAATATATAATTCAGGACTTTAGATTCAACTATGTCAACAGTAAAACTATTCTCTTTTCCTTTTTGGACAAATGTTTATCATTTCCCCAAAAGAGTATATAAAAAAAGTTAAATAGGAAAGGGAATCAAGACTTGTAAATTCACTGTTGAGAAGAGCTCTGATGTTCACTCACAGAAAAGAACTTAGTCTATTGGGAAGATTTTTCATCTCATTGAAATTGAATTTGTTGACTATTGAAATGAAAAATTATAACCTCTCCCCCTGCCTGGCACTAAAATCTCAGTCAACCTCCATTTTTAATTGCTAACAAAATTTTGTATGGCTTATTCACCATGGCCTAAAGTTGTCTCTTCTTTACCTAGAGATGATTAAAGAAAGCTACAAAACAAAGGCCAGAAATCTGCTCTGGGCAGATGGTATGAAACAGGTGCAGTGCAATTGTGCCCAACTTTAGCTATTTGCACATTTGGTCACTGAAGTTTAGATTTTTGACTTATTAGATTTTGGTATCTGTCCATATCCATCAGCCAAATGTAACTACTCATGTAAGGGGAAAATTATCACTCACCAACAAGCTTTCTCAATATTTATCATTTAAATATTGAAGATACACAAAGAACCGGCCTCCTCTACCTATGAGGGTAGGCTACCTAGTGACAATCTTGTGAGTACTTTTATTACTATAATGGTATGAAGAGCTATATAGTGCAATGATAAGAGTCTTGAACTTGGAATCACCAAATCTGAGTACAAATCCTAACTCTGCCACTTTCTACCTATGTGATCTTAGGCAAGTTACTTGACCTATCTAGGTTTCATTTTTTAAATGAGGACATAGAATTCAATGACCACTAAGGTCTTTTATAGCTTTGGGTCCATAATTCCTGTTCCTTCAATATGCATTTGGTGGACTTACAAAATCACAGAGTTGAAAAGAACTATAGTGGTTGAGAGGCAGCTCTGGTGTCATGGAAATAACACAGCATTTCAAATCAGGGGACTTATATTTAAATCCTTCTGCTGATACTACCTGTGCAACACTGGGCAAGTCATGTAATACTCTTAAACTTAGTTTTCTCATCTGGAAAATGAAGAAGTCAAGCTAGATGATCTCTAATTTAAATTCTTTTAGTTTAAGCCTCATGATCCTGAATTATTATCCTATTATTTTTAACTGAAAGATGGCTCTCCTCCACAAAATAGTAAGCAACTGCCTATTATCAGTCATTGGGCCAGGGGGGAAAGGGATAAGGCAAAACCAAGATGAACAGGTTATAGTTCTTGCCCTCATTCTTTAAATCTATTAGGGGGTAGAAATCCAGATTACCTCAGGCAGTCCCTCAGGTCATCCTGTCTTTTATTGTGGATGGTTAGCACCAATAGATGCTGAATATGGTAAATAGGAGAAGTTGATATATGTAAGGCAATAACAGTCCCAGCTGTGGCCCATGGCTAGCCTGGGAATAGTATGGAGTAGCAACATTTTAGAGAGATGATGAATTAGTTGAAGAACACTGCAGGCACTTGTAGTGGCAGTAATACAAGATATAGTCATATCAAAGGATGGTCTAATGACATCCTTTGTAGAGTAAATTTCTCTGCCCATGTCAGTTTCTACTATTTCCAGTTTGAGAGAGGTAGGGTATCAATTATTAAACTCACTGATAAATTGCATTTATATACTTGTACTGTATGGTTACAAAGCAATTTGCATACTCCACAGCACTTAATCTTCACAACAACCACATTTTAAAACTGGTATCAATATTATTATTTATATTTAATAGATGAAAAAAATGAAGCTCAGAACGGGAAATTGATACATAAGTAGCAGGGTTTAAATGAGAACAAGATCTTCTGACTCTATTCAGTGCTCTTTACACTTTGTCATTCATTACATCTTTCATTGGGTGTTTAGGTATTTAAGGAGGACTAGCACCTCTGGTGTAAGGGTTTGCTGAGTACTTTTCAGGGCTGCTTATTTACCTTTGGTGTCCACTTGTTACTCAACTCTCACCTGTGGCTCCAAGAAGTTGTAGCATGCACAGCAGCCACACCCCAGTAAACCTTGGCAGATAGGCCAAACCAGGTTGAACATAAGTGATAGGCCACAAACTGATCAATAAGTTAGCAGGTATCTACCCTAAGCCAGTGAAAACTTCACCTGGTGGAATGAGTAGATGAGAACAATTTGTTCTACTGACCATGAAGATGACTGAAACAGGCATGGTGGGACACTTAGAGCTTGTTAGTGTAAAAGTAATCAATTTATTAGATACCTAGGGCTAAATAGATCAGATACTTAGGGCTAAGTAGCACCTAGTAACTTATGGCTAAGTTTAGAACTCCTCCATTGGTGAAAAGGTGTGAATTTCCCTGTTGACTTGGGAGAAGGCTATTGGCTGAGACACTCCCCTGTTGACTTGGGAGAAGGCTATTGGCTGAGACATTCCCCTGTTGACTTGGGAGAAGGCTACTGGCTGAGGCACTCCCATGTTGACTTGGGAGAAGGCTATTGGCTGAGACAGGGGGCCAGTGCTGTATATAAGGAAGAATTTTAGAGAAACAAGACAGATTTTGGAGTTGGCTCCTCAGCAAAGGAGGATTCGTGGAGACTGAAGTCAGCTGAGAGGGAGAGAGAGAGTGTTCCTTTCCCAGTATCTGAAAGCTGACTGAAGACATGAACAGGATGGGACTTTGTTTGTTCATGGCCTGGCTGATCCTTGAGTTCCAGGCAAGAGAGATCCAGAAGGGTCTGAGGTGTGAGGAACCCTGTGAACTTCGGTGTGTGCCAGGGATTGCCCTGAGGACTAGACAAGGACCTGGGAGCTGTTCATCTCTGAGGACTGGCCAAGAGCCTGGCAGCTTTCAGCTCCTGAATCTAGGTGATTGTCTGGCAGATTCAGGAGGGAGCTGGCACCAGGGAAGAGGATCCAGGGAATCAGAGAGACCACCCAGAGTCAAAATGAAGAAAAGGCCTCCCCTTGGACTAAACTGAGGTTTTTTGGAAATCAGGGGGTGGAAAGTTTGTGTGGTATTCTAAGAACTTTATTTGGAAACTAAAGTTAATGGCTGCCCCATGAGTGGAAGATCAGTATATTGTGAATTGTTGATTGAATCAACTCCCTCTTAGGGAAACTAGGTGATTCCTTTTGTTAATTGTTTGATTGAATCTTTAACTTGATTGAT
>CM053596.1:128479109-128495774 GCA_028646575.1 Pseudocheirus occidentalis | reverse complement strand
AAGACCCTGATCCAGATCCAGGCCGCTCAACGCAAGAGCCCTTGGCCTCGATGGGTCGCGTCAGCCTCCCTGCTATCTGCAGGCCGAGGGCTCTGAAGCAGTCCAGTGGGGGCCGCCGTGGCTCTCAGCCGTTCGTGCTGCAACAGCTGCCTCCCCCTGCCTCCTTGCCCTGGGAGCAGTTTGGCCAGACCCGCTCTTCTCCTCCCCAGTTAGCAAAATCCACTGACCTTTCTCTTAGCCTTTTTTTCTTCTGGCCTGATAGATGTGGTAATTGTGCAGCAGATCTGCTCTCCTATAGATGTGGCTCGCAGCCCGATGCCCCAAGGCCTGAGCCGGCTGGGGTTTTGCCTGAGGCTCCCAGACTGCTGCAAAGAGCCCTGCCTGCTGTGCTGCCTGAAGCAACAGATGTGCTTTCTGTCTTGTGGAGAGTTTTGGAGCTTGAAAATCTGTTTTAGAGTCCCATTTTATGAGTTTTTTTAGCGTGTTTGTGTGGGAGCTGTGGTGCTTTGCTGCTTCTACGCCGCCATCTTGGCTCTACCCACCTGCCCCTTACTTTTAATTCAGAGTTGAACGTATTGCATATGTGAAACTTGTAAAAATTGTCTCATAACAATTTTGATGAAATTTCTTATTACTCTTTGTGGCATGGAAGATTTTGTCCTAGGTCTATAAATACCTCAAAAAGCTCATTTTTCTTTCATACTTTAGGTCTCCTGATTTGTCCTAGTATTCTTTTGTAATTTGACAGGTCAAATAAGAGTATGTTAGTTATTTGCATGATCATAGATTGGAAACTGAGGCCCAGAGGGGTTAAGTTATTTGTTGGAGGTCTCCCAAAGAGTAAATGGAAGAGGTAGGATTTGAATCTATATTCTCCAACTCAAAATACATTACTTTTTCCATTGCATCACATTGCCTCTCATAATTTTAGTAATATGTTCTTTGCAATCTGCCCACTTATTTAAATGTGTTTTATTTTGCTTCATGTAAAATGTCTTAGATCTTTAGTCATAACTGGAAAATATTCTCATCATTCCATTTCTTGAACTGTAGTTGATGAATTCATTTGACTTATAAATAGGCCATAATTAATAAAGGCATCATTACAACATTAGGATTTGTTATGTTAGAGAAAATTTTCCATAAGATCATGCCCTTCTTTGTGGTCAATAATTGCCATATTGAAAAGAGGTTCGAACTAATTACGTGGGTTACTGCAGTGATTCATTTGATGATGATGATGATTATCATAATTTAACATTTATAGTTTATGAGTTATTTTTATCCTGAACAAAGACAACATGTAATTACTGTCAGCAGCAGGTAGGAACTCAAGGCCCTCAGAGTGGTGAAGGGGAGGAAAAGAAGCCAGCATTGTGCAGGTGCCAATTTTGGGGAATGACACCTGTGAATTCTCTTCAAGCTGGGCAGTGATTAGCTTCCCTGCAATTAATGATATCTCTAGCTGTGTAGAGCCAATGCCATTCTAGAGAGGGATAAAGATGAACTAAAGTATATCAAGTATGGGTGGGAAGCTGGAATGGTACCTGATGCTTTAAGGTAATGTAACCAGAGTGAGCTTTGGGATTTCTGGGATACCCTGCTCTTATAGTATGAACTCCTTTTGACCTTCTGCAAGATTTTCTCGGAATGGCAGGATACCCAGAGGGAAGATGTGATGTTTATTTCCCTGTGGGAAAATGGACTCCCCAAAACAATTAATCTCATCTAGATTGCAACCTGCTTCCAGGCAAGTATCATACTTGTATATTATCACAATCAAGTCCAGTGCCTAGTATCGTGCCTTGTACTTAAAAGCAATAAGTATTTTTTGACTTCCTCATGCAATCAAGTCCTTTGGTGAGTATATGGGGCCATGTATTTTTCTTCACTTTATTTTTTTTCTTTCTTCAGTGGGCACTGATATTGGCATCAACCCTTTTCCCCACTGCATGGTGGTATATAGCTATAGTGAGGGAGCTTGTAGTCTATTTTCATAACAGTATGGAATAGCTTTGCATTGAATTTTATCCTATCTACTATATTTTGCATTTCTTAAGAAAGCTTTTCAAAGTATCAGTGGAACCTCCTTCTCTCCTCCCCCAAGACTGCATATATGACCGTACATAACAAATGCCTTTTGAAATCAGCATGTTCTCTCATGATCTAATAATTTGAACAAAGGACACTGTAACCATCCCAGACCTCTCCCACCAATAAATCTCTTATGCTTACTAATCCTTTTTAAAGGGAGTAGGAAAAGTAGTGTCCAGCACAATACCTGAGGGAGAGCTGCTTAATAAATACTTTAGAAATCATTCATTGCTTCATTTATCAATTTAGAGGGAATTTACATGATAAGACATAATAGTAGAATCAAATATACAGACATAACAAAATAGCTTTTCTGAATGGAAAAATACTTTTAAGTATAAAACTCTAAAACTTCAGCAAAGTACATGTATACAAAGAAAGAAACAAATGAGGTTCACCATAATCTAAATGCTCAATCATAAGACCTAGAAACTTTGAGCCACATGGTGGCAGAAAGTGTTTGCTGAAATTTTGGCAACCAGCTACTACATGCATCTTAATAGACAGAAGGCCAGAATAGCAGCCTGACACCCATTTCCCTCAGATGAATAATTCAAGCTATCTTTTATTCTTACTGATGATAGGTCAAATAGTAACAACCTTTGTAAAGAAAATGCTTTGATGTCTGTCAGTGGCCACTGTCAAGGATATAACTCAAAGTTTTTCCAACCAGGATAGGGATCACAGAGCATGTTGGGCCAAGCAATGGGAGCTGACTCCTTATTTGGAATATAGAAGTAGGGTAAAGTAGTAAAGGAGATCAATACCCTGTTTGCTGGTTTAATATTTGAACTAATTATTCTTACTAGGTGTTAAGTTCTGAGGATTCTGTGCTGCCTAAAGACTGCGAGTTCAGATGATACCCACTAAATTTGGCACCTTGGAATAAGTACCAGTTGCCTTCCCTGCCCTAGTTATAGCTTCATCAGTCTCCTTTCCCACCTCTTTACTTCCCAGCCTCCCTACTCTCAAGTTCAGGTTTGGACCTATAACTTCTGGAAGTTACAGACTTTGAATAGAAAGTCAACTATTCTGTTGTGCACTTCCAAGTTATTCCTTTAGGTCAGAAAGGGGAAGTGCAGCCTCTGCATTCCAAGCCCAATCACATTTGGCCATAGTACTTAAAGTTTATTATACAAAGGCCAGATTAAATAATAAAGCACCCTGTCCTGTCTTCAAATGGAATATTATTTTTGTAATTCGATCACCTTGCTTGGAAGTGTTCTATTTATTATGACATTTGGGAAGAAACTCATCCCACCTTATTAGGCAGTAGGCATGTAGCTGTATGTCACTGGTCACAATCTTTCCCTACTAAAGAAGGAAGGAGACCAAGTAATTTTAGTTAATACTTCTTTTTGAAAAAATGATCTCCATCAATTAATTTATTCCAAATCTTTGCATACATCATGCCAAACATCTGGTCTTCATTTCTTCTGTGAAGTCAGAATTTGGGTTGAAAGTTCCCAGCAGGCTGATTGGTTCTTATTGTTGAAGCAGTCTTTCCTTTTTTTTCATGGCTTTGATTGTTGGTGTGTTTTTGTTGGAGTATATTTTCAGTTGAACAATTTCTGCTCCAGATCTTATCTTTCTGACTTTTGAAATGACTGACAGCAAAGGCTTCCCAAGGGAAAGCCAACCCAAGGGTATAGAAGGTACAAAAAGTAAGGCAGGGGACTCAGACATGCCTTCAAAGGGAAAAGGCATCAGAGAGAGAGAACTAGGGCTTTTGGTTTTTGCAAGTGAAAGTATTCTAAAACTGAGTCTTTCCTAGCTAACTTTTTAATACATTTTAAAAGAATGAGGTATATTATGTTATGAAAAAAATAATACCTATCCTGCTTCTAGGGTTGTTTAAAAAAGAAAAACAAGAAAAAGGTGTGGAGGCTTTTGAAAACCTTCAACCTACATATTGGCTTAAACCTCATGTTCTCTTTACAAATGAGTAATAACCAAATCAGGGGTTATTTTTATTGACCACCATTGAAGTGTAACTACTATGCTAGGTGCTATGTAGGCTATAAATAGTGTATAAGACATAGTGCATGAATCACTAACCTGTCCTTTAAGCTCACAATATAGGTAAAAAGGCATAATATTATAGAGTCATGGAACCTTAGATCCGGAAGGGAGCTTAGCTTTCTGCTTAATGAGGGAATCTTCTCTGCAACATTGCTGACAAGGGTCTTCACAATTATTCATGTGTCTAGTGCCAGGAATAGCATACTTTAAGGCAGCCCATTCTATTTCTGACCACTTCAGGTGTTAAGAAGTTGTTTATTATGTTGAACAGATTTTAATATGCCTTCTATGTGACTTCTACCTATTAGTTCAAATTTTTTCTTTTGGAAGCACTCCAAATAAGTTGAATTCCTCTTCCATATGCCAGCTGCAGGTAGCAAAGGAAGCTAAAACAACTCCATTATGTCTGCATTTCTTCTGTCTTGCCCTTGACCCAGTTAGTATTGCAACCCCCAGCCTGCCTATTATCTTCCTTACTGCTGAAACAGCAAGGACAATCCTATGTATTAGTGCGCGGTTACAAGTGATAGCTAAGCTGAAGAAGAGCCTTTCCTGTTACTAGCCCCAACAACAGGCCCTGTCCAATCAAGAGATATTCCTGTTCTGCAAGACCCCAGCAATAAACCCTGTCCAATCCTGAGGTACTCCCTACCTACTTCACTTCTTGCCTAAATTGAAACCTGTTTTCTTCTTGTCCCTTTGAGTCTCTGCTGGTACAAATAGGACTCTGTTGCTGGCAAACTCAATAAGCTCTTGTTTGTCTCTAAATTTTGGTTTTTGTTTTAGTTCTGGTTCTGGTTTGTTCCAGCACTGACAACTTTACCTACACAAATATGCAAAGATGACTATTACAAAACCTGTAAATCTTCATGTTTTACAAGCAAAATTATCTCAGTTCCTTTGCCTGTTTCTTATAGAACATAATTTTCAAACCTTTCACTACTTTTTTTTCTAGACATATTCCAATCTGGAAATCTGCCTCTTCAAATTTAATAACTAGAAGTGTATCTCTTAAAAGGTGGTATCTAGAAATGAAAATACTACATGATCTGACCAAGGTGGAATGTAATGGAACTATCACCTCCTTTGTTTTAAACACTTTATTTGTCCTAATTTATTCTGAGATTGCACTAACTCTCTTAGGAAGTTGTCCTGCAGTTGAGTTATTGGCCTTATTGTTTGTAAATATTTCTTAACTGAAAGATTTAGTTGAAATTTATATGTATTGCTGTTAAGCCTTTTCCCCTTGACTTTCTAGTTGTGGACTTGCCTTTTGAACCAAAGTATAATTTTTCAAATTCTTCTCTATGTAATTTCAAAACAGAGAAAATGTACATGCATACATAATAAAGATGGGGGGTTATAAAAACTGGGAAAGAAGAGAAGTCATAAAGTTGAAGAGGAATATTCCCAGCTCACAAATCCACTCTCTCTATCAAGTCAGTAGTCTATAAATATTAACAGTAGACTGACCTACCCAGGCAACATATTGTTGAGGGATGTCTGAACTTCTCAGTAGGAGTTATTATCTATGTGTTTCCTATTCTTACAAACAGAGAACATCAACAACAACATTTAAAATACCACACTAGTATTAAAAAGATTGCATTTAGATTCTACAACAAGAAACCCTTCATCTGACCCTACCATCTCCTCAAACTATTATTTTATAATTTACCTCTTATTTATAGCGAAATTCCTGGAAAAAAAGTTATCTGCATTCATTACTACTATTCTTCCTTTCACTCTACCTCTTGCAATCAGGTTTCTGATCTCATTCAGCTGAAACTGCTTATAATGTCAATGCAATACCCATAGCAGCTGCTATGACTATGCAAATGTATTTCCAGGGTAAATTCACAAAATATAATAAACTCTCTTCATTAAATGCAAAACCAAATACTTATTTGTATTAGAATACCAGGAGATATTATTTAATAAGGTATTGATCATTACCACCCCAGGAAGCACCAAAATCTTCAGCATTCTTATTTGTTAGACCTCCCCACAAACAAATTTCCTTGTACTAATTCCTCCCTCTGCCCACTTGAGCTACTTCTTTCTCTGAGCACTGTGTCCACTTTCACTCCCTGCTCTGCCCCTCATTCACTGCACTGTCTCTCTCCCTCAAAGTTCCATTTCAGTTAAAATTCTATTAGGCAAGCTCCTCCCACTCTTAACTCCATGGGATTCAGGCCCCATGTGACTCAGACTGTATCACAGTCCCAGAGCTCAAGGGAGGTCACATAGGCCTATTAATGGATGGGGAAGATCTTTCTATACTCAGTGTTTTCTATACAAAGTCTTCTGTTTAATATTTAATAATCTGGCTTCATAATCTGGATTCGTTGAAAAATCAAAGACCCAGAATCTTGTAGCATCAAAAGTGTCTGGGCTTGTCTGCCTTGCTCAGACAATCAATCTGAGATATTTTACTGTCTGCTACAAGTTGATTGATAAATGCAGCACTTTGGTGAGTGTATTTTTGGCCTGATCATGTCCATATTCTCCTTAAGAAGTCAAGAAGTCAAGCTTCAAGAAGAAGCTAATGAACTTTATACTTCCCTGGATTAGAGGGAACTGTTATTCAAACAAAGCTGTGCTTTCTCAGTGATCTTTTAGGGAGATTGAGTTAAAAGAGTTGTTAATGCTTTGTTAATTTAAGAAGAGGGTTTGTCTATCTATAAAACACTGAGGATTAGAAGAGAAGTTATCAGAGAAACAGGTATGTATGTCATAAATGTTGCTGAATTTATTGAAAACATCAAAATGTGCATTTCAAAGATGTATTCCAAGCACATTGATTTTTCCTCCCTTATTTGCTTCTTTCCTAGTTTTCCGTGTGTATCTTCTCTCTCTCTCTGATACTGAGTGCATTGGTGATAGATTATGACTCAAGTTTATGTGATTATTATGATGTATTTATCATTATGTGATTGTTAGTAATTTTATTATGTCTATCATGATTATTGGTATTATTTCTTTTATGTTATTGGTTAATGCTTGTGTTTAAGATCTAAAATGCCATCATTATGATGTAGTTGACTTGGAAGAAAAATGGTAGGGATTCAGGGGCTAAAATGGTGAGTAGGGAGAATATATTCTCCTCACAAAAGGGCTTCTTCTAAGACATGAAAATGATTGTGTGTAATTGTATTATGGTTGTCCATCTCTGGGAGTCCAGACCTGCCAAAATTAGAAAAACTTAGGGGTGAATAAGCCAACCTCCTTCATATCTGTAGTGGATGTCCCATGTCCCATGTGTGTGGAGAGATTGTGTTTGTGGGCTCACAACAGAGGACCTTTCAAAGCTCAATTCAAGCTTCTGCTAGAAGACAGCTTTCTCAATAGTTTCATATGCTAATGTTTACTGAAATTTCCTTGTATTTATCTATATGTACATTTTTCTCTCATATGGACTGTAAGCTTCTTGAAGGCAAGGAGATTTTTTTCCTTTTCCAGGAACTAGCACAGGGCTTGTTACTTAATAGACAGATGCTTAATAAGTACCTGATTAATTGATATGTGAACAATGGACCTCTTCACTCATATATAGTTTTTAGATCCTTCTACTTCTCCTTTGTTCATGTGGGTTAGTCTATCTCCTTCAGAACCTACACAGTGTTCCATCTCTATGTTTCTCACTAAAGAAGGGATCCTTAGTGGAGAACTATTGATGTATGTTTGTACAGATTAAGAACTGTTCTTATTCAGTCAGAATAGGAGTAGGATTCTCTACTGATGAAAATCAGTCTGAGGCAAGACTAGTTTCTTTCACCTATGAGAGTAAACCTTTGAGGCCTCCCCTATCTTTAGTCAAGCACTTGAGGATTTGAGGAAAAAGAAGTGTCATTATACAATTGCAGTGAAGCACATTATAAGCAGGGAAATAACATGATAGAAATGTAATATAATTGAAGTATAAAAAATCAGTTTAAAAGAGGCTGTAATTTTTATATAATTTTTTCACAATTGGTATAAATAACAAATCTGGGGATGTCAAACATATGAATATATCAAGGAGAGAGGCTGATACTTGAACTTTAGAGAGACAGAACCAATGGCACCTGATAGATACCTCTTACTAAGGGTTCTTTAAAGTGAAAACATCTTGAGTACTGCTTTTCCAAAGATTTTACTGTAGTCCTATGGCATAAGTTTTTCAGGTATGTAGATATGGGCTATCAACAATACATTTAGTAGGAAAATTAAGTAAATATAATTTTGCCACAGAATGCTGGGACTTCTGACATATGTGTAAGTCAACTGAATCCAGTGTGTTGGATGGGAGGTAAAATGGGACAATTGCATCTAGCCTCACATCATTTTTGGATAATATCCAATTTTTTGCACTTTGTATATTGCTAAATGTCTGATTGTGGTTCAGAGTTATGGTTCAGTTTGATTCATAGACAGTCTGTCAAATCTAGTTTTAGATGCATTGAAATGGATTTTCTCATTTACCCAGACTCTAAGAAAGCTTTACATAAACCATTGTAGACTCTTTCAGAAAATCAACAGTGAAACAAATCCATAGCCTCCTTGGAAAATCAATATAACAGTCATACTCTTACAAAATTCTTCCACTGTTGGATTGGATACCTCCTTGACAAAAGGAAGTATTTACCTAGTGAATGTGTGTGTGTGTGTGTGTGTGTGTGTGTGTTTGAGAGAGAGAGAGAGAGAGAGAGAGAGAGAGAGAGAGAGAAAGAGAGAGAGAAAGAGAAAGAGAAAGAGAGAGTTTTGAAGAACAAAAGAGATTTTTGTGCACTTGTACAAGCAGTCGTTTTTTCTGAGGTCCAAGAGTCTTTAGGGGAACATAGCTCTTCTAGGAAGCATTTATTTTCCTCCACCCTCTGGTCTAACACTTCTTATATCAAACCTAAGTCTCCCTAATATGATTTAAGACTATTTCCTGTTTTCTATACTCATTAGGGAGGGAGAACAGCTGGCCAGCATTCTCTATGTAATAACCCTTTATATATTCACTATAGTTATTAAATTCTTCCAAAGCTCTTCTTTTTCTATGCTAAGTATCCATAATTTCTAAAACCTGTTCTTTTAGACATTATTTTTTCTACCTTCTGTTTCATCTCCTATCTATAACTATGGCAATAAGATCTTCTATATATTTTTTGGTAACATTTCCCTCTGCCTCTGTTGACAATTTTAAATCATGAAAAGCCCCATAGATGTTTTCTTTGGATCTATACTAGATTAAAGGTGCTTTCTTTTTCCATTTCTTTTTTCTCAGGGAGGAGGGGATCACTGTTTATAGGCTGAATAAGGACTAATAAAATTCTTTTTTAGTAGACACTATATTGGTGCTAAAATCATGGAAAGCTCTTTTTTCTTTAAAGCTTTTCTTGTCCATATTTTATAAGCACAGGAGTCTGGGACCTGAAAGACTGGATTCTAGAGCAATCCTTTTACAACTCTCCTTCATGACAAAGCCTTTGGTCATAGAAATGATATTTTTTGACTCTTTGACAATGTCAACATGTCATTAAACAACTAGCTAAAAAGTAAAAAAAAATCATTCAGCTTTTTTCTGTAATAGACATTTTGATTTTTCACTGTTTTGTAGAGACTTAGTCAATTTAAAATGCATATTAAAACTTACAGCTAGATCTGACTGAGCAAGTTGTTTCCACTTATTAATTGGTCCCTATTAATGATTTAGAGCAGGTAAAATACATAATCTTCACATTTCAATCTTCAGTAAGTTTTGATTTTGCGCTTTGTATATTGCTAAACATCTGATTATGGTTCAAAGTTATTGTTCAGTTTGATTCATAGACAGTCTGTCAAATCTAGTTTAAGATGCATTGAAATGGATTTTCTCATTGACCTAGACTCTAAGAAAGCTTTACTTAAACTTAAACATTTTGTTGTTGGTGACTCACACTTCAGGGATTTTTGGTTTCCTTAGTGTTAGTAGAATGCCTCTACTGTTCTCTTGGTGGCTTTGATGAACCAGTCAGTCAATAAGCATTTATTAAGCACCCAGTATGTACCAGGCACTGTACTAAGCCTTGGGTATATAAAAATAGGCAAAATCCAGTTCCTGCCTTCAAGGAATATAATGGGGGAGACAAGTAAACAAATAGGTATTAACCAGCTATATATAAGTTAAATAGGAAATAATTGATAGGGAGAAGGTATTAGAATTAAGAAGGATTAAAAATGCTTCATATAGAAGGTGGTATTTTAGTTGGGACTTGAAGGAATTCAGGAAATTCAGCATGCAGAAATGAAGAGGAAGAGTATTCCAGGAATGGGGAGGGGGAAGTCAACATTATATAAAATCCTACCCAAATTATTGAAAATGCAGTAATAGCTCAATGTCATTCCTGGAAGTGAGAGATGGAGAGTCTTGTTTGTGAACCAGTGAGGAGACCAGTGTCACTGGACTGAATAATACATATTGGGGAGTAAAGTGTAAAGAAACAGGAAATGGGCAGGGCTCGGTTATGTAAGACTGAATTCCAAAAAGAAGATTTTATATTTGATCCTGGAGGTGACAAGAAGCCATTGGAGTTTAACGAATAAGATGTGTGTGTGTGTGTGTGTGTGTGTGTGTGTGTGTGTATGTATGTGAGAGACAGAGTGGGGGGTGAGGATTGAACTTACGCTTTAGGGAATCACTTTAATGGCTGAGTGGAAGATGGAGTAGAGAGAGAGTGTTGTGGCAGGCAGAAATATCAGCAGAGTATTGCAATAGTCCAAGCATGAGGTGAAGAGGATCTATACTAGGGTGAGGGCAGTATCAGAGAAGAGAAGGGGGAATATTTAAGAGATGATGCAAACAGGAATTGAAGAGTCAAGGATGACCTGGGGCTTGGGAAGGTAGTGGTGCCCTTTAGAGTAATAGGAAACATTGGAATGGGGATAGTTTTAGGGGAAAACATAATGAATTCAGTTTTGGACATGGATGATCATGTCACCCAAATTCTTGATCTGATGAATAGCCTCTCTGAACTTACTTAGGCTGATGTATAGGTAACAGACTGCCTATCACCAAACTCATACTTCATGCCTTCCAGCTTGATGGGATCGGCTTGAGCTCATGATAATCTGGCTTAACCTTTGGGAACATGGTTGCCTTTCTGTGCTACATAGAGACAAAAGTAAAAGACTTGAGTAAGAGAGTATGGTCGGTTCATACCTCAACATTTTGTTGAATTTATTTTCTTGGTGATACTTTCTCCATTGGTACATTCCTTCTTCTCCTTTGAAATCTTGTAAGTGTCCTTAAAGAGATGGTAGAGTCTCAGAGGTTCTTAACTTGGGGTACCCTTGGGGGTTATTGGATAGATTTTAGTGCATCTATCAATATCTTTGCTTTGAAAAAAAGTCCATAGACTTCACCTATGTCAAAAGTGTTCTTGATAAAAAATGATGTGAGGAACATTTTCTAAAGAGGATCTACTTAGCAGGTGGTGTGGAAGGGCATTCATATTCCCAAAGGCTAAATCAGAATATCATGAGTTTTGGCAGATTCCACTAAGTTGGAGTGCTTGATTCATGGGCTTAGTGATAGGTAGTCTATCTGTTGTCTGTGAAGAAGCCTAGCTAAATTAAAAAAGGCTCTTCATCAGATTAGTCATTAGGTTCACATTTATGAAATACTATGTGCAAAGCACAGCATTGAGCACAGTCTACTTGGTCCACATTTGAATGAGAACTATCTCATATAGGAAAAGTTCATTTGTAGCGTAAATGGTAAGGCCCTGTGGTCTGCAAATTAATTCTAATAGAGTTAAGTAAGGCTGATATATGAATACATTTTCTTTAGTGTCATTTCAACTAATGAAACTATATACTTTTTTGTTGAACAGTTTGCCAATGACAAGGACATAGTGTCAAGAAATCTCTTTTCTTAATTAAAAGTGTATTTCAATCTTGGGAGAACATTTTAACCAGTAAAATAAAATGGTTCATTGTGACAAAACCAAACCAAAACAAGAAACACCATCACCACAAAAAAAAACAAAGAATGAAAATCCATAAATAGCCATAGCAAGAAACCCACACAGATTCTTCCTATTGTCACTGTCATTGCTGTTTTCAAAAAATGGTGGATATGACAAGTTTACAAAAACGAGAATCAATTTAACACACATAGACTTGTGCTTTATTGTTCTCTTATTTTAATTATCAAGAGTTCAAATCCTTTTCACTTCTCAGAGTGAAATGAAACAATGTGCTTCTGGAAACATTGAGTGTACACACTTCCAAGCATGCCTTAGACAGGCACACATTCTAGAATTCATTTATGGTCCTTCATCTGGAAGTTTATTGGCATTTTTTTCCTATCAGTTTCTAGATCTATTTCTCAGGAATATCAGGAAGAAGCACATTTCATGGAATTGCTAAACAGAGTGGAAATGCTTTTTGGCTAGCTTGTGGAGAAACTACCTTTTGACAACACATAGATTTGTCCTCATACCAACAATTTGGTAAATTGTTGTGGAGATGCTGTAAGTCAAGTTAATGCAAATAATCCAATACTGACCTATGTGGCATTATTACTACTTAGGGATTTTGAGCCCAAGGAAAGTTGGTAGTAATTGTCTTTGATCAACATTATATAAAATCCTACCCAAATTATTGAAAATGCAGTAATAGCTCAGAACTTTGCACAATAGGAATCTATTTTAAATTAAGGGAAAAAGACTACCCACTAAGGCAGCATATAATTGAATATACTTATCTGTCTTCTTTTTTGTTCTTGGGTAAAAAGAGTATAAAAAAGCCAAAAAAAGAGACATTTTGCTCTAAAGATAAACACCTCATGTATTTTGTGTAACATGTTACACATGGGCATTAAAATGGATGGTGAATGAACAGCCTAAGGGAAGTCCATTAACTATTTCTGAACCGTACTAGGTTATGATTTCAGTGTTCATTAATAGTATCACAATCAATTAGGGGTTGGCAATACCTGATGTATATACCAGAACAAGGAATATGAAGTCATTCTGCCAGTCATAGCAACCTCAGGACCAATATATGTGTGTTGATCAAGACTATCACCCTTCCCTTTGTCCTTTCTTCTCTTCCTTTGCTCTTATTACCCCTTCTTTTATTCTTTCATACAGGGAAGACCATAACCTTGATTTCACCATCATCTCTAATGGTTCTACCTCCACCAATACTCTGAAATTCCACTCTGTGATCACAATCTTTTAACCTTTCATCTCTCTCTCTCTCTCTCTCTCTCTCTCTCTCTCTCTCTCTCTCTCTCTCTCTCTCTCTCTCTCTCTCTCTCTCTCTCTCTCTCTCTCTCTCTCTCTCTCTCTCTCTCTCTCTCTCTCTCTCTCTCTGTCTCTCTCTGTTTCTCTCTGTCTCTGTCTCTGTCTTTTGCTTGGTCCTGAATTCTTCCCCTCCCTATAGAGTTGACAGTAGTGATAGGTAGTCTATCTGTTGTCTGTGAAGAAGCCTTTTTTTGATCTTCTAATGTGATTACTTTATTGTCTATGGTACTTTTAGCAAGATGTAGTTTCTCATCTCTTTTAATTAGGTCTATTTTTGCTTTTACTTTGTCTAACATCAGGATTGTTACCCCTGCTTTTTTGTTTTTAACTTCAGCTGAAGCATAATAGATTCTGTTCTGGCCCTTTACCTTTACTCTGTGTGTGTCTGTCTGCTTCAAGTATGTTTCTTATAAGCAACACAATGTGTGATTCTGATTTTTGATCCTCTCTGCTATCCACTTTCATTTTAAAGGAGAGTTCATCCCATTAACATTCACATTTATGGTTACTCACTGTGTATTTCCCTGCATCCTATTCTCCTCCTGTCTGTCATCTCTCTCTTTTCACCGTTTTCCACATCACCAGTTTTTTTTTGCTTATGTTTACCACTTCCCCTGATCTTCCCACCCTTTTGTCAATACCCAATCCTATCCCACCCCCTTTACTTAATCTTCCTTCCTGCCTCCCTGTCAAGTAAGAATGATATAATGGCAAGCAAAGAAGTACTTAGCACCTTGTTTCAGTTCAAGTTTCTTTTAAGCCTTGCCCATGATTATATCAAGTCTTCCTTAAGAAACAGAACTTGTGAACCCCAGAACTTGTGAACCCCTGTTGCTGATGAAATAGGAAGGGGTAGAACAGGGAGGAGCTAATTATCATATATAAGGAGAAGCCCAAGCTGGGAAAGAGCAAAACTGAGAAGAAAAATCGTGTGTTACCAGAATTGAGAAGAAAACTTGTGGTATCCCCACACTCTGTTTGTCTGTTCTGTCTGTGTAGATTTTTGTTTGTAATACTTTGTACAGAAGCTCTGGGACCTTATTGGGAGCCCTGAAAGAGGATTTTCTGGTTGTCTGTTTACAGAAATCCTGGAGGAGGGTTTTGGAGGTCCTAGGACTTTACTAATGATTTATATTGACCTCTTGGACCTTGTTTGTGGTTCTCTGTTCATTTCACAGGCAGATAGTGAATTGATGATGGCACCAGCAATGTGCATGAATGTTATTGTGGCTCTGTTAAGTTTTGTCTTTCCAGAAACAGAAACTGTGAAGGACTTGAGAAGGCCTGGACACTGTGAGCTTCAATACGGAACTGGACAAGGAACTGGATGAGGAACTGGGCAAGGAGCTGGAAGAAGAGCTAAGAGCCACTTACCTTTGAACACAAGTGACAGTTGGGTAGATTCAGTTAGCAGCTGGACCCATGGAAGAGGAACCATGGACTTGGAAATCCAACCTTGAGTCAAGATGAAAAAGATCTCTCCTTGGGTACTTGATACTGATTGGGAAGATCATGATTTACTGTGGCCTAGGGATGGAGACCTTTGACTTTTGTACTTTGTGTCCCTTAAGGAGGATTGAGTTAAGGACTTACTGAATGATATCTTTTGTTGAAAACTATGGAGCCACTTTGTTGAAAACTATGTGGCCACTTTAGTGATAAGCTGTTATGTTACAACATTGTGAATGCTGTACTTTGGTTTCTGTGAATGTTTTGCTTTAATTTACTGCTGAATAAATAGAGAGTTCACTATACTATGTAATCAGAACCTTAAAGCTATTCACAGCAGCAGTCCTCTGGAAAGCTGTGCATTCTTGGCTTTACAAATGATTTCTATACTGAACTGATTGAGTATATTTAAGCCAGTACTGATGAGAGAGTAAGGTTCAAGAGATGCCTATAGCCCACTCTCCCATCTTCCCCTCCACTGTAATAGATCTTTCTTGCCTCTTCATGTGAGCTGATTTACCCCATCCTGCCTTTCTCTTTCTTCTGTACCATTACATTCCTCTTTTTCATCTCTTATTTTTTATGTCATTTATTCAAATTCATCTTATAACCGTATCCATCTCTATATTAGTCTATATCACTTAGTGATATAGTTTTTAAGAGTTACAAGTATCATCTTCCATTATAGGGATATAAACAGTTTAGTTCTATTGAACCCCTTGTTTTCTTCCCCCCCACCTTTTTATTTATTTATTTATTTATTTTTACTTTTTCATGCTTCTCTTGGGTCTTGATATTGGAGGTCAAAATTTTGGTTTAGTTCTGTTCTTCTCATTATGAAGGTTTGGAATCCTTATATTTTGTTGAATAACCATTTCCCCTTGATGTATTACACTTAATTTTGCCGGGAAAGTGTGAGACTTGATTATAGCTCTAGCTCTTTTGCCATCCAGAATATCGTGTTTTATAACCTCTGATCCTTTAATGTCATAGCTACCAAGTTCTGTGTGTTCCTGATTGTGACCCTTTTATGCTTGAATTGTTTCTTTTTGGCCACTTGTATTTTTTTCTTGACCTGATAGTTCTGAAATTTGGGTATAATATTCCTTGGGTTGTTTTATTTTTGAATCTCTTTCTGAGGTGAGTGGTAGATTCTTTCAATGCCTATTTTGCTCTTCGGTTCCAGGGTATCAAGACAGTTTTCTGTGATAATTTCTTGAAAGATGCTGTCTAGGTTTTCCTTTTGATTATAGTTTTTAGGTAGTCCAGTGATTCTGATATTGTCCCTACTGAATTTGTTTTCCAGGTTAGTTGTTTTTGTCACGAGGTATTTTACATTTTCTTCCATTTTTTCATTCTTTTGAATTGGTTTGATTGGTACTTTTTTAAAAAATATTTTTTAAATTTTCTTGTTTACATCATTCATTTCCATGAGATTTTGAGATATGAATTTTCCCCCCATCTTTCCCCTACACACAACCCCAAAACAGCAATCCCACTGTAAAGCCCCACCCCCAATCTGCTCTCTTGACTATGTCCTCCTTCATGGCCCCTCTTTCTGGTAGAGTAGGATGGGTCTCCCTACCCTAGTGCCGGTATATCTTAATTCCCAGTTGCTTGTAGCTAATAATAATTTTATATACATACATACATACATACATATATATGTATATATACATACATATATATACATATATATATATTAACATTTGATTGTAGAACTTTAAATTCTAGATTCTTTCGGTTCCTCCCTCATCACCTACCCCCACTGGAAGGACAAGCAATTCCATACAGGCTGTACATGTGTAATTATGCAGAACATCTCCACAGTGGACATATT
>CM053596.1:128440644-128478609 GCA_028646575.1 Pseudocheirus occidentalis | reverse complement strand
TTTTTCCATATTGGCATGTAAATAGTTCAACTTTCATAAGTTCCTTATAATTTTTTCTCATGTTTACCTTCTCATGCTTCTTGTGTTTGAATGTCAAATTTTCTGTTCAGTTCTGTTTTTTTCAGCAGGAATGCTTGAAAGTCCTCCACCTCACTGAATGACCATATTTTGCCCTGGAACATTATACTCAATTTTGCTGGGTAGGTGATTCTTGGTTTTATCCTAGCTCCCTTGATCTCCATAATATCATATTCCAGGCCCTTCAATCCCTCAGTGTAGAAGCTGCCAGATACTGGTTATCCTAATTGTGTTTCTACAGTATTCAAATTGGTTCCTATTGGCAGCCTGTAATATTTTCTCCTTTATCTGGGGACTCCAGAACCTGGCATTAACATTTCTAGGAGTTTCCTTTTGGGGATATTTTTCAAGAGGTGATAGGTGAATTCTTTTATGTTCTATTTTGCCATGTGGTTCTAAAATATCAGGGTTATTTTCCTTGAGAATTTCTTGAAGGATGCTTTCTAGGTTCTTTTTTTGATCATGGCTTTCACGTAGCCTAATAATTCTTAAATTGTCTCTCCTGGCTCTATTTTCCAGGTCAGTGGTTTTTTCAAGGAGATATTTCACATTGCCTTCTATTGTTTCATTTGTTAGGCTCTGTTTAATAGTATCTTCATTTATCATAAAGTCATTTGCTTCCATTTGCTCCATTCTAATTCTGAAGGAATCATTCTCTTCAGAATGTTTTTGAGATTCATTTTCCATCTGGAAAATTCCACTTTTTAAGACATTCATTCATTAAAGCCTCATTGGCTTTTTGGGCCTCTTTTGCCATTTGAGTTAATCTGTTTTTTAAGGTGTTATTTTCGTCAGTCAGGTTGTTGACTCTCTTTTCATGATTTTCTTGCATCATTCTTATTTCTCTTCCCAATTTTTCCTCCACTTCTCTTATTTGGTTTTCAAAGTCCTTTTTAAGCTGATCTATGGCTTGTAGACAATCTTCATGTTTCTTGGAAGCATTTGGTGTGGGAATTCTGACTGTGTTGTGTTGTCTTCCTCCCATTCCATGCTTTGATCCTTTTTGTCCCCAAAAAAGGATTCTAGAGTTAGGTTACTGTTCTTACTTTGCTTCCTTTTCTACTCATGTTGGTCAGTCAATTAATTGCTTGATTTTTTTTTTAGCTCTGTGAAACTCTGCTTCCAGGAGGGGAAAGCTCTGTCCCAAATAGCTGGGGTTTTCACAGCTACTGGAGCTATTAGGGACTGTTGCAGCCCATACCAGTTTTGGCTCACTGAAAACACACCCTAGGACCATCACCCAAGACCATGATCTGGATCCAGGCCTCTCAACGCAAGAGCACTTGGCCTCTGAACAATTGTTTGGCCCCCCTGCAGTCTGCAGGCCAGAAGCTCTGAAGCAGCTGGGTAGAGGCATCTGCTTCTTCTGAAGCTTCTGCCACTTCTGATGCTTCCTTTCCCTGGGGGCAGTTTGGCTGGAATGCTTTTCTCCCCCAAAGTTAGCTGAATTGCACTGACCTTACAGTTAGTCCTTATTTCTTCTGGCTTGATAAATCTAGAATCTGCCACAGCTGCCACTGATCCAGTCTCCTGAAGACTTCAGCTATGGCTCCTCCCAACTGTCCTGGGGCCAGGTCACTGTTTCAGGCTGGGCTGGTTTTGGCTCCCAGCCTGCTGTGATGAGCCCCACCTGCCAAGCTGCCTTTAGCAAGAGATGTGTTTTATGTATTTTTGTGAGTTTTGGAGCTCTAAAATTTGTTTAGAGTCATATTTTATGAGTATTTGAGGTGGCTACATGGGAGTTGTGAAACCATGCTGCTTCTAAACCACCATCTTGGCTCCACCTCCCTGTTTGATTGGTTCTTGATGTCTCACAGGGTCATTAGCTTCCACTTACCCAATTCTAACTTTTAAGGTGTTGTTTTCCTCAATTTGGTTTTATACTTTTATGTTTGGCCAATTGTACTCTTTAAGGAGTTGTTTTCTTCAGTGGATTTTTGTATTTTCTTTTCCATTTGGCTAATTCAACTTCTTAAGCAGTTTTCAAGGCTGTTGACTCTTTTTTTATGATTCTTTTGCATTACTCATTTCTTTTCCCATTTTTTCTTCTGCCTCTCTTATATGGTTTTTAAACTCCTTTTTGAGCTCTTCCATGAGTTCTTTCTGGGCTTGAGACCATTTTCCATTTTTCTTTGGAGTTCTGCCCATAGGTATTTTAACACTGTTGTCCTCTTCTGAGTTTGTATCTTGTTCTTCCCTCTCACCATAATAGCTTTCAATGGTCACATTCTTTTCCCCTACTTTTTTGCTCATCTTTTCTTTGGGGAGTGGGTGGTTGCTTTTTCCTTCTTTTTAAATTTGAGCTCTGCACCTAGGGTAGAAGGGGCAATGCAGGCTTTGGCCATTTACTTGGCATTGTGCTGGTGTTGCCCTGAAGCCCATGATGTGGGGCTGTTGTCTCGTGCTGTGCTAAGCAGGTGGGATGGGGTTGGTTGGTACTGCTGGAGGCTGTAGCAGTTTGTCAGCTTAGTTGGTGCTGACCTGGGGTCCTAGTGATGGTGTCTGACATGTATAGAGGTCAAGTTGAATGTTTCTGTATCTCCCTATAGCTACACTGAAACATGTGGCAATCTGACCTTTGGAGGTTGTCAATTTGCCTTGGGACTCTCTTGAAGTGTGATAGGGCTGGTGCTGGCTCCCTCTGTTTTATAGCCTTGAATGCCCTTCCCTCTTGTCTTCACACTACTTATGCTTTGCTGAAACCCAACTCTAGGTTATTCTCCCCATAACCTTCTTCACTCTTATGCTGTTGAATGCAGTTAAAGAAAGTCAAAGAGTTGTGGCATTATGAATTTACATTCTATATTCTCACCTGCACCATTAGTACTCCCAGTATGACTTTGTTATTTCTTGACTTACATTCTCCGCATTGTCTATCCAAACTTCCTCTTCACTCTTCAAGTCATTCATTTATACTCTCTGTTATGCTCAGCAGAGGACTTTGCCTCATATTTTATTAAGAGAATTGAGGCCATTTGTTGGGAACCCTGTTTTACCCAATTGTATGGTTTCATACTCTGCAATATTACCCTTCATTCTCGCTCTACTGATTCTGAAGATGACCTCCTTGCCAAGACCAACCTCTTGAATTGTGACCTTAATCCTATTTCCCTTCACTTCTTCCAGGAATTTGTTCACTTCTTGTTTTTTCCTTGGACCAGTCCTATGAACTGGCTAGCTCTATCTAGGAATTTTGTCCATAATTATAACTAGCTTACATTTCTGTGATACTTAATGGTTACAAAGTGTGTAACATATATCTTATCTGACTGAATCTTGATACCAACCCATGGGGGAGATACAAGTGTGAGTTTGATTATCTCATTTTACAAATGATGAAAATGTTCAATTAAATCAAATTTATTTGCCTTATTTTAAGTTACTGGACAACAAGTGTCAAATCTTGAATTTAACTGCAAGTCTTTTGCTTCCAAATTGAGTACACTTTCCTTTATGCCCCCTCATTCAATAACAGTTCTGGGCACCAGAGTTTATGTGACTTTTCAAAGAGGAAAATTCTGGGAATATTTGCATGACATTGATTGGAAATTCCAAATCTATACCAAATTGAATTAGCTTTTAGGAACTCAGATTAAAAAGGAACCTGAACAAAACCAGATAGATCCAAATCATTGTTTGAGTATGGACCTGAGATAAACCTTCAGAGAAAAGAGATAAGGTAAAGTTTACTAAGACAAATCAGAAGAGCTACCTACATGTTGACTTGGTGAAGTCATTATTCTTTGTCAGTTTCTTCATCTAGAAAATCCTCATTAGAGTAGATGATCTTTAAGGTCCCCTCTAGCTCTAAATACTATGAAACTAGGTCCTAGAACCTAAATCTATCCCCCTACTGTGGTACAAACCAATCATGTTACCTTGGGCCATATCCCTCTGAATGATAGTTGGATTGGATATACTTAAAAAGTTTTTTCTTTGACATTTTATTAGATCTATGATCCTTACAGGTTTCTTCCATCAGTACATATCATACCTCCATTTGTGCAATTTCCCCCCATATTCTTCTAAAGATCTTCCACAGAGGACATATTTAATACACTGGAAACCTTCCTCTAATTCCAGTTCTTAACATTTTTTATGTGTCATAGTTTCCTTTGGAAGTCTGGTGAAGCCTATGGACCCCTTGTCAGAATAATACTTTTAAATGAATAAAATAAAAAATATCGGATTATAAATTAAACCAATTATAATATAGTTATCAAAATATTTAAAAAAAACAACCCAAAAGTCATTGACCCAAGGTTTAGAACCCTTGTTCTGGATTTTTTTTAAAATTTTATATGTACAGATGAAGACACAGTGGATAAAACTTTGAGTCTAGAGAAAGAAAATATCTAATTTCAAGTCCAGCATCACTTACTAGCTGTGTAACCCTGGGCAATTCACTTAACCTCAGTTTTCTCATCTTATCTCCCAGGATTGTTGTGATGAACAAGTGAGATAATAATTGTGAAGTGTTAAGTACAGGGTCTAGCACAAAGTGAGCATTATATAAATGTTAGTTATTGTTCCAAATCTGTGCGTGCATGTGAACAGCTTTACATACTTCACTAAATGCCTTAGGCAACTTAACACAGCTGCCTTCAAAGGCATCAAATGGCTTTTTTTTTTTTTAGCAAATTCCCTTAAAGAGTTTATTAGTATCTTATATGCAAGTATATACTATGCTGATCTTCTATCACCCTGTCATTTCAAAAAGGTGCAATCTTAATATATTTGTAAAGACTAATTTATTTTGTAAAACGTGCATTATTTGCAAAGTTATTTTTGCTTGTAATGTAGATACAGGAATTTGAAACTCACCAACAGAACTTTTAATTAGCTAATTAGTCAGAGGGTGATACAGCAAAACAATCTTCCTCCTCTTCCATGGCAGACAAATCCTCTAAAAACAGTTGCATAACACAAACCAAGTCATTTAATTAACTAAGTAGCTGTGGTAACTAAAGATTCTACAGGTAGCTAATCTCTTATAATCTATCCATAACTTTTCTTGTCATTGTTAAATAGGCAATTAGAATGCATAGATTTTTGGTTTCATCTTATTCCATTGCAACTTTCTGTTACTCTTTCTTCTGTTGCTAAAATCCCAGACTTAGCACCTTTTTAGTAGCTATAAGCAGCAAATGAGGGTAAAGTTTTATTATTTTCTAGATCATTTAAAGTGGATTTTCCAGAGGGTGTGTGTGTATGTGTGTGTTTCCAATGCTAGGGCTCTTGTGATACATTGTAGATAATGATTTCTTTTCATATTTCATGTTAGTCAAAGTTATGATGCTGATTTTTCTCTCATGCAATTTTTTTAGGTCAACAACAGTTATAACTAAAGATTCAAAAGTTTCTGACAAAATTTATATGATCAAGACCTTAAGGAAATCTATTGTATTTTCATATGGCATAGATTTTCTGTTCATTATTTTTGAACACTCATACTTGAATTACTGTTGAACACGCAATTATTGGTACACATTTCTGTTGAAAGTAGGAATGAGAGTAATGACAAAGATGTTAGTGCTTTAGGAATGAATTATGTATCCTCTTCCCTGCAATAGAATATCTAAATCATTATATGCTAGAAGTGGCCTTTAGTCAAAACTTTGGATTCCAGGTAACAGGATACAGTTACTTCCACTCAAATTCTATTGTAATGCCTGCTTAATAAGTTCATGATCTTAGGTTCATGAAAGCTAGGCCAGCAGGGGACAAACTCTGGTGATATCTGGATTTTAATTCTTTGGTCAGTGGTGGGTTATCATCTGAAGGGCAATCTAAGTTCAGAGAAAATTCATTACCTGAATGCTCTTGTTTTTTGTCCTTCATTCTGGAAGGGGATTAATGATGTCAGGAAGGTGATGCCATGACTTGCAAGTGAATTGGATTTAACTGAGGAAGAGCTTTGCAAAGTTACCAGCTTCACTCTCTCCTCCAGAGCCATCTGGGTCCAGTGGCAAGATATAGATAAAGATGACTGAAGAGGGTCCCAGATGCACTGAGAGAACTTGGTCTTTTTAAACTAAGGTCTTTCCAGGTCTCAGTTTGATTGAGACAATGCCCATTCAGTGATTAAGGTTAGGTAAGAAATGATGCAAAGAATGACTTCTTTTACATTGTTTAAAAAGAAATCAGTCTGGGAGGGGAAGACCCTATGGCTTTCTGGCCAAAACAGAAACAACAGCTATTTACATTCACTCTGAGCCATCAGGGCCCAAGCAATGACCAAATGGGGTTTGGGCTGAACCCTGTTGTTGGCTGCTCAAAGAGAGCCAGAGTGATTTGGGTCTAAGGCATAGTCATGGCTACCAGGTAAGGAATATTTTGACCTGGAGAACTTATTAGTACCATCTCTGGGGACAAACTAGCCATGCTGATGAGGTCAGAAATCTTTTGAAGGGGAAAAAGGGAAATTGCTTGAGCAAGTCACTTGAACATTCTGGGTCTGTTTCATATCCATATTAATAATAAGAGCTATTATTTCTGTAGCTCCTTAAGGTTTGCAAAGCACTTTGTACATATAATATCATTTGATGCTTTTAAAAGCAATTCTGTGAGGTCGATGCCATTATTATCTCCATTTATAGATAAGAATACTGTCTGACTGAGGTTAATTGACTTTCTTACCACCACCTAGCTAAATAAGTATCTGTGGTGGGATTTGAACTCAGGTCTTCTGGACTCCACATCTGGTGTTCTACCACTGTGCTGCCTAGCTATAAGAAGAAATTGTATTAATTCATGTCTAAAATGTATTTTCAGTGCTAAGATTCCATGGTTTCTATTATGGGACTGTACCCAATCCTTCACAGTACAAAAACTAGGGGAAAAAAGTTCTTCCATTGATTGTTTGAACTAGAAAGGAACACTGTTAGTTTAAATATACACCATGAAAAAGAAAAGATAAAAATGGAAGTTAACTGTAAATTTCTATTTCAGGTAAAATTTTCACACTGGAATTAAGAAGCAATTTTTTTGTAAAATTGGCATTTAAAACTTGTAGCATTTGGATATGACTTTTTCACAAAACTGGAAAAATGGAGATATAGAAGATTTAAAAATCTGTGAAGCTTAGGTTTGATATTCATAAAATATTTGTGTCTGATATATTTTAATTAGTACAGTAAAGACATTTAAAAATCAAATTTCATTAAAGACTATTTGTGCATTGTACAGTAAAACATTCTAAAAGAAACAAAACAAATATATATATATATGCATATGTATTTATGCATGTATATATTCATGTATGCATGTGTATACATATTTAAATACATACAATGTGTATGTGTCTTAATGTGTGTCTTACCCTAGTTCCAGTCAGTTCAAGTACCACTAGTTCTTTCATTTAAATCAAAATTTCAATATCCTTTCTTCCCTTTTCAGTTGTCTCACCCTAGTCCTGGATCAAATTAGCCCACATCTCATTCACTTTCATATCATAGAACCATACAGAGAATATTAGAATTGAAGGCTTTAGATCTCATCTAATTTAAAAAAAACACATTTTACAATCTTATCATCTCCTCCCCCCATCTCCGTTGTCCTCAATACAATCTGTCTGTCTACTCCCAAATCAACAAAGATATATTAAACCTTTGTTATGTACAAAAATTTGTGCTAAATGCTGTGGTGAAAACAGGCAAATATTTGCTCTAGAGTTTTATAACCTTTGTCCAGTTACCTAACTTCTCTTAGATAGCATTTATTGTTGTTCAGTTGTGTCCAACTCTCTGTGACCCCATTTGGGGTTTTCTCAGCAAAGATACTGGAGTGGTTTGTCATTTTCTTCTCCAACTCAGTTTACAGATGAGGAAACTGAGGGAAACTGGGTTAAGTGACTTGCCCAGGGACCCACAACTAGTAAGTGTCTGAAGACACATTTGAACTCAACAAGATGAATCTTCCTAACTTTAGGCTCAGAACTCTATCCACTAGATGCCCTTTGGACTCACTATACTGACTAATAAAATGAAGGGTTGTAGTAGCCAAATTAAGACCACAAGATATAGTGGAATGAGTAATGGTTTTATAGTTAGAGAACCTGGGTTCAAATCCCACCTCCGGCACTTACTGCCTAAGTGACCCTGGGAAGCAAATTCCTGTTTGTCAGTCACAATTTTCTTTTCCTGTGAAAGTGATGAGAAAGGGTTGGACTAAAGTTCCTTACAACTTGAAATCTACATCTCTATTCATTCCAATTGTAGAGCAAAATTATATCCTGCTAGGCTATACTTTTTATCCTTTAATTTCCTTAAATGAGAACTTGAAATAACTACTGTTGGACCAGAATTAAATTTCCCAATTTAGATTTTTAGGTCTTCTACCAATTGACCCGACCTTAGGTATCCATACCTGAACCTTACCATTTTGATCCAACTGATCTTATTGTCCATCATGACTACTGTGTTGCTCTGCTGAGTCTGAGACGACCTACCTTCCTTATATACTTTTTTGAATCTTCCACTTCTATCAAGGTCTTTTTCAATTTCTACCACCTAGAGGAAACTTGACTCTTTGAAATTTATTATTAACATTTCTTTTCTCTAAATTGACATAACATTAATAATCTATATAGCACAGTGAAATAATTATTTTCTCAAATCTTCCCTCCTCAATTAGATTATAAGTTCTTCAAGGGCACAAACTATCTTCTACTTCATTCATATCTCATGCCTCAAGGGAATCTGGGATTTGTAGTGTTTAGTATGGTAGTGGAAAACTCATAGAGTTGTTGAATCAAAATACATCTAATATTATATTAAGAATAATAACCCAAGAGTTTGAAGGGTCTTCAGAAATAGAATTATACAACATGAGAAATCGAAGGGGCCTCAACAATAATTTAATACCACCCATTTGTGAAGGGAAGTCCCTCTATAGCATACCTGGCAAGTGAGGAATGCTAAAAACTAGCTAGTCTGAGATCCTCACAAAAGACAAAAGGTGGGGCAGCCAGGTGGCACAGTGAATAGAGCATGAACCCTGGAGTCAGGAGGACCTGAGTTCAAATCTGGCCTCAGACACTTGACACACTTACTAGCTCTGTGACCTTGGGCTTAACCCCAATTGCCCTGCCTTCCCCCTTCCAAAAAGACAAAAAAAAAAAAGACAAAAGGCATCAACTAAACTTATTTTAAACAATAAAATGAAGAGGCTGGACTAGATTATTGCTAATTTTCTAAAATTCTATGATACTGTGTTGCGATGATATGATGTTACATATAAGGCAAACTCTTTCTCCTTTCTGTTTTTGACAACATTGATTACCATATGTAACTGAAATAAGGCAGATTCCATGATCTCATCTGGGAACCAAGGGAACCTAGCTATACCAAGTAAGGAATTTCTAAAGTCTAAGGCAATCCCATAAAGTAAATTTTCCTGAACTCATGATCTAGCCAAATTGTTTATCTCTGTTACTCATACATAGGGCTCCATCTCCCATCTCCATACTGGTTATTCCCTATGCCTGGCTTTCACTCTGTCCTCACTACTGCCTCATAGGATTCTTTTCATCCTTTAGGATGTAGCTCAAACACCATCCTTTACATGAAGCCTTTCAGGACCCTTAAAATTTCTAGTGTTTTCTGTCCCAAAGTACCTTGTATTTAACTATTTTCTATATAGTTGTGTTATTTCACTGTATATTTATACTGTATATATTTATGCATAAACTTGTCTCACATTAGAACAAAAGTTTCTTATGAATATGGGATGTTTTATAATTTTATTCCCAGCATCTGACACTGTTCTTTGAACATAATAGGTGCTAAATAATTAATATTTGTTGACTGACTGGGTTGATAGAAGAAGATTAAGCCAAAGTGAGCTGGAGCAAATGGACCAGTATATACAGTAGTGGGATAACCTTGAGACTGATGATGATAGTCTTGAAGTCTGTTCTTGTGTTCATGTCCTCCCATCACTTAAAAAGTTCATCATAGTTTCTTATTTCTTGTCAGAACTAGAGCCTTTAGAGCAATCAAAGGAGGATTTGGAAGTTTGTAAATCACTTATATCAGAAAACTTTACCTATTAATATACTGTGGTTATGTGTAGGGGTATGTCTACATCAACCACATTTCTTTTTCTATAATACATATATTTAAGTAACCATATGATTGAATAAACACCTAAAATAATAATTTCATTCCCTATGGGAAGAACTGTCACTGTGGTTTTATGAGTATGACAAGAAACTTGAGATGGTAGAAATATCATTGGACTTGTAGTCTGAAAGCATGATTTCTCAGATTGCCTCTATCCCATTACTGCCTGTATAATCTTGGACAAATAACTTCACCTCTCTTGACCTCAGTTCTCTCATCTCTATAGTGAGAGGTTTGAATTAATTACTCTCTAAGAACCTATCCAACTCCAATATCCTGTGTGATTTGGTGTCTATGTATAGATGTCTTAAAGGTTTTAGCCAGATCAATTTTCCACAAGTTAACTACCCAGTAGACAAGTAGCACAGAATAAGAAAAATCATTCTTTCTGCTTCCAAAACTTTCTCCTTGATTCTTAATTTCAAATTTTCTCTCTAATGTGTAAATGAAACACTGGAATCTTTCCACATCTGGCCACATACACCTCACTCCCACCCCTACACAAACATTTATAGGGCATAGCCAAGTTGTGGCCAACACAACACACAACTCTTTTTAAAACAACAACAAACTATATTTAAAATTGAGACTTCGTTATTGTGGGCATATTCAAATTAGTTCAATGGCCATTTATTGATCACCTACTCTATGTAACTCATAGTGTTAGATGCTAAGGGGGGATAATAAAGGAAATTATGACAAAGTATGAGAATCACAAAATCTCAAATTTGGAAGATAATTCCTAGTTCTTAACTAGAAAGTCTCCCTGGGCTCAATCAGATGAAATGTAATTCCTTTTTCCCTTTTTGACCTTTGTTATTCTATCACTCTCAAATAGTTTCTTGTCCAGGATTTATCATAGACTCATAGATTTAGACCTGGAAATGACCTTAAATGTCATCTAATCCAACTCCATTTTAAAGAGGAGACAACTGAGGGTGAGGGAGGTTAAGTGACTTGCTTAATGTCAAATAGGTTGTAAGAAGCAGCATTGGAATTAAAATCCAGAACCTATGCATACAAAACCTGTTGTTTTCTCCATTATATCATGATGCCTCTCTAACTCCTTCAACTGGTTCTCATCTGTCATGATTTCCAGTTCCCTAATTCCAGTTTCCTTCGTGACTACAAGCCTCAATTTGTCAATGTCCATCTTAAAATGTGATGACCAGAAGTCAATGCAGTTCTCTGTATTTGTTCTGACCAGAGAACATTGTCAGGATGACAAGGGGGAGGAGAAGTCCAAGGAACTAGACTCAAATTTATGCTTTTCTTCAACTTTAGGAATATTCTGGTCTTTTTATGGAGGAATATGTTTGAATCTCATTTATGACAATTTCTTATCTTTTTAAGAGGCAGAATGACAGAGTGGATAATATATTGGATTTCAAATCAGGAAGAGCTGGGTTCAGTTACCACTTCAGGGACTTATTAACCATGCTATCTGGGGCAAGCCAGAAAACTTCTCTGGATCTCAGTTTCCTCATTTATAAAAGTAGGGGGATGGACTTGATGGAATTTAAGGTCCCTTCCAACTATGATGCCATTATTTTGCAAGTACACTGGAATTATCATCTCCCTGGTTGTGAACGTTACATCTAGAGAAAAATTAGCCCCTGTCCTTCAGGAACTTGCTATAATGTGACATAAAAATAATATTTTCCTCTAAAATTTACCAGTATTAAATATATTTTAGTCAACTTTGGGTATTGAATAGTCCATGTCTGTACATGATCAGGACAACCCAACCTTTCTATTTCCATCAAAAACATTTCTAAAACTCCAGAACGATGTTTTTTTATGCATCTATAATTTTAAACCTTTTGCCCATGATATCTTTGAGAACAATTTAAATGACAAAATGGGAATTATGGTTAAAAGAGAACAAAACATAATAGGAACAGAACAATGAGATATTCCCATTCCTGATAAATATCATCTAAAATTAGACAAAGTGGGTGTTTTAGGCATCAATACATGTCTTTCTATCCCCAAAATTTGTTTACTGGAAATCTTAGTCATTATCAGTACTGTAAAATGTACTCATTTTTGCTCATATTTTTGGTCCTCTGAGTTTCTAAGTTAAAAGGTTCTCTTTAACATTGTCTTTTGCCCATCTCCCTCTGTCCTGCATGCAAACATTAATGAACTAATATTGCCTTGGTAAATGGAATGATAGGATTATCCCAGGCCACTCCTTCCCCACCCATAATTCAAATATGTAGATTTGGGGAAATATCAAGTCTTCCTAGGACCAGAGGAATTGAAATGGAATCGAGTTCACTTGCAGATATGTTATTGTTTAGTGCTAATCACAAGATCACAGACCTAGACAAGGAAAGGAAATTAGATGTAAACTAATCTAACCCTGTCTCCTGAATGTGTTCTTGGCTCTCTTCAGGGGATGCAGCCCTTTGACTGAGTCATACTACAAAGAACAAACCCCCTTAATAGAAGAAGGATTTGTCCTGTAAAACTTGGACTCAGTCAAAAGGACATACCCAAAGACCTAGAAAACCACATGTGACCTCAAGGCCGCAGGTTCTGCACCCCTGAAATCTTCTGGACTTTTCCAGCATTCCCCAGCAGCCTTCTCACTTGGTAAAATTTTTTTTTTCTTTCTGGTCTTCTCACTCAAAAAAGATCTCTCTGGCCCTTGGCCCCCTTCTGTTGATGAATTCCTTTGTACCTCCATTTAAAAAAGGTCTCAAGAAAGCCATACTCATTCATTGGAACTCTCCCAGTTCAACTCTTTACTTTCAAGACTTCATAAATCTTCCTCTTTCCTATTTTTCAGATTCCATTTTATATATATTGTCTTTTCCATTAGGATGAAAGCTTCTTGACTATGGGAACTGTCTTGGTTTTTGCTTGCTATTGTATCTTTATACACTTTGTACAATGCCTGGAACTTATTAAGTGTTTAATAAGCCCTCAATCTACCTACTTAATCTATTTATCTATGTATTCTATCTTCTATCTTATTTTACAGATGATGAATCTGCAACCCACAAAAGTACATTTATTCTGCTTCTTACTACCTGAGTGACTGACTAAGTACACCATATCTTTATTGTGCAAGGAGGGTTTAGAGCCTGCAGATGTGACTTCATGAGGATATGATGCAGCAGCAATCTTGGATGAGGGATTAGAAATTTCTGACTCTTTCAGGCAGAATTGTGAGGAAACTTGAAGATTTTAGAGAACGTATTGAATACAATCAATGAATCAGTCAAACGATAAAAAAAACCCAAAACACTTATTAAGAGCTAGAAAAAAAGAGAAAAAACAGTTCTCACTCCCAGGAGCTCATATCCTACTGGGGAAAGATAACATGCAAATAATTAGGTACACTCCTCTCCCCTCCCCCACTAAATGGAATGTAATCTGAGAGGAGGGGAAGAAGGCAGAAGCAACTGTAAGAACCAGAAAAGATCTCCTGCAGAAGGCTGGGTTTGAACTGAAAACCATGAGGAAGCCAGGGAAACTAAGAGATCAATTTGAATAGACAGGACATTCCAGGACTGGATGGACAATTAATTAATCAATAAACCTTTATTAAGCATCTACTATATTCTAAGAACTATGCTAAGTGCTAGGGATAAAAAAAGATGAAAGAGTATCTGCGCTCATTGATCTTAAACTCTACTGGGGGAGACAACATACAAACAAATATACTCAAAGCAAGCTTTATACAGGATTAATTGAAAGTAACAGAGGGAAGGCACTAGAATTAAGAAAGGTTGGGGAAGGCTTCCTGAAGAAGGTAGGATTTTAGTTGGGATGTAAAGAAAGCTATGGAAGTTAGCAGTCAGAATGGAGGAAGAAGAGTGTTCCAGACATGGGGGACAGCTAGAGAAAATGCCCAGAGTCAAGAGATGGGGTGTCTTGTTCGTGGAGCTGCCAGGAGGCCATTGTCAGTACATCAAAGAATCTGTGTTAGGAAGTAAAGTGTAGGTGAACTGGACAGGTAGAAAGGGGCTATGTTATGAAGAGTTTTGAATACTAAACAAAGTATTTTGTATTTGATCCTAGAGTTAATAGGAAGCTAATGGAATTTATTTAATGGGGAGAACACATGATTGGATGGAAGGATTGGGAAAGGAAAAGATTTAAGACGGAGGGAATTGTGTTGCCTGTGGAACAGGCATTTCATGGGGGTACAGTGGAAGGGCTCTGTAAAGTTCAGGACAGTCAGTACAAAGACAAAGATGGGAGGTGGAAAAAAATTGCTGAAGAAACTAAAAGAGAAAGTATTTTAGAGAATTTGAGATTTTAACCGCAAAAGATAAAGAATAAAATTCAGCAAATTTCTATGGGAAGTGTAGGAATGTTTCTTTTTATTTTTTAAATTCTGAATTTAACAGAAACCAAATAAAGTGGGCATTTCTGTATGCATCATAGAACAAGAGAAGATTATACTAGCTCTATTATGTAAAACTTCCTTTTATTTTAAAGCATATAACATTAACTTTCAAAGTTGTCTTGCTAGTTTATGATTCCTTCTGGCCTTCCTTCTGTTCACTTTTTTTTGGAGGGAGGGTGAATAAAACCTCATTCCTAGTTCTCCTTTCCTTTCTATTCTATCCTCACTTAAAATTTTACAAAAAGATAAAGAAATTACTTGTTAAAAATATATAGAGCCAAGGAAAACAAATTAGCAATGACTGCAAATGAGCCCACCCTGTTCTTTTTCAGGGTTAAAGTATAATAATCGGCCCTTGTTTTAATCACTACTATTCACTACTTCTTAGAGACAGGCGTGTTTCTAGTGATCAACAGGTACTGTTCATTTAGCAGGAGCTGAGGAACAGGATCTATAACAGTATGTGCTTAAAATTGTGAGAATTACAGATAGAACTCAGACCTACTCTGTGATCTCAGGCATGAGTCTTTCAGTATGATGGTCCCTCTTGGACTCCTTTCCTATTCCCTTCTCTCCACGTTATGCCGTAAGTCTTCACTTGCTCTTCCAATTTTGTTTAGTATTTATACCAAACTTAGCTTTTTGTTCCTGCTTCCTCAGCTCACCATCTTGTTTTCCCAGCAAGGTGCTGAGTCTATATGACCAATTTAATGATTCTTCACCTCCTTTCCTGAGCAAGAGCTTCTCAGGTGAGGCTTGTTGTCTTTCTCACCCAAGACCCCATGAAAATCTTGTCCTTAGTTCAATTCCATTCAATTCAGTGAACATTTATTTGTCAAGTTGTTGCTACATACAATAAAAATACATAAAATAAAAGGCCTCTTTCTCTAAGGATCTTATGTTCTTCTGGTGAAACATATCCTTTGTTTTTGTTGTTGAGTTGTTTTAGTTGTGTCTGATTTTTCATGACACCATTTGAGATTTTCTTGGCAAAGATACTGGAATGTTTATAAATGAAAGGAATAAAAACAGAGCAAATCTAAAGTAATTTTGAATGGGGGAGAACATTTGAGAGTCACATATATAACCATCTTTTGAGTGAGACTGGGAGAAACAGTATAACTACAAACTCAGGTGCCTTCATTTTTACACTTATTTTTACACTTTTACTGTACTTTTTTACACTTACTGTACTTATAATTTTCTTTATCACTTTCTCAACTCTAGACAACCGAGTCCTGATTTGTAGTGCTTGCCAATTTCCAAGGTGTAAATGCTCACACTGAAAATTTTACAATTCCACATCACAAGCTAATATGAACTGGCTCCAGATTAGATGATTTTAATTTGGAAATGATGTTCAGGTGTTCATCCTAGGCTGTCTCTAGTCATCTTGAATTTTGTCCTGCCATAGGACGTTGATGACCCTGGAGGAGAGAGTGAGACTGATCACTTTGCACAGGCCTGCCTTACTTAAATATAATTCAGGCGCAGGTCAAAACATCAACCCTGTGATGTCATTGGTCCTCTTTGAGAACAGACAAACAGCAACACATCTGACACTTTGTGATCCCATGCTCCATAGCACACCAAGGTCTTTTATTTTCTACTATTTTCCAAATCCTCTCTAAGCTCTTGTTCATTGTTCTCTAGCACTATAATCTCTGCCCTCAAGAAGCTTACATTCTATTGGGGGAGATAAAATGTGTAAATATATGTATACACACATATATTATACACATACATTTATACACACACACATATGTGTGTGTGTGTGTGTGTGTGAGTGTGTGTGTAAAACATAAACAAAAGTGAATACAATGGAAGGGACGGCACTAGTAGTGAAAGACCAGGAAAGACCTCCTATACAAGGTAATGTCTGAAATGAATCTTGAAGGAAGTTAGAGACTTTCAATAGGTACAGAGCAGTAGGAAAAACATTCTAGGGAAATGGAAATGAACTCTATGAATTAAAAATCACATCAGACTTTTTACTTCTTATGTGAAGGAATAAACAAATGTGTATACACTCAAGGAACAGTAGAGAAAAACAAACACCAAACAAAAACCCTAGTGAAACTCTGGCAATTCTGGAGGGGGTGAAAGAATGCCCATACATTTTAATTCAAAATTAATTAGTTCTCTAAGTCTGGCAATTAGTGAATTGATTTTTGGACTATAAAGTATCAGCTAACTTATCTTTTTACATTTGACCAATATAGAATGGTAAGATTTAGGATCTAAATTACAAGACAGAGGATTGTGAAAGATGTATGAGAGAAAAGTAAAAAAGATGGATAGTAAAAAAAAAGAATACAGTTTGCTGTATAGCCCTTTTAACTTGTTGTGCCTTGATTCCTAAGCACTCCAGTGACCCCCAACTGCCTTTAGGATAAAATATGAACTCCTCTTTTTTGTCTTTTAAAGTCCTTTACAACCTGACCCAAACCTACTTTCCCTGCCTGATTATACTTTATAATATACATTATAACCTTCCCACACTCTATGGTTGAGCTTTACTGATTTTCTTGCTGCTCTTTTATATGGTTCTCTATTTCCAGTCTTCTTGCCTTTGCAATGACTGTCCCTTGTACCCACAATATACTCTTTCCTCACCTCTACCTCATAAAATTGCTTATTTCCTTCAAGTTTGAACCCAGGTACCAACTTCTTTCTATTGGAAGTCTTTCCTGTCATCCCTAACTGCAACTTCCCTTCTCTACCTTGTTTTTATGTATTTTTCTTTTGTATGGATTTATAAATGTACATGCTACCTCCCTGACAGAACATAAGCAGGGGTTGAAAGCAGAGATTAAAAAACAAACAAAAATCCTTAGCACCTAACACAGGCGGGCACATTGTATGTGTTTAATAGATGCTTATGGGTTGAACAGTCTGTATTCTTAAAACCAAAAGATAGCTAAGCTATTGTGGGGTGAAATGGCTTATTATTGCACTATAAGACATGATGAAATTGACAGTTTCAGAAGAACCTCTATGAACTGATGAGAAGTGAACACATGAGAGGTGAATGAACTTTATGAATTGAAGACAGGTGAAATGAGCAGAACTAAGGGAGCAATTGATACAAAGACTGAAACATTATAAAAGAAAACAGCTTTGAAAAACTTTAGAACCCTGATCAAGTCAATGAAAAACCATAATTCCAAAGGACCAGAAATGAAACATACTATGTATCTCCTACAAGAAAGGGATGGATTTGAAATGCAGAATGAAATATGCATCATGGATTGGCAAAGAGTTGAAAGGGATTTTCTTAGTCTAAGTAAAACAAGAGTTCAGACTGAGATACACCTCCCACCCACCACACATACTTCAGCCCAAGCAACAGAGAAAGTAATTGAAAAGGTGGACTTAAAAATGTCTGAAGGCTCCTATACTTATTTAAAATATTTTTACTGCTACCTTTTGTTTTTACTTCACCTCCATTTCATGAAAATCACTCCCTCACCCTGTCCAGAAACTCATTGTCTCTAACCAAGAATATGAAAGAGACAGAAAAAATGCAGTTTGATAAGACTAACCAACATATCAATCAAATCTGACGATGTATATGATGTTGTAGATCCACAGTCTCCTATTTCTGCAAAGAAGGGAAAGGTGTATATTTACTCACCTCTTCTTTGTGACTAAATTTTGTCATTATAACAGTGTTTAATTCTTGTGTGTGTGTGTGTATGTGTGTGTGTGCATGCGTGCATGCATGTGTGCTCTTTCCATTTATGTTATGGGCCTTGTGCACATTGTTTTACTGTTTGTGCTAACTTTATTTTGTATTAGGTTAAATGCTTTCCCTTTCTATTCTGTATTCTTGAATTTTGGCATTTCTTATGGATCTGTCCATTTAACTTATGAGCTCTTTATCACAAAAAAGCTAGATAGTTATAAGCTAAACAGCTTCAGAGCTGAAGACCAGTAATGACAGTATAACAACAGCACAGTATAGTGGAAAGTGGCAGAGAGGTTAATGATGATAGTAGGAGAGAACTCTGGAGGCTTTGTACCATCTGCTGTGTGAGTTGTCCTGGTCACACATGTGTTTCCTGGATACAATGTCTCCTACATATATGCTCTTCTATGTATTTTCCTGGGTCATATGTGATCTCTGCATGTTATATCTCCCACTGGTGATACAGAAACCATCAGGAAAGGGTACCTTTCTATGTTTGCCACATATTTTGTTATATTGTGTGATTTACTATATTTTCCTTTAAAATAATGCTATCTGGTGGGTTTAAAGGAAGACATAAAAGTTGGACCTTGCCAGCTATGATTTTGAGTAAAGGCTGAACCAAAACAAAAGTTTCAAATCTGGAGTTGTTTCAAGGGTTTGGGGCAGGAGAGGGACAAATGTGATAAGGGAGGAGGCCCACTAACTACCTATGATTTCAAGAATAATTGAGTGTCCTATAGCAAGAATAACAGAAAAGCATGTGTCCTGTGATGCTGCCCAGAAAATATTCAGAGTCCTACAGAAAAGTCTACAGAATTGTCTTTAGGGAGTGGTTAAAGATGTGAGAAATAAATTCGAGGAATGAATGAACTGCAATCTGAATAGGTATAGTGGTAATCTGGGATTAAAGAAGCAGTGAAGTACTGTTATATCCACCATGTTGAAGACTGAAGTTAGTATCTCTCTCCCTCCAAACCTAACTCTTCCTTTAAATTTTTCATTCTACGAATGGCACCAAAATCCTTCTAGTCAGTCAAGCTTATAACTCCTGGATAAGTTTTGATTATTTTTCTTCTTTTCCATTCTATGTTCGACCACTTCCACCCCTACAGTATCTCTCTGCCGTCTTTCTCTTCTCAGCTGTCATTGTAACTACTCTTCTTCAGAATCATACCTCTTATTATCAAGATTATTGCCATAGCTTCTTAAGTGGTTTTAGTCTATCTCCTCTCTAATCTACTGTTTACACTGAGGCCTGAATGATCTTCCCAATTCTCTGCTTTGATCATGTCAATTTTATGTTAAAAAATCATTAGTTTCCCAATGACTACTGTCAGATATTAAGTCTTGATTCTGGCATTCAAAGCACCTGTGATTTGGTTCTAGTCTTACCTTTCAGCTTTCTCTCACATACACTTTCATAAACTTTACATTGCAGCCTGACTGGATTGTTATTTGCCTCCCCAACTTTTTGTGTTACCTGGTCCTGTCATGGACATGGGCTTATGCCACCTGCAAGCCCCACCATGACTAGAATATACCCTCTCCCCCTTGTTCTATACCTACTTGTTAGGGATGGTTTGGAAGGGATAGGTTGGATTAGAAGAATTCTGAGGTCCTTTCTAAAACTGAGGTTTCACAATTTTATGAAAGTAATAATAATTACCAAAGACCCATGATGAAGGGAAAAATAATCACGATTATTTGGCTAATGATGGAAATATATAGCTAGAGGGTCATTGGAAAGGAAAGACTATAGATTAAACTCTCAGTTCCAAATTTCTAAATAATAAATAACTATATTTTGAGTCAAAATAATTGTCCCTAGGACTGATTTTATCCTCATCTCTTGTTAAGGTGAATTGGCTGTATAAAATTCATATGAATACTATCCACTCTTAGGGTAGAGTTAGCTAAATTGGACATCTATCCAATAACAACTTGTATCTGTTTAACATATTAAGGTTTGCAAAGCAGTTTCCTTATAAAAAGTCTCAATCAATCATCAAGCATTCGTTAGGTTCATTCTACATGCCAGGCACTGTGCTAAGCACTGGAAATATGAAAAAAAGCAAAGGGGAACAAATTTATGTCCTCACGATGATTACACTCTTATTAGAGAAACATACATGTATGTATATATGCATATGTATATATACATACACACACAAGACATATACACACATCAGATGCAAACATACACACACACACACACACATATATATATATATATATATATATATATATATATACATATGAATATGTAATGTAACAGGGATTGGAATATAGAAAGGCTCATAAAATATATGAGAAAGTATGCCACCTGGCAATTTCTGAGAATGAATATACTTTAATATTAATGGATCGGTGCTTTGGGAAAATGCAATATGCACTGCATTGTCCATGGACCCCCCACAACATGAAGTATGTATAGGAAATGCTGAGCCAAAATTGTTTGAGGTAGGATTGGGTACTTAGGAGAAGTGACTCAATCAGTGGACATTAAAATCCCACTCAACACTTTGCCTATCTTTCTTCTTGGCTACTGAGCTGTCAGAATTCTTTTGGACCTCCTACTTGAAGAGTAATAAGAGAGGAGTTTATGCTCCCTAAACCTTGCTGAAATGGAAAATTGCTCATCTATGAAAGCCACCAGATATATGGGCTCATGTGAGTTCAGATCTTAAAGCTCTTGCTACTGTTTCTGCTACCCTCCCTGCAAATCTAGGTGATTGAATAGTGATCCAAGATGCACATTTCTAGCCTAAGAGGCACAATTAAAGATGAAGTTTGAGGAAAGATCCTTAACTGAGAAAGTGGAGGGAGATGGTATTGTGAAAGTCTGAGCAGATATGAGAAGTTTTGGAAACCTTGTGGTGGTAATTGGGATAAAAACTTGATTAGGGACCAGGATTTGAATTGTCTTGCTGTAGATTAGATAACATAAATTTATAGTGGATCTACTCAACACAGTTACTGGACTTCCTACGTATCCTTTGTTTAAAATATTACAGTATTTTACTCATATTTAACAATTCATCTTTATAAGGTATACATTGCAAAAATGTTCATCCCCACTTTGCAGATGAAAACAAATGAAATTGAGAGACTAAGTGATTTGTTGTCCATTCTCCCCTTATAAAAGGATTACAATCCATTCTAATTTTACCTTTGCTTTGTCATCTTAACAATTTTCTTTCTCCAAAACAAATATTTATTGAATGCATGCTATATATAAGGAAGGTAGTGTTCTAGGTGGTGAGGAGGTCAGTAAGTATAAGATATTGCCACTGCCACCCAAGGACTAATTAGAGCGTCAGGATATATACACATATTGAAATATTCATATCCTTTGCTATCTTTTATGTCACAATGTCTTTTGAAATCTCCTTGAGCCTGGGGATGTAGCAATACTTGAGTAGTTATTAATGTAACAAAGTAGTACGACTTTATTGGCAACTTGATTTGTATTCCACTAAGGAAGAAGTTTGGTACATGTGCCTTACTCATCAACTCTTGTCATACTTACAAATATTGTTCCCCAAGTACACATAGACATTCTCTCATCCTTTTCCTCTGTCCCAGCTCCTTAGTCTCAACTAGCTCCAACCTGGATCCAGTTCTCCTTAAATGGTGGTATTTGGTTTGAATTTTTATGAATATGCAATTTTTAGGTAATCAGTACAAACAAGTCTGTATTTTATACTTTAAGTCTTCCTTTGGGTGTCTTTAAGATTAAGCTTTCTTGAAAACAAGTAATTCTCAGGTAATTAGTGTATACTGCTTGACTATTTCCTATGTTTTATATACCTGCCATATAAAAACTCTCCTGTGCTCTGTGGGGCCCAAAGTCCCAGTCCCATCCCAAGAGAAAGTAGCATATGCTAAGTGACAAATGAATAATATAGATAATAAAGATAGAAGTTCAGAGGAGTGAGAAATTACTAAAGGCTGGTGTTTGAGGATATTTTCACAAAAGTGGTAATAGCAAATTTTGGCCTTTAAGAAAATATTGGTATTAGATAAAGAGAGAAAGTATCATGGTGCCGTGGGAAGATTCATAGCAGAAGATCTGGGTTCAAATTCTGCCTTGGTTATTTACTACCTTAGCAACCTTGGACAAGTCATTAAAATTCTCAGTGTCTCAATGTCCCCATTTGTAAAATGTAAAGCTATGCTCCTATGGAATGTTTTGGTGCAGAGATAAGTCTGTCAATAAGAATAATTTATTGTATACCAGACACTGTGCTGAAATTTAGGGATAAAAAAGATAAAAATCATGGTACTTAGTCCTTTCCCAAAGGGCATCATTTGGGGAGACAAAGTGAAAAGAAATTGTACACACAAGATATATACAGTATAAATAGAATGTAATTTCAGAGGAAAGTCACTAGTGGTGGGGTAGGGAGAGTGCAAGGAAAGGTTTATAAAAGAAGGTGAGATTTGAGCTAAGAATTAAAGTAATCCAGAGAAGACAGGAACTGGTTAGGAGGAAGAGCATTCAAGGCATATGCGACAGCTGGTGGAAAGCGACAGAGCTGAGAGATATAGATCATTGACAAGACTAGTATTTTCTGGATCATAGAATACATGGAGAAGAGTAAAATCTGGGAAGACTGGAATGTTAGGAAGAAGCCAGATTGTAACTGGATTTAAAAACTAAACACAGGATTTTATATATCATTTGAGAGGTAAGACAGAACCATTGGACTTAATGGAGTAGGGTGGTGAGTGAAACATTCACTCACACAATACTCTAGAAAAACTACTTTGTTTATAGAGAGGAGAATGGATTTAGAGGGAGAAGAAACTTCAAGCAGGGATAACAACTGGCAAGCTATTGGAACAATCCAGGCAAGAGGTAGTGAGGATCTGGTCCTGGGAGGCAACTGTATGAGTAGAGAAAAAGGGACATATAATAAATATGTGAAGGTAGAAATGACAAGATTTGGAAAAAGATCAGATACATGGAGTTCATGAGAGAGTTGATGATGCCTACGTTGCAAGCCTGGGTGATTGAAGACATGATACTTTCCTCAAAGTCTGAAAAAGAGATTTTTTTGTGGAGAAATAATAGTAATAATAATTGGCATTTTTACAGTGTAAACAGCTTTACATATCTCATTTTATAGATAATGTGTTCCTTTTTGGACAATTTGAATTTAAGACAGCAATATGACATCCATTGTGACATATCTAAAAGGCAGTTAGTGATGAAAGACTGGAGATCAGGAGAATGCTAGGGCTAGATATATGGACCTGGGAATTATCTTCATAGAGATAATAATTGAATCCATGAGATTTCCAAATGAGGTAGCAAAGAGGAAAGAGAAATAGGCTCAATAGATACTTTTGCGGAATATGCTCAGTTAGTGTGACCTAGATGAAAAGATAGCAAAGGAAACTGTTAAGGAATGGTCAAGCAGTAAGAAGGAGGACCAGGATAAAGTAGTGTCCCAAAAATCTAGAGAGGAAAGCATCCAGGAAGAGATAAGTGATCATCCATGCTGCAGAAAGATCAAGAAGAAAGAGGACTGAGAAGAGGCCATTAGCTTTCTCAGTTAAGAGATAATTGGTTACTCTGGAGAGAAAAGTTATCAGGTGAATGATGAGATCAGAAGAATCATTGGAGGGGACTTAGAATCAAGTGAAAATAGAGGAACTGGAGACAGAGTGTAGATGCTTTCTCAGTGAAATTGCTGGAGAAGAGGTGGAGAGATGTGGGACAATAACTAGTGATAGGAATGGTAGGATCCAATGAGGATTTTTTTAAAGGATGATAGAAAAATCCCCTTATTTGTTGGCAGTAGTGATACAATAGATAGATAGGGAAAGACTGAAGATTAGAAAAAGAGCAGGAATAATTGAAGGGGGTAATCTGCTGGAGAAAGAGGGATGGGATTAGATCAAGGGTGCCCAAAGAGGTGCTTATCTTCATAAATAGAAGGACTACCTCTTCATTTGGGAAGGGACTTGACTTCTGATAGTCTCGTTTTTTTTTTTCAGTAAAGGTAAAGTTCTCAGCTGAAAAGCTGAGGGGAAGTGATGATGGGTGGTTTTGCAGAAGAATGAAAGAGTTTGGAATAGCCATTGTGGAAAACAGTGTAGTAAATCAATTAGTAAAGTATAAGAGGATTGTTTTGCTGCAGTGAGGGCCCAATTAGTACAATTTCATGACTTCTTCTAGTTGTAAACCAGTCCTTGCACTCAGTGAAGAAGAGAATGGCTGATTGGGTAATTTGAACCAAGGTATGGATTGAATTACCAATTTGAATAGTGTGAACTTTAAAGGAAGAGAGGTTACAGAGTGAGAGGGAGAGCATAAGGAGGGCCTGAAGGTGACTATTGAAGTATACTGACTCCTGTATCATGACCAATGTGATCACAATGAGATAAATAAACATGTAACCAGTACTGGAAATGGTTATTTGGGATGAAACGTCATTAGGAAGAATTCAGGGCTTAGTGACAGAAAATGGCAGCTAAGTTGTATAACAGATAGAATGCTAGACCTGGAGTCAGAAGTCCCAAGTTCAAATCTGGTTTCAGATGTTAGCTATGTGATACTGTGCAAATCATTTATCTTCTGACTGCCTCAGTTTTCTCAGTTGTAAAATGCTGATGATAATAGCACCTACCTTCCAGAACTGCTGTGAAGACAAATTGAGATAATATTTATAATGCATTTGGCAAGCCTCAAAATGCTATATAAATGCTAGGTTTATTATTAGTATCAGACATTAGTGTAAGAAAAGAAAAAGTATAAGATGAAAGTAAGTTCATTAACTAGAGAACAGGAATTCTAGAGAGGACAGTAGAAAGGGCTGGTAGATCTCCAGTGGGACATTTGGGGAGTAGGGTTAAGAGGAATTGAAGTAAAGGAACAGGCATTTGGGGATAGAAAATTGGACTTGTACTTCAGAAGGTGGAATTTCAGAATCACTGGGACAAAGAGAATATGAAGGGGTTGGAGGATTTGTGCCCAGGCAATGTATGTGTGTTTGAAGAAAATTCTGATGAGGGAAGAAGAAGATTAGAATATTTTAATCTAACCTCCTTGTGAGTGGTGATATTATATCTTAGAATTTTCCTTGGGAGCACTAGCAGGAATAGGCAGTAATATGACTAGAGAATCTGTCAAGAGGTGGCAATGGGAAGTGAGTCTAGTATAGGGATGCAGAAGATTCTGAACTGTACAGATCAGGTATGGTGGCTTGCTCTGAAGCAAAGAGGCCCAAGGAAGGTGGCTTAGTTACAAAGTTCTCTTAAGGTTCCTTGGGAAGGTACTATAGTAAAGAAGCTGGGAGATGTTTGGCCTGGATCAAGATAGGCTGTAACCTCTCTTCCTGGTAATACCAACACTAAGTTCTACTAATGAAAAATTTATCTCTAGGGTGGCAATCCTATGGAGGAACTTTTCTCTGTTGTGTAAGTAAGCAAACATTCTTGTGGAAGTTACTTGTCCAATAATTTTAGTAGGATTGGCTTTTGGATTCACTGCTGTATATCATAGCTGCTAAACAACATTGATTTGGAGGAAACGAAAGTTGTACTGTGATTGTGCTCAAAACTGGAATATACAATTATTAAGCATGTATTCTATGCAAGGTACTATTCTTGGCATTGGAAATGGCAAAATCAAAAAGGAAAAACAAAATTTAACTCAAATAGTCCTTGAACTCAAAGGATTTATGTTACAGTGGGCTAGAGAGGGGGTTAAAACATGTAAAAAAATTATACCAAGTATTTATACAGAAATATTTTCAAGAGGAAAAGTGCACTCATAAGTAAAAAGAATCAGTAAAAACTTTATATGGGAGATGACACATGAGCTAGGTTTTGAAGGAAGCTTAGAGTCCTAAATTTTGTGAGGGGAAGGCAGTAAGGAGGCATATTCCAGACATAATGGACAATTTGTACTAAGGCATATCAGTGGGAGATGGAATATTATTATATGAAGGAATAGGAAGTAAACCACTTCACCTAGAAGAGAAAGTGCCTAAAGAGTTATGATGTGAAATGAATCTGTAATGGTAGGTGGGAGCCAGACTGTGAAGGGCTTTAAATGCCACACTAAGGCTTTAATATTTGTCTCAAAAATATAATCACATTTAATATTTGTTTTCTATTCATTAAAAGCTCATTTTCACATTAGAAATATACACACATATGTATTTATAGTTTTGTTAACATTTTTATTTACACATTTTAAAGTGTAGTCTGAGGATTAGTATTAAAATAATGTTTTTTCGGGGAATCATTCATTCTGAAACTTAGCTATTCAAATACCTAGTCATTCAAATATTTCTTTAAGATAACAGCATAAGTGTATGAATACAATACTGGGCTTCCAGGAACAAAATCGTCAGCAGATTTCAGAGTGGTTCTTCATCACTTTAGTTCCTTTACTAATGTTTGTCAATATTAATCACAAAAAGGTCTCTTGGAAATGGTCTCTGTATTCCTTTCCAGAGCTGCAAACCTAGATTACTTTCACTCAGTCAGATTCAAAGGGACATCCAAAGCAATTTGCTAGGGAATCTTTAGAAATAGGAGGGGTTTTTTTGGTTTAGTCTTTGACACCTGCCATTGTCATCTTCTGCATTTTTTTTCTTCACCACCTGCATGTGTGGCAATGCAAAACAGCCAATCATTTAAACATTGTAAGTGAAGACTGATGCCATTGCAAACCATATTTGATGTTCATATATGGTTTCCTGGCGTGCTGCATTCAGACCCATCTGTTAGGATGGCATGGTGCCGAAATACAAGGTAGTATGCCAGTTTCTTTGGGGGTAATAATGCCAATTAAGAGTGGCTCTCAGTGGGCAGGCTGCCTGATGTTACAAGTACTGTCTCATTGCAGTATCCTCGCCTTTGTTATTGGATTGCCACATTGTCGTTATGAGCAGCCTTAAACACTCTCACTGATTTTGTGAGGGCAGAATACCTGAACATGAGAAAAAGCACAGGCATTCACAGGCGCAGGAGGCAGCTACATAAATTTTTAAAAGGAGATTAAGAGCAGTGCACATTGAATGGGCATATTCAGAAAGAAAAAAAAAATGACCATGCAATCAAACCCATTTTAGGAAGACAATAAAATCATTTCGTTTTATACTACATCATTTATTCTTTTTTCCCTATTATCTTGGGATGCTCTTTGCAGATGCAGCAATCACAAATACATAAACGATATGGTACAGAGAAAGCATACCAATTTAAGGTTCAGGGAACAATCGGTAGTTTACATCATTATAACCACAACACTGACCAGATAAAAATGCAATACACCAAGGACAAGACCCATAGGTCATAGCTCATAGGTACCAAAGCAGTCAGTTAATAACCCTACTATGTTCCAGGTATAGTGCTAAGTGCTGAGGAATAAAAAAAAACTTCAATAGACAATCTTTGCTTTCAAGGAGTTAACATTTAAATGGGAGAGACAACATATATGCAAGCACATACATATAGAATAAATTGGAGATAACCACAGAAGGAAGAAACTAACACTAAAGAAATTCAGGAAAGGATTATTATAGAAGGTAAAATTTTATCTGGGACTTATATGAAGTCAGGAAAGCCAGGAGTCAGATATGAAGAGAGATCTAATTCTAGTCATGATGGATTGCCAGTAAAAATGTCCAGAGTCAGGAAATGGGGTGCCTTATGCCAGAAACATAAAGGAAGCCAGTGTTCTTGGGTCATAAAATATATGAGGATGAGAGAATTGTAAGAAGACTGAAAAGATAGGAGAAGGCAAGTTAAAAGCCACATAGGATTTTATATTTGATCCTAGAGGAGATAGGGAATCACTGGAGTTAACTGAATGGCAGGAGGTGATGTGGTCAGATGTGTCTTAAAGATCAATTTTATAGATGAGTAAAGGATGAACTGAAGTGGGGAGAAACTTGAGGCAGGGAGATCAATCATCATGATATTGCAACAGTCCAGGCATGGCGTGATAAGGGCTCACATCTGGGTGGTAGCAATGTCAGAGAAACAGAGGGGAAATTTATAAGAGATATTATAAAGGTAAAACCAACAGGCCTTGGCAACAGTTTGGTTTGGGGGGTGAGTGATAGTGAGTAGTCAAGGATGAATCCTATGTTTTGAACATGGACTACATGTTAGAAAAAGGAGGAAAGATAGGTGTTTTTTTTTTCAGGGAAAGATTGTGAGTTCTGTTTTGGACAGGTTGAGTTCAGTAGATTTCCATGAGACATCCAGTTCTAAATGTCTAAGAAGTAATTGGAGAAGTGATTCTGGAGGTCATGAAAGGTTAGGGCTCGATAAGTAAATTTGAGAAACATGAGCATGGAGATGATAATTGAATCTACAGGAGATGATGAGAAGTGAAATAATAAAAAAGGAGAAGAAAAGAAGTCCCAGGGCAGAACCCTTGGACATACTTGCTACCAGTAAGTATAACTATGATGGATATTCAGCAAAGAAAACCTAGAAGCAGCAGTCAAGACATATTGGTTAAGAACTGTGAGAATAGTATCACAGAAACCTAGAAAGAAGACAATGACTGATGATTTAAAAGACTACAGAAAAGTAAAGAAAGATGAGAATCGAAAAAAAAGCTTATTAGATTTTGCAGTCAAGATCTCATTGGTAACTTGAGAGAATTGTTTTGGTTGAATAAAGCAATCTGAAGCTAGATTGTATGGAGTTAATAATAGAGTGGTAAGAGAGGAAGTAGAACAATGGATTGTAGATAGCTTCTCAAGGAATTTAGCCTCAGAAGCAAGGGGAGATATAGATGACACCTGTAAGGTAAGGGTAGCTTCAATGATTTTTTGAGAATTGGGAAGACATGAGCAAGTTTGTAAGTAGTAGGAAAAGAGACAATTTAGTAGAAAGAAACTGAATATAAATGAGAGTGATAGATGACAGAGAGGGCAATCTGCTGGAGAATAAAGTGAGATTACTTGAGCCAGTAGAGGGTTTTTTTTAGGTAAGGAGAAGGTTCATTTCTTCCTGTGAGAAGGGGAAGCAGAAATAGTTGGCAAAAGTATCTGAGTGATGTGAGATCAGGAATAAGGGAGAAGAAGAAACTCAAATGGCCTTTATTTTTTCCAGTGAAATATGTAAAGTGATACTCAGCTGAGAGGAAAGGAAGATGGGAATCTATAAGTGATTTGAAGAGGGGTGAAAAAATTTGGAAAAACCTCAGTGGTGAGTGAACTTAGGGAGGTATAAAAATATTACCCTGCTGCAGGGAGGGCCCAGTTGAGATTATGTAACATGAATTTCTAATTAGATCCATTCAGCACAGTTTCATGATTTTCTCTGACTTCATTTGGTAGCATGTGAATAAAAGTAAATGGTGGGAGTGATCCAAGGCTCAGGCATGTCAGGGCAAGATCAGTGATGGCATAAGGGAGCAGAGTCCCTTACCAAGGAATCTCAAGATCAGAGGACATGGAGGGATGGTCATGACTGCTGGACTCAGAAGTCACAGTGGGGAACAAGGTTTTTTCCAACTCCCCTTCCTTGACCAGTGAATGTGTCAAGAAATGAGTAACAGTGCAATCTGTGCTGGAAAGTATGGCCATGTAGGCTGTGTCACCAGAGAAGGTCAGGTCCCTGTGAATGAATGAAGGTAGAAGAACTGGGAAAGGAAAAGATGAAAAAGAAGTTTATTACTTCTGGACCAAGCATTCCAAAGAAGACAGTGGAAGCAGGGGGTTAATTTAGAGTGAGATACTGGTAGTGTTGAGAAGGATGGGAATAAGGGATAGAGAGGGAGAGAGAGAGATTCTTGAATAATGACATCTGTTGAGGGGGCAGCCCAGAATCATTTGGATGAGGAGAGTATGACAGAGTGGGAATTTGTCAGTGAGAATTCTGTTAATCATTGATGCATGAGTTGAGGTAGGTTATCAACACCTGGCTTTAGCATGGAGTCATCTCAGGGTTTTAGACAGCTCAGGTGAGAGGACCAGTAGCAAGAGTTGATAGAAAAGTATTTCTATTTTTTACCCTAGGGCAGAAATATATGTCAGGGAGTAAGCATTTATTAACGACTAACTTTGTGCCAGTCATTGTACTGGGTGCTAGGAATACAAATAAAAGCAAAAAAGAAAGATACTCCCTACCCTAAAAGAGTTTAGTGTCCAATGGGGAAGATAACACATAAAAAGAAGCTAAAGAAGAGAGAGCAGGATACAGGTACTTGGAGTGGAGTGATACCATTCTTGAGTCAAAGTTCTGGGAGCACAGTGCCTGACATATAGTAGGTGCTATAGAAATGCTACGATGATGATGATGATGATGATGATGATGATGATGATGATGATGATGACGATGACGACGATTATCACTATGGCTAGTCCTATCTCCCCTTACTCTTGAAGGTCAAGGGAGTTTTCTCCAGGGGGAAGTAGTCATGACCACAACCCAACTCTCTCAAGGCACTAGAGGAAGTCATGGCATTAAAGGTATAATTACTTATCATTTTTCACCATGGCCCCATCAATGTTCTTCCTATTTACAAAAAATCAGTCACAATGAAACCCTTGACTTAAACAGGTCTCCAAATTAGTGATCCGGCTAACCAGGTTGAGAAACCTCACACCCACAATTTGATTAGCTATAAGACAAATAATATACAATTTCTGTAGAGCCTTCAAATAATTCTTTGATTTGTACTTTCTTAGCTATATCCTTTAAAATCATGAAAACAGTCATATGCAAATGAGCTAGGAGACATAGATGTACTGCAGTCATCTTTGCCTCAATCAGTGCTCTTGTCACTAAACTGTTTTCAAACATGCCTCAGCATATTAATTTGTTTTTTCAGAAGTCCTGAGAATGGTTTGAAGATGCTTTTCATGTACAAATATCCTTTCTCTGCCTTTCACCAACTTAAACATCCACATATGAAATATATTTTGCATAAGGAAGAACATTTAAATCAAATATAAATAGATAACTACAGATTACCAAATCAGTATATTTTAAAGTTTAGGAATTATACAGTGTGATAAAGTGTAAAAGCTGTGTGATCTGTAAAGCAAAACCAGCTCACTACATTGATAAAATCACGAGTCATGAAAGCATTAAAGTCCTATTGTTCAGTGTAAATTTCTAGCTATTTGGAGCCATACTTTTTCTACACAATGAAAATGCAAGTAACACAATGTAAAAATTATTTCTTGTGGTCAACACCTCTCTCTTATATTCATTCTTCATATATATATATATATATATATATGTATAAAACATCAGGCTATTCATGTTATTGACCCACAATAATAAGATATTCCTATTGACAGCGATCTTAAAGAACTTTGATATTAGGAAGCCTCTCCAACTAAGGAGGAACTGTGGAACCATGAAGTCAGGTATCCTGGGTTCAAATTCTACCTCTTGTGCTTACTACACATATGACCTTAAGTTACTCCTTGGCCCTAAGTTTTCTCAACTTCTAAGTTCCCTTCCAGATCGCTTTGATTCTCTGGTCCTATGATCTAGAACAAAGCATGATGAAAAGTCTAATTGTTCATACTGAAAATGAAGCCCATGGAAATTTTCCCAGCAGAAAACTGAAGAGGCAACCAATTGAATTAGTTTATTAATGTATTAATCTTAGATAGATGCTAAGGAGACACAGTAACCTGTGTTCAAAATTGAATAAAGGTGGAGGGACTAGCTGGATCTCCTTTTTCAAGCATATCATACTTTTGGTTGCTCCCAACTGCTTACTACTGTAAAAGTCTATGCCTGTCTCATTAATGCAGGTACATTCTTGATTATATATACTTCCAAATTATGGTAATAACTAGTCAAAATGATGCATTGCCAAAAAAGATGAGTAAAACATTTATTGAAGGCATAACATGAAACCTAGATGTAACATGTTTCCAGAGATAATTCATGTGTAAGAAGTGGCATAAAACAAATTACTGAAAGCATTTGGTCACCATGTAGGAAGAGGAAGGGGAGGAATAGTTATGTAATCAGAAACAATTGATAGACATCATGAATTGGCATCCCTGATATATTCAAAGAATTTCAGGAAAGTCTCTTTCACATGGATTCTTTGAGGAAGTTTTATGGAAAAACATTAAGAATTGCATAGATGAATCCCTCTTCTACATCTTAGCCCCTTAAACTCTTGAAGAGAGCCACCCTGCTACCCATTGTGTCCTCTTCTCTCCAGGCTAAACAGTGAAAGTTCCTTCAACTAGTGCTTATATGGCATAGTCTCCAGTCTTCTTATTAATATTATTGTTCTCCTCCTTCCTAAAAGGGGACACCCAGAACTGAACATAATACTTGAAATACGCCTTAATCAAGACAAGTTTGGTGGGGCAATCACTTCCCTTGTTTTGAATATTTTCTGTTAATATAGCCTAAAGTCATGTGGAAGAGGTATTGTACTTGGTCTACTTAGCCTTTAAGGGCATGATTGGAAGCAATGGGTAGATATTGCAAAGAGCCAATTTCATAGTTGATAAAGAGGAAATTTTTCTAATAATTAAAATTATCTACAAGTGGAGAAGAGAGAAAAAAAGGAAAGGAGCTATGATAGAGATAAAGGTCAAGAATGGTGACAATGAAAAGGACATGGTGAAGAAGTGGTCTGAATGAGAGAACAAGGTTTCAAAACTCTGATGAGGAGAAAGTATCCAGAAGGAGGGACTGATCAACAATATTAGGTGCTATAGAGTGGTAAAGAAAGGTGACTCCTGAGAAAAGTTCATTGGATTTAGAAATAACAATGACCTTGTAGAAGGTAGTCTCCATGGAGAGTAGGTTTGAAAGTCAGATTTCTAAAGAATTAAGAAAGGAATAGGGGTTGAGAAAGTGAAAGCCACTAGTCATACCCTAAGTACTTCCAGGAAGAAGTTCTACCTAAGCTGATGAGAGAGAGAGAGACAGAGAGAGACAGAGGGAGAAAGAGAGACAGAGAGACAGAGAGAGACAGAGAGACAGAGAGAGTCAGAGACAGAGAGAAAGACAGAGGGAGACAGAGAGAGAGAGAGAAAGAAGAAGAAAAGAAGAATAATAAGAAGAACACCACCACCACCACCACCACCACCACCATTTTTACAGGAATTGTAGAAACTCTACATTCTTGAGTTGACTGTATTAGGCCTCATTTTGGTCACCTATATTATGAGTGGATTGATTACAATCATTTCTAATTTCCCTTCTAATGCTAACATTTTCTAACTAGTATTTAATAAGATATATTCACAGACACGTGAGTACTCCTGGAATGTTCATCAATGATAATAATTTTTTTTCGTTTCCCAACTATCCAAACAGCAATGGGAAGTACAGTAGTCAAGAGGAATTAAAAAGAAGAAAAAGAGAAAGAAAAGATGGAAAATAGAAGAAGGAAAAGAAAGAGGAGAAAAAAGAGAAAAAGAAACATGAAAAATAGAAAAAGGAAGAGAGAAAAGAGGAATGGGAGTTGGTACAAATGGCATGAAGAAAATTATATTTTCTTATTCTCAGGGGACCTGTGGGAAGGAAACGGAATAAGCATTTGTATAACATTTATATAACACAGGCTCTGTGCTGCCTTTTGCAAAATTATTTGCTTTAATACTCATAACAATCCTGTAAGCTGCTATTATCTTGATTTTATAACTGAGGGAACTGAGACTGAGGTTAAATAACTTGCCCAGGGCTATACCTATTAAGTATCTGAGGCTGGAGTTGAAATTGGGTTCTTACTCACTTCAGGCTATACCACCAGCTGCTTCATAGAACTCTCCTCACTCATTCTTCCCTTCACTTCTCCTTATATCTTGAGCATGAGGGCTACTAGAAATATTCCTTTCTGAATTAGAGTTGTCAAACTTAATGTTGCAGGAGGTATGGGACTGAGAAACACGTCTTTCTCTGTGTCTCCATTTATGTTTCTATAAACAACGGGAAAAAAAACCATTCTCCTATTTAGTATATTACAGAAATGTTTTTTAAAGTATGGCTTCTTTAAGTGGAAATTTTTTTATAAGTTTAAGAACATTTAGCTGTTAGAAGGGGAAAGTTGGTTTGAAAATGATAGATTCAATCCACCTTTAGCTGTCCAGCTAAGCTCATGGATTTTGCTCTCTCTCAGGCTAACAGGGCAACTGATAGTTCTAATCTCGATGAACACATTTTTTTGTCCTCTTAGACTACCAGAGTCCACCTCTAGGAATTGTTAACTAAATAACGCTATCTGCTCATGGCCACAGAAATAATATCCAAATGAATCTGAATGAGCTACACTTTGACCACGTGGGTGAGATTTTTGGATTAAAATATTATTCAGCAAGTATGACTATGTGAATTCATTCATGCACACATGGTCAGATGCAACAAGTTAATGGAGGCAGCTCAGCTAATGTTGCTGAATAATCAAGTAATGAAATTCCCCATTCTCCAGAACTTTAAATCCCATATCTCCTCTTTTTCTATTCATTGCAGTGTATTGACACATGATGTTAGGGGAAGGGATGGGAAAACCACTTTGGGGAAAGTAGATTTGAAATGGGAGACCCAAGAATCATATTATGCAAATCTTCCATCAAAATTACCCCAAATTGAATTTAAATTACACCTTTCCACACAGCATTAGGTATTGAATATAAGAAAGGAGCTGAAAAGCATAGAATACTGAAAGCTCTCTGTGACTCTGACTTTCATTCAGAGGAAGGGTAATGGGAAGTAAGACCATTCAGTGAAAAAGAGACCGAGGGGAAACGAAAGGGAGCCAAGAATATGTGTGATCAATAGACAGATAATAAAGATGCAATATTTTACAGAATGAAGATTCTATGTATTTTGATAACAATTATATTTTTTCTGTTATAATACGATGTATTTTTTATATATTTTTTGCTTTGGAGGACCTGCAAGTTATATTCTGTAAGTGTAGTAATGTAGAAATTATACTTCTTATACTTAGAGAAACCAAACCCAGTTAATTAGCTACCAAGAAGAGAAAAACATATGTCTTATTTACTCAGGATTGGTCCTTGGGTATCTCTTCTCATGATTAAGCATTTTTAGTTCTTTCAAATCATACTCATATGGCATGGTTTTGAGTTCCTTCATGATCTATCTTCTAGCATAGTTTGTGGTACATATGAGGTACTTAAATGGGTGTCAATTGATTATCAAGTCCCTTTAACAACCTAGTCAAGTTCTTGGTCCGTCTTCTCTGGATGAATTCCTAAAATGTAATATCAAGAATTGGGCATACTTTTCTAGGTATGGTCTGTCCTAGAAAGAGTGTAATGGGACTGACATCTCCCTTGTTCTGATCTTTGTATAACTAGAAGAAACAGGTACATTTGTGTTTTTGGCTACAATATCACACTAAATATCAAATTAAGCAGTGCATTAATATTTCAAAAAATTTCTCATTAATTGTTTCTGGCTATACTCAACTACTGTCCCCTAATTTCTTTAGTTTATTTTTTGAACTTTATTGCAGAGCTTTTTTTTCTTCCTATGACATCATAATTAACTGGGAAACAGCATAATTAATTTCACTGGCTAAAATTCATTCCTCCACATGATTCTGAACTGCAGAGGCTCAAAAGAATTTCATGGTACTGGTAGAGCAGAAGGTGAAGTCCAAATAAGATTGGGTAAATTGAGTCCATTAAAAATGTATATTGACTCAATTGTGTCATGCAATTGGATGGGAGATCACTGAAGAAATTTTTCAGTATCCATCTTGGATGGATGGGCCTGCTTTAAGGCTAATAGGTAGGGCACAGAACTAGATCTAAAAAGAAGAGTGTGTTGGGTTGAATTTAGGAAACTGTAAAGATCTCAAGGTGTACCATGCTTCCAAAGCCCATCTTTTTAAAACTAATATTCTCCTATTGATGATATAGGACTGTCATTCACAGAACACTATAATTGCAGAGAAATCAAATTTATCAGTGACTCAAAGGGCAAGAGAAAAATACATAGTAAACATAAGCAGACCACAGCATTTTACTAAGAATGATTTGTATTCAAGAAGTTGAGAATGAAAAGAAGAAGGTGTCATGATTATTTAGGCAGTGAGATCAAAGAGTGGATAGACTACCAGTTTTAGAATTAGGAAGGCCTGAGTCCAAATCTAGCCCTAGATAGTTACTGTGTGACCTGAATTGAAATTTGTCCTTGGACATAAGCTGCCAATTAGCTTCTGTTTGTCTCATTTTGCACATCTGTAAAATTGGGATTATAAAAATACTTATTTCCTAGGATTTTTGTGAGGATAAAATGGGATAATATTTGGGAAGCACTTTGCAAACATTAAAGTGTTATATCAATGGCAGCTAATATTATATTACCATTATATGTACCAATTCCTGTTATTCCCCTCCATTATGATGGTTTTCTCTTGCCTCTTTTATATGAGATAATTTACCCTATTCTGTTTCTCCCTGTCTCCTCTCATTATATTCCTCTCTCACTTCTTAATTTTGTTTTTAGATATCACCCTTTCCTATTCAACTGATCCTGTTCCCACTGTGTATGTATACATGTTCACATATATACACATACACATATGTGTTTATATGCACATATACATCCTCCTATATAAACATATATATGTATGTATATGTATAAATTATATATGTTTATATATACACACACATTTATATTGCCTTCAACTATCCTCATACTGAGAAAAGTTTTATAAGTTACAATTATCATTTTTCCACATAAGCATGTAAATAGTTCAACTTTAATAAGTTCTTTATGATTTCTTTTCCCTGTTTACCTTCTCATGCTTCTCTTGCTTCTTGTATTTGAATGTCAAATATTTTATTCAACTCTGGTTTTTTCAGCAAGAAGGCTTGAAAGTCCTCTGCCTTATTGAATGACCATATTTTCCCCTGAAACATTATACTCACTTTTGCTGGGTAGGTGATTCTTGGTTTTAATCCTAGCTCCTTTGACTTCCAGAATATCATATTCTAAGCCCTTCAATGCGTTAATGTATAAGCTGATAGGTCTTGTGTTATCCTGATTGTGTTTCCACAATATTCAAATTGTTTCTTCTTGGGTGCTTGTAATATTTTCTCCTTGACCTGGTAACTCTGAAATTTGGCTATTACATTTCTAGGAGTTTTCTTTTTGGGATCTTTTTCTTTTTCTTTTTTTCTCTTTTTAAAAATATTTTTAAAATTTGTTTTCTTGTTTACATCATTCATTTTCATTACATTTTTGAGTTGCAAATTTTCTCCCCATCTTGCCCCTGTCCCAACCCTAAAACAGCAGTCCCATTGTAAAGCCCCTCCCCTGCTCTGCTCTCTTACTTTCTGGCAGGGCAGGGAGGGTCTCGCTATCCTAGCCCCTGTATATCTTAATTCCTAGTTGCAGGTATTGCACAGCTTTAAATTCTAGATTCTTTTGATTCCTCCCTTGCCACCCACCACCACTGGAAGGACAATCAATTCAATACAGGCTGTGGATGTGTGATCATACAGGACATCTCCATAGTGGACATATTGTGATAGTGCTCATCTGTCTCTCCTACCTATCCCTCCCCCCACCTTGTTCTGTTCTCTACCTTGTCCCTGTCCCTTTACTGAAGTGTGTGCTTCCAGCATCCCTTACCCAGACCCTGCCCTCCCCTTCGTCATACCCCCTCTCATCCCCATGCCCCCTACTCTCCTGTGTGGCATGATGCCCAGTTTAGAGTTTATGCTATTTCTTCCCTAAGCCAAATTCAATGAGAG
>CM053596.1:128400524-128440144 GCA_028646575.1 Pseudocheirus occidentalis | reverse complement strand
ACAGGGACAGGGACAGGGAGGAGCTCCCTGCCCTGCTAGAAAGCTAGAGAGGTGTTGGAGGAGGGCATAAAAGGGAACAGATTGTGGGAGGGGTCTTACAGTGGGATCAATGTTCTGGGCTGGGGGGTAGGGACAAAAAAAAAAGAAATTATCAGGAAAAACTGCCCTGATATCCTAGAACCAATGGGTAAAATAGAAATTGAAAGAATTCACCAATAACCTCCTGAAAGAGATGCCAAAATGAAAATTTCCAGAAATATTATAGCTAAATGCCAGATCTCTCAGGTCAAAAAAAGAAAATTTTACAAGCAACCAGAAGGAAACAATTCTAATATTGTGAAGCCCAGTCAAGATAACACAAGATTTAACAGCTTCAATATTAAAGGATTAGAGGGTTTGGACCATGAGACTCTGAAAAAGAAAGGAACTAGGATTATAACCAAGAATCACCTATCTATCAAAACTGAGTGTAATCCTTCAGGAGATAAAAAATGAATATGTAATGAAATAGAGGACTTTAAATCATTCTTAATTTAAAAAATAATACCAAAGTTGATTTTTTTAAAAGATATTCAAAACAAGATTCAAGAGAAGCATAAAAAGGTAAATAGGAAAGAGAAAATATATAGAATTCAATTAAGTTAAATGGTTTATATTCCTACATAGGAAGATGATACTTATAATTCCTAAGAACTTGATTAGTTAAAAGTAGTATACATATATAGAGTGCACAGATATGAATTGACTATGATGGGATGACATCTAAATAAATAAAATTAAATTAAGGGGTGAGGGAAAGGGATGAGTATGATTGGATGATATCTATAAAAATGAAACAAAGATGTGAGAAAGAGGGATGTGCTAGAAGAAAGGGGAAGGGAGTGATAGAATGGGGTAAATTATGTCACATAAAATAGATACAAAAGAACTTTTGGAGTAGAGGCAGAAATGGGAGGTGGACAATGCTTGAACCTTTCTCTAATCAGAATTGGCTCAAAGCAGGAATAACGTATACACTTAGTAGTGTATAGAAATCTGTCTCATCCTAGGGGGATGTAAGAAGGAAAGGAGATAAGAAATGGGGGAGGGACTGATACAAGACTGATAGAAGGAAGATTTGCAGAGGCAGCAGTCAGAAGAAAAACACTTTTGAGCAGAGGCAGGATGAAAGGAGAGAGAGAGAGAAGGACAAGTGGAAGAAATAGGTTGGAGGGAAACACATAGTAATCATAACTACGGGGAAAAATTTTTACAGCAAGTTTTTCTGATATAGGCCTCATTTCTCAAATATATGGATAACTGAGAGAACTTGTAAGAATACAAGACATTCCTGAATTGGTTGTTGTCCTTTATACCTGTAAGGAAATACATGAGCAGCTTCCCAAAAGAATGCTATTGTGAACAGTTTTTAAGGTTCTGATTACACAGTACAGTGAACACTCCATTTATTCCATAACCAATCAAGGTAAACATTCACAGCAAATCACAATATGATATTCACAACATTACTTCTTATCACATAAAATCACAATACAGTGTTCCCAACAGCTTGTCTTTAAAATGGCCATATAATTTTCATCAAAGTGGTCACAGTATTTAGAACAAAGAACAAAAGAACAATCATCTGGTATCCCTAAAGAGGTTTGCCTACTTACTCAGTCATTCAGCCATTTCAAAATACAATTTTGAGTCTCCCTCTCATGGGGAAATCATAGGTTAACTTAATCAGTCACTTATCTAGCAGTCAGTCACTAAGTAACATTAATCACTAAATACAAATCATTAGAAAATTTCACAAACCCTCCACCCCTTGGTCTCTAGTAAACTTCAATTTCATCACAGCATTCAATATCCAAGGAGAGGCCTTTTTTCATCTTGACTCAGGGTGGTCTCAGATTCCCTGGATTCCTTTCTATGGTCCCAGCTCCTACCTGAATCTAACAAACAGTCACCTGGATTCAGAGGCAGACAGCTCCCAAGTCCTTGTTTAGTCCTCTGGGTAGTGCCTGTTACACACTGAAGCTGAGAGTCAGTCCCTGCTGCACATTGAAGTTCATAGGGTCCAGCACATCTCAAAACCTTCACAATTTCTGTTTCCAGGAACTTAAGGATCAACCAAGCCACAAACAAACAAAGTCTTATCCCAATCATGCTTCCTCAGTCCTCTGGCAGTTCGGCTAGCCCTAGGACCCAGAAGAAATCTCAGTCTTCCAGGTGGCCTTCCTGACACAAACTTCAGCCTTCACCAGATTCTGATCTCAAGGAAATCCTCTCTCAGTTCTCAGTCAGCTTCCAGATGCTCACTGAGAGAAACTTTCTCTCTCTCCTCCACCAGGAGGCTGCCAGGAGAAAAATTCTCATTCTGACTGTCTCTCTCTGGGGCTCTTCTTCTATATGCACAAAGCATTGGCTTCCTGTTTCAGCCAAACCATTCCCGTTATGTCAGCAACAGGAGACAGAGTTCACACCCTCTGCCTCTTAGCCACAAAGGTTTGTTTAGTTACTAAGGGCTAAGTACCTGCTTACTTGACATAACAAAAAGGGGTCTTCACATTTAAATTAATTGCCATTACAATACCTGAAGAGGACCAAAATGACAGTACATTGGGTGTCAAAATACAATGTGCAACATGGTTGATAGATCAAAACAAGCTTGGAAGACTCTACCAAAGGTCAGACACAGATGGTCCATATGAACCTTTGGAGTGGAGATGTCTACAGATTTACACATCTCACATTCTTTTGAACTACTGAAATTCTGCTTTGCTCATAGAGGACAGTACCTTCTTTGATGCAGGCATGACATGTTTGATGGCCCTGTGCCAATATCTCCCATGTCTCACAATCAATATCAAAGTTCTTCAGAGAGACTTTGAGAGTGTCCTTTTGTCACTTCCGACCTCCATGTGAGCATATGCCTTGCGGGAGTTGTCTGCAAAATAGTCATTTAGGCAAATGTATGTTTGGCATTCAAACAGCATAGCTAGCCCATTGGAACTGTGCTCTTTGCATTAGGGTTTGAATGCTTGGCAGTTCAGTTCAAGAAAGGATCTCAGTATCTGGTATTTTATCTTGCCAGGTGATCTTCAGAATCTTTCAAGGACAATTTAAATGTCTAGGTTTCAAAGGTGTACAGCAATGAGGCCAGTACAATTGACTCTGTAGACCTTCATTTTGGTAGGCAATCTAATACCTCTTCTTTCCTACATTTTCCTTCAGAACTTTTCAAACACCAAGATAGCTCTAGCAATGTGTGAATCAACCTCATTATCTGTGTTTCCATCCCTGGGAAGTATACTGCCAAGGTAAATGAACTTATTCACAGTATTCAACATATCTCCATTTGTTATAAATAATGGTTCCATGTATGTATGGTGTGATACTGGCTGGTGGAGAATATGTATTTTCTTGGTGTTAATTGTTAAGCCAAAATTAGTACAAGCAGCAGAGAATCAATCCATACTTTGTTGAATCTCGGCTTCAGAGTTTGCTTTGAGTGCCAAATAAGCTTCAAACAAAAAATCATGAACCAACTCCATCCGTCTTGGCTATAGCCTTTTCAAGTTAAATAATTTACCCCGTCAGTTCTGTAGCTGACCTTGATGCCATTTTCATTCTTGTTGAAGCTTTTTGACAACATTGCTGGAAACATCATGCTAAGAAGCATGAGAACAAGCACACAGCCCTGTTTTACTCCATTGGTAGCTGGGAAAGTATGAGATCATCATCTATTATACAGAATCCTGGCAAGCATGCCCTCATGAAACTGACATGCCATACTGATGAGCTTCTCTGGGCAACCAAATTCAGTCACGATCTTCCTCAAGCCCTTTTGACTAACAGTATCAAAATGCTTGGGCAGATGAACAAACAATGTATACAGACCTCTATTCTACTTCTGGCATTTCTCCTAGAGTGTTGCATAGCATAGGGAACATTTGTTGGTCCTTTCTGAAGCCCCACTTTGCTGGTGAAGGAAAAACCTCTTAAGGAGGACTCTGGCAAGAAATCTTGCTGACAATGACTAAGACACACACACACACACACACACATACACACACACACACCCCTATGACTGTCACAGGACAACCCATTTATTTTTCCTTTATAGAGATGTATCATGGAGGCATCTTTGAACTCTCAAGGGATAATTACCTTTTGCCATATAACCCAGAAGATTTTGATCAGTTCTTCTATGAAGGGTAGACCCCCTGCCTTTGTAAATCTTAGTTGGAATAGAATCAGTACAGTGGATAGAGAACCCACCAAGGCTGGAGTCAGGAAGACTCATATTCCTGAGTTCAAATCCAGCCTCACACACACTTAAAGCTGTGTGACTTCAGGCAAGTCACATAACCCTGTTTGCCTCATTTTCCTCATCTGACAAATGAGCTGGAGAAGGAAACAACAAACCACTCTAGTATCATTCACCAATTTTAAAATGGTCAAAGGATATGAACAAGTAGATTTTAGATGAAGAAATCAAAGCAATCTAGAGTCATTTGAAAAAAATGCTCCAAATCACTGTCAATTAGAGATACACAAATCAAAACAACTCTATAGTTCCACCTCACACCTGTCAGATTGGCTAATATGACAGAAAAAGAAAATGACAAATGTTGGAGGGAATGTGGGAAAATTAGGAAACTAAAACTCTGTGGGTGGAGTTCTAAAGTGATTCAACCATTCTGGAAAGCAATTTGGAATGATACCAAAAAGGATATAAAACTGTGCATACCTTTTGACTCAGAAATACCACTACTATGTCTATATCAGAAGAGGAGAAAGGAAAATGACTTGTATGTGCAAAAATATTCATAGTGCCACTTTATGTGGTGACAAAGAATTGGAAATTTAGGGGACATTCATCAATTGGAGAACAGCTGAACAAGCTATGCTATATGATTTTTATGGAATACTATTGTGCTATCAGAAATGAGAAGCAGAATGCTTTCAAAAAAACCTGGAATTGGTTTGAACTGGTGCAAAGCAAAGTGAGCAAAACCAGGACAACATTGTGCATTGTTGTCAACAACACTGTAAAAGTAACAGTGTGATTATCAATATCATATCATTACCAGTTGTGAATGATTTAGGTATTCCCAGCAATAGAATGATCCAAGGCAATTCTGAAGGACTTATGATGAAAAATTACAATTCACCTTTGGAGAAAGTACTGGTGGTATGGTGGTATCTAAATGCAGAGCAAAGCAAACTTTTTTTAATTTTATTTTTCTTGGGGTTTTTTTGTCTATATTTTCTTTCACAACACAACTAATATGGAAATATATTTTGCTTGACTCCCCATGTATAACCTATTTCAAGTTATTTGTCCTTTCAATAAGGGAGGAAGGTAAGGAGGGAGAGAATTTAAATGATAAAAATTGGTTTTACAACTATTGGGGAAATAAAATGTTTTTAAAAGATTATTGATTCTATCAGTTTTTCTTTGATCCCTCATTCTTTGCTATTAGATCATTTAGTTTCCAATTAATTTTTAATCTATACCTACAAGGCCTTTATTGTATGTAATTTTGTTGCATTGTGACCTAAAAAAGCTAAAAGAGGTGTATTTAATATGTCAGCATTTGTTTGTGAGGCTTTATGCCCTAATTCATGGTCAGTTTTTTTTTTTTAAATAGTCTATGTACCATTGAAAAAAGGTACATTTCTTTCTATCTGCATTCAATTTTCCAAACAGGGTCGTTTATATCTCACTTTTCTAAATTCTGTTCATCTTGACTTTTTTCTTATTTTATGATTAGATTTATCTTGTTCTCAAAGGGGTAAATTGATATCCCCCACTAGCATAATTTTACTGTCTATTTCCTCCTACAACTCATTTAATTTTTCCTTTAAGAATTTGTAAGCTATGCTATTTGGTGCAAATTGACATTATTTCATTACCTATGCTGCCTTTTAACAAATACCGTTTTACTCTGTTCATAGTTTATCTCTGTTAATTAGGTCTATTTATGCTTTTGCTTTTTTCTGAGATCATGATTGCTATCTCTGCCTTTGGGGTTTTTTTCAGTTTAATGAAGGATAATAAATTCTTCTTCAATTCCTTATATTTTTTTGGAGGGGAGGAAGGGAAGGCAATTGGGATTAAATGATTTATCCAAGGTGACACAGCTAGCTAAGTGTCAAGTGTCTGAGGCTGGATTTGAGCTCAGGTGACTCCAGGGCTAGTTCTCTATTCACCATATTGCCTACCTGCCCCTCTATTCCCTTATTTTAACCCTTATTTAACCCTGTGCCTTTCTGTTTCAAATGTGTTTTCTATAAACTACATATTGTTGGATTTTGAGTTTCTGACCCATTATACTATTCAATTCTGTTTCATGGTTCAATTCATCCCATTCACTTTTATTTTTTTGGAGGCGGGAGATAATTGGGGTTAAGTGACTTGCCCAGGGTCACACATCTAGTGTCAAGAATCTGAGATTGTATTTGAACTCAGGTCCTCCTGACAACCTCTGTCCACCATGCCACCTAGCTGTCCCCATCCCATTCACTTTCACAGGTATGATTACTGTGCATTTCCCTCCATCCTATTCCCTTCTGTTTAGCCTTCTTTTTTTTCTTTTACCATGGCCCTCCTAGAAAGTCTTTTTTTTTGCTTCTGTCTACTGTATCCCTTAATCTTCCCTCCCTTTAATAACCCCTTCCTTTTTCTTATCCCATTCACCACCTACTTCCCTATTTGTAGAATAGATTTCCATACCCAACTAAAGTGTGTGCAAATATTTTTCCCTCTTTGAACCTTCTCTTTGAGAGAAGGTTCCATTTTCCAGCTCCATTTCCCCCTCCCTTCACCCTATTTTCTTCTCCATGATCAAAATTCTTCCTTGTGTGTCTCTCTTATGTGAGACACACATTCTTTCTCTACCTTCCACTTTTTCCCAGCACATTAGCCTTCCATTTATTTTTTGGGATTATTCCAACATAATAGACACACCCCTACCCTTTGTCAAAGACCTCTTCTAACTACCTTAAATGATGATGAAGTTTGTGTAGTTTACATGAATCATTTTCCCAGTTGGGAATGTAAACACTTTAATGTTATTAAGTCTCATGATTTCTAATTCATGTTTAGCTTTTTATGCCTCTCTCATTTCTTCCTTTGGAATGTCACATTTTATATTTGGCTCTGGTATTTTCATCAGGAATCCCTGGAAGTCCTCTATTTCACTAAATGTGCTTTTCCCCCCATTAGATTATATTTATTTCTCCTGAGTAGGTTATTCTTGTTTGTAATTGCAGGTTCTTTGTCTTCTGGAGTAGTGTATTACAAACCCTCCTCTTCTTTATGGTGGTAGCAGTTAATTCTTGTGTGATCCTGACTGTGGCTCCATGATATTTGAATGGTTGCTTTCTGGCTTATTTCAGTACTTTCTCCTTGACCTGGGAGGTCTAGAATTTGGCTGTAATATTCCTGGGAGTTTTAATTTTTGCAATTTCTTTCAGGAGGAAATCAGTGGATTCTTTCCATCTCCATTTTTACAGTTTTCCTTTATAATTTCTTGACATATGATGTCCAGGCTATTTTTTTAAAATCATGGCAACTTTCAGGTAGCCCAATAATTCTGAAATTTTCTCTCTTTGGTCTGTTTTCTATTTCTATGTAAATGTTGGGTCCTTCTTACTTCTAAGGTGGGGAGGTTATTACTGTCCTAAGCTTCAGGCTTTTTTCTCCTACTGTTTTCACAATTAGTTTTTTAGTCCTGTAAGTTTCCAGTGCTTCCAAAGAGATATAATTTGGCCCAAGATGTTGTCACTACCTTCTTGGTCTACACTCCAAGCTCCTGCTCCTTTGTGAACATAAGCACTCCTGTCTACCCTAAAAGTATGAACCACAACTCAAGCCCCTGCTCTCTTGAAACTTCAACCATTTCTCTCCATCCTAGGAGTGTGATTTGGAACTGGGTTGGTGCCTGTGCCCAATTGGTTGATCCTGTGCCCAGTTCTAGTACATGGGTCCTCCAGAATCTCTTTCTGGCTGGGTGTTCAATATCTTTACTGTTTCTGAAAGCTTCTGGCATTGCTACTGCTGCTACAGTAGCCCACCAGGCTCCCAAGTGGTAGTGCTGTACTGTGCTCCCCAGCCAAGCCCTCTATCCCCATGCCACAGACCGCTCCTTCTGTCTTTCAAAGCTGTCCTGTGTTAGAAAAATGTCTCACCCCAATATTTTGCTGGTTATGCTCCTTTATAATTCAATTTGATATGCTATTTTTAAAGTTTTTTAGAGGGAAAGATTGGAAGAGGTCAGCTAGAGTTCCCTTTACTCCACCAACTTGGCTCTGCCTCTGGTGAAGAGTCTACAAATTTCGCAAGGGCAGTCCTTGGATAACAGACACATATAGTTCAATTCTGTCTTTTCCAGGATTCAAGAGCTTTCTGCCTTTTCATATAACCTATTAGAGCTGAGTCTGTGAAAAGACAGGATCACTTCAAGGCCTCTGATAAACCATCATAAGTAATGTTTATCAATTCTATAAAATCAAATGGCTATAGAATAAAGAAATACCTTCTGTAAAACTAGGAGGTTGGACTAGATCGGGTGTTCTTGGCCATTTTTGTGTTATGGACTCCTTAAACTATGGAACCCTTTCAGAATATTGTTCAAAGTAGAAAATTAAATAAATAGGATTACAAAGGAAACAAATCATATTGAAATAAAAATCATCTTTTTTTTAAGTTTCTTTACCCTAGACTGAACTCTTAGACTTGAAAATGGCTGAGGTGTCTCTTGGCTCTAACATTGTTGCTGTAGAATTCCTTCCTGCATACAGTCAATATCATACACCTATTACTTTCTGAAGGCGTAGCCATGTAACAGAACCAGAGGCACATAATAACTTGCTACCATAATAACTTGCAAATCAATGCAGATCATAAACAAAAATGTATTTTTATTCTTTCAGTTAACACTCTATTTTCATGATCTTTGCTTACACAACTATAAATGTCAATTCTCATTCAGAAATATCCATTTCCTTTGGAAATTTTGCTAGAATATCTGACCCTCCAAGGCATTATAGTGAGGTCTGTATATCAATCACTGACTTTCTGTGAAAGTATTTCTTTTTTCCTCCCTGAAATTTATTTGACATTAATGCCTATACCCAGTGAGTCCTTGATCAGGCATTATGGCATAGCATAAAATGGAAAGACTTTTCAGGTTTTATTATGCCCTTCACAATCCTAAAACCTCAACTAAGTCCCTCTCTCACTTTTCTCTTTGTCAGGTCACATATCCCTCTATTCTGTAATTTTTCATTTTCTGTATGAGTCCTGTCAGAGCTATAGCCCTCTTCATTGCCCTCTCTTGAATGCTTCTGTTTTTGTCTGAAAGTTTCAACTTCTAATGCTTGAATGGCAGCATTTTTCAAAAAGTTTCCATATGGCTGTAAAAGTGTTATAAGATATTATATCTTGCTTCTATCATTTGTTCATTCAATGGATATTTGTGGCACCTGCTCCTTCCTTTGACATGCAGAGAACTTCTAGATAAGCTACCCCATGTTTGCTGCACTCTGTGGATTTTCCAGAAACAACAGGGCTGATCCTTTCCTATGTTCCATTTTGTTACAAGTATAATTTAAGTATTGCATTAACTATGAACCATGGAACGCAACAGAGACTGGACAACTGAAGTAGAGCCCAAGTTTTCTTAAACTGTGTGTCCATGAGCTTTAAAAATAAATGTTGATGGATTTATTTTTAAGAGAATCGGTTTCCTATGTAATGCTATGTATTTTATTTTATGAATTAAAAAAAAACATTATTCTCAGGGCAGGTGAGTAGCTTAGTGAATAGAGCACTGGCTCTGGAGTCAAGAGAACCTAAGTTTAAATCCAACCTCAGACATTTAACACTTACTAGCTGTGTGACCTTGGGCAAGTCACTTAACCCCAATTGCCCTGACTTTACCCCTCTAAAAAGACCCAAAAAACCCCCACATTATTCTGTGAAGGAAGGGATATGTAGATTTTTACCAGATGCTAAAAGGGAGCATGATGCAAAACAGTTAAGAACCCTTAAAGATGTTAGCCCAAAAAGCAATGGCAAGACATGGCAGATCTAAACAGACCACAATACATTCCAAATAAAGAATTATGAAAGAAAATCAGACAACATATAGTAATGGATAGAGCACTTGACTTTGAGTCAGGAAGACCTGAACACTAATTACACCTCACACACTTATTAGCTCTATGACTTTAGGCAAGCCACTTACCCTCTTTGGCCACAACTTCTTCATTTCTAAAATGAGGGAATTGAATGAACTCAGTGCCCTCTGAGATCCCTTCTAGCTCTAAATCTATGATCCTCTGATTAAGTGACCCTAAGAATAAAGAAGATGGATTGGTTTAGTGCCAATACAATATTTACAGTGCCCATGATCACAATAAAGATTGTGACAGTCACATGTGAAATCAAGGAATAGATAGCCCATGTGACCCTCTGGTATCCTTGCAAATATTAAAAGGATTCAAAGGAGTCCCCTCCCCCTAAAAAAAGCTAGATGAAGCTCCTGTGGTAATGAATTAGAAGACAAAAACAAAAAACTAGAAAAAATGGGCAGGCACTGAAAGATTCTGATCTGTATCATGGGAGAAAGTGAATACATTTATTAGATGATAAATGCATTGGAACAGATAAGTATTTGAGTATTCCAATAAGTAAGCATCTTACCGATATTTTTCAACATTTTTTGAACATATACAGTGATCATCCTTCCTCACAGATGTCTTGTGTAGCAATGTTTTCTTTGTGTTACAGACACCTCCAGAGAAAAAGCCTCAGGAAAGCGGAGACATGGATTTATCACTGAATTGTAGACACAACTTTATATTTTTGTTTTTGGTGGGTTTTTTTAACAAAGGAAAGGAAGAAGAGGATTAAAAGGTGAAGAAGAAGAAGAAGAAGAAGAAGAAGAAGAAGAAGAAGAAGAAGAAGAAGAAGAAGAAGAAGAAGAAGAAGAAGAAGAAGAAGAAGAAGAAGAAGAAGAAGAAGAAGGAGGAGGAGGAGGAGGAGGAGGAGGAGGAGGAGGAGGAGGAGGAAGAAGGAGGAGGAAGAAGGAGGAGAGGGAAGAAGGAGACTTTTTCCTTGAGGCGAGCAGGGCAATGCATGCAAAAAGAAAAAAAAATTATCTGAAATATAAATATAAAATATAAAAGTCCAGTCCCACTCCCACTCTCAAGGAGATGGAAATTCTTCACTAGAAACTAGTCTGGGGAACATGACTTATGGCATTCAGCATCACCTTTGTCAAGTCAGGTATATATATATCAGTGGTATCAGACTCAAACTGAAGTGAGTAACACTTAGCTATACGTAAGAATCCCTGCTGGTGAAACATTGCCTTAGAAAATTGCATATAAACATTGTCTATAATTCTATTGCATCTTTACTTATTATGTTAAATATTTCCCAATTACATTTTAATCTTGTTCAGCAGGATTCTAGGTGGCATGCTACTTATGGACAGAGTATTTAACAACTTTGATATGCTTCCTCTCTCATAGAACCTTAGTTTTAGAGTTGGAAGATACCCTGAACATCATTTAGTCCAACCCTTTCATTTTAAAGGTAGAAGAAAGTGATATCCAGAGAGGTTAACTTTCTTAGCATTACTCAAGTAGTCACTGGCAGAACCTGGATTTGAAACCGGACCCTCTGACTTCAAACCCAGAACACTTTTCTGTTACATCTTGTTCTCTTATCTACACTGATTTTAGGGGATTAAAATATGGCATACACTCTCCCTTTTTGGACTCAGTAGTTTCATGGTTAGCTAATGAAGATAGTTATTCTCTGCCTGGGTGCTCTCTCTTCTAAACAACCCTTGCCTGCCAGAGGCTTATGTCTGCACTAGGTATTTAAATTGTTCATTGGCATTAGTGATAGATGATGTAATCAGAGATGTACTGGAGCCAGCTCAAACCAGCTCTAAGAGCCAATTGTTAAACTTTCAGGGTGAATATTTACACCTCAGAAATTGACATATGCCACAAATCAAGGCTTAATTTATTGCCTTGTTGATTGTCTAGACTCAGGACAGTGATGGGGGGAAGTGTTGAAATGCAGAATAAACTTAAAAGTGTGTCAGACATACTTTTTTTCCTCAGGTAAACATTTATAAACACACCGTTGGATGTAGGTCCACTCATTCTTATATGCACATTTGTACAAATAGATTTTCAAAATTTCATATTAGACTCCCCACGTAGAAAGTTTTGTCAATAGATCGGTACATTCATTTTTTTCAAAATAATAACCAATGTTTATTTTATTTACTGTGTTTGATAAATATACATTTTGTCTGCAAGGAAAAATATTTTTCTGTATGTGATTTATCAGTACTGTGATTTCCCAAAATACCATATTGTTAGTGTTATAAGATCCTGGGGCTTAGAAATAAGGAGTGTTTGGTAAGCAATCTCTTTAACACTTTTAGTCCAACATTCAGATAAATACTCCTGGCAAGATGAAAACAATCTACACAGATTTACAGAACTATTTTCATGTGAGGTACTATTCTAAATACATGAGGTACAAAGCTGTACTAGACACTCTCTACCATTCTAGGATATTAGTCAAGAATATGACTTGTACAAATCCATAAATCAATAAGTATTTCTTAAGTACAAACTATATGTCAGGAACAATGCTAAGAGCTGGGGATATAAATACAAGGATTTAAATCATAGGTTCCCAAAGTGGGTGATACCACCCACTGGAGGAGGGTAGCCTGCTGGAACAATCCAAGGAGGGGACAATCATAGCTTTAGGTGCAATTGGGGGTATTGCCAAAAATAAGGGGTTGTGGAAGCATAAGGAAAAAAGAGAAGAAAATTTTGAAAACACTTCTTATATGTTTCATCTGTTGTACAACAGAGTTAAAGTGATAGTGATTACATTATTTTCCAAATAAATTAACAAAATGCAAATTATAACTGATCAGTGGTCAACAGGTCTTAACAAGCAAGTGTTGGCAGGCAAGCACATTGTACATTGTCAGAAGTCCAGCATGCATTGAAAGGAATATGTACAGTAATGACTTGTTTACAATAAAATACTATGTACTGTATACAGTTATTTGACACGATATTGTATCATCTAAATTTCAATACGGGAAAAAAGAAACAAATTTACAATAAGTTATTAAATTTCAGATGTCATTTTAAAAAAAATATTTTTTATTTTTTAAATGATACAAATTAAAAAAAAAAATAAAGGTTAAAGAAACTAGATTTCCAGGGGAGCGTTGAGTAATTTTTTTTAAGTTTGTAGTAGGACAAATAAGTTTGGGAACCTCTAATTTAAATAATTCCTAATCACAATGAACTCATTTTAATTGGAAAGATAACAAGTACATTACAAAATACAACTCAAATATAAACTACATAGATATATTTATAAATAAATATATGTACATATATTTGTATAAAGTAGTTAAATATAAGGTGCAGTGGGGGAAAGAGGAGAGAATTAAGAAAGACTTCATGTAGAAAATAGTGCCTGAAGAGCACTTTAAGGGAAGAGAGGAACTCAGAGGCAGGGCTAAAGAGAAAGTTCATCCTAGGGTGGGATTGTCAGGGTTAAACCACAGAGATAGAAGATAGAATGACATGAATGAGGAACAGAGTCCAGTTGGCTGTATTCTAGTGTGTGGAAGGGAAAGTAATACCAATTAAAGCTAGAAAGGTAGATTGAGGCCAGACTGTGTAGTGCTTTAAAAACTAAATAGAAGATTTGGTCCTAGAGATTGTAAGAAGCCACTGGAGTTGACTGGGTGGTAGAATTAATGGTCAGATCTACATTTGAAGAAAATCATTTTGACAACAGTGTGAAAGATGGCTTGAAGTGGCAAGAGACTTGAGGCATGGAGAAAAATTAGAATGCTATTGAAAAAATTTAAGAGAGATATGGTGAGGGTTTGAACTAAGATCTTATCTGTGTGAGTGGAGAGGAAGGGCACATAAAATGTGAAAGTAGAAACAGTAAAATAGGGCAACTAAAGGTATATGTGGGGTGATGGAGAATGAGTAGTCAAAAGTAAAGCTGATTATTACTCTGAGACAGTGGAAAAATAGCTTTGACAAAAATAGAGAAATCTGGAAGTATGGAACATTTAGGGGGAAAGAGAATGAATTTAGTTTCAAATATGTTTTTATTTTAAGATGTCTTTGGGACACCCAGTTTGAAATTTCCAGTTGGCAATTAATGATCCAGGACTGAACCTTAGGGAAGAGACTGGGGCTGGATATTTAGATCTTGATATTTAGAAGAGTCCTACAGAAAGAACTCTGAGGAATACCCACAGTAAAAGGGTGTGGTGGAGTGTGGATAATGAGACTAAGAAGAGTTGTCCGACAGACTAGGAAATAGTAATGTTACAAAAATGCAAAGAGAAGAGAATATCCAGGTAGTCAACAGTAACAAATGCAGCAGATAAGTCAAAGAGAATTTGACCTGAGAAAAGGCCATCAGGTTATGGAAGGCGGCTCATACGTGGGGGTGTGCTATTCTAACCTACAATAGGGATAAAGCCGATCTACTAAATATGGCACCAATACAGTATCTAGAAGCAGAGTAGCTCAAGTCTGCCTAAAACGGCTGGAAAAGTAGAGCAGATTAAAACTTCCGTGCTAATTAATATTGGGATAAGACCTAAGTGACCACTCACCACTGTACTTTCTGCCCAGACAAGAAAGGGAAACCTAGTCTTAAAAAAAAATCAGGGGGCAGCGAGGTGGTACAGCAGATAGACCACTGGTCCTGGAGTCAGGAGGACCTGAATTCAAATCTGGCCTCAGACGCTTCACACTTACTAGCTTTGTGACCTTGGTTGGGCGAGTCACTTAACCCCAATTGCTTTGCCTTCCCCTCACTCAAAATTTAAAAAAAAAAATCAAACTGGACAATTAATTGGTAGCTTTAGACAAAAGTTTTAATTTAGCAATGAGATCAAAGGACTAATGAAAAATGATTGAGGTAGGCTCTAGTGAAAGTTTCTGTTTTTTAAGAAATTGGAAGACTTGGGCATGTTTGAAGGCAGTAGAGAAGGAACCAGTTGACAAGGAGAGGTTGAAGACATAGACAGAGACAGAGACAGAGACAGAGACAGAGACAGAGAATAGAAAGGGTGACTATAGATGCAACCTGCTGGAGAAAATGAGAGAAAAGGAAGTTCACACTTTGGTTTTTTTGTAGTTGTTGTTGTTGTGTTAAGTGAGATAATAACAAAATATTACCATTTGTTTAGAGGGGGGAAAAGATGATTTCTGGTAGTGACAGGCATGGGCAAGACAACCAAGATGCCTGTGATCTTGAACCTTGTGCTCAAACCTATAAGTTGTAATTACAGTGTAGTCCTAGTAAAACACAATACCCAATTCACATAACAGAAACTTATATTAGTTCTAGAGGGGATCTCATAGATCATTTAGAAAGTCTGAGGAAAGAGTACTAGATTTAGAGGCAGGAGGATCTGAGTTCAAATCCCACCATGGACACTTATTAGCTATGTGATCACAGCAAGTCTAAAATTTTACCTCTGAGTGTCTTGGTTTCCACATCTGTCAGATAGAGATAACAATACTAGCACTCCCTATTTCACAGATGTTGTGAAGAAAGAATTTGCCAACTATAATGTACTATATTTATGAATAGTTATAGTTACTGAATTAAAATTAGAAGACTTGGGGGAGGGAGGGGTGTTCACTGTAGCCATATTCAGTTATTTGAAGGCTTATCACAAGGAATGGATTAGATTTGTCCTACTTGACCTCCAAAAGAAAACAAGCTAGAAATAAAGAAGCAAATTTAGGACATAAGGAAGACTTCTTAACAATTAGAACTCTCCAAAATTAGAATGGGCTATCTTAGGAGGTGGTGATTCTTGTTCAATAAGGTTTGGGCTACATAACCTTTGAGGTTCATTTACGCTCTGAATCACTGTGGTTATTAGTTTTTATCATTCCAGATGAATAAATTGAAAAATCAGAGAAGTAAAATGATATAACCAAGGTCTCATTGCAGTTAAGAGCATAGCCAAGACTAGAACAAAGATCTCACTTCTAGTCAACTGCACCAGTTTGTTGTTTTGTTTTGTTTTGTTTGTTTTTTAGTTCATGAATTGAAAAGACAAGAATTTCAGTAAAAGCTCATCTGTCTGGAAAGAACCAGGTAATAAAAAGTATCATGACAGAAACAGGCATTTCTCCTAGCACCAGTGAGAATGGCAATACCCCTAAAATAATATAGACTGTATATTAAAATTATTTTAAATAGAACGCCTATAAAAACTCCTATGAAAAATAAAATATTTTTCAAATCTATTTGTATATGAAAGTGATAAATCAAAATTAACTAGCACTTTGTATTCAACCAAAACCAGAGGGAGCCTGAAAGCTATAATCCTTATAATAAGTAATAGCAAACAATCTGGAACTCCATAAAAGAAGTTACAATAGAAACAATAATTTAAACCCAGAAAAGTCATCAACAGCATGGAATATTATGTTGTTGCAATGATTTCTATGGCCTTTGCCCACCCCCATAAATTCCCTACTCTTTTGATATTAGTAATAAAAACTTGTACCAGGGTCTTATTCTTTTTACTTAAAAAAAATAACCTAATTATGGTCATACATTTAAAACTGGAAAAAACCTTCAAGGGCAATCAGTACAATACTCTCATTCTACACATTAAGACACCTACACCCAGAGATATTAAGTGACTTGCCTGAAGAAACAGAGGTAACAACCGGAACCCCTGACTTCAAATGTAGTCTTCCCTACAGTGCATCTCATAAGCCAAGTCTTTAATTTTGTCGTATCAAGCCAAGATAAATATTCTAATTTGTATCAGAGCTAAGAAAAATGTTCAGGAGGACAGATCAACCTGAGACAAGAGTGTTGAATTATGTATTTCCTAAAAAGTTCAGATAATTTGCAGGGCAAATGGATTATAACTAACAAACAGGAAATGATATAGCAGTGATTGAACTATAGGGGATTCTGTGGTACACAGAGTCCATTCACTTTCTCTGTGTTCATCTTTTGTATGCGCAGTTATTTATATGTTGTTTTTACCATTGGGAAGCAAGGTTGAACAGTGTATAGAGTACTGAGTTCACTTACTAGCTGTGTAACCCTGGACAAGTCACTTAACCCTGTATGCTTCAATTTCCTCATCTGTAAAATGAGCTGGAAAAGGAAATTGCAAACCACTCCACTATCTTTACCAAGAAAACCCTAAATGGGGTAATGAAGAGTCAGATGTGACTGAAATGAATGAATAATGACTCTACCATTAGAATGAACAGTGTGTGTGTGTGTGTGTGTGTGTGTTCCCTTTCTTTGAATCTCTGCTACTTAGCACAGTGTCCAGTATTTTGTAAACACTTAATAAATCCTTGCTAACAGAAGTTCAGAAGGGATACCAACAAGCAGGGCACGGTTAGTACAGTCACATTAACTATAATAAATGTTTGTTGACTGACAAACTTACTGCAGTTTGTACACCACAGTGATTTAGGGTGTGTTAGTTCAGAATAGTTAGATGAATAGGAAAAGAGAAAAGAGACACAAATATTATTTATTAAGCACTTACTATGAGTTAAACGCTAGAGACATAAGTACAAGGAAGAAAGAAAGTCCCTACTCTCAAGAAACTTACATTCTGATGGAAGAAGGCAGTACATAATGAAGAGATGGAAATGTGGAGATGACCAGAAAATGGCACAGAGGTCTCGTTCTAGGCAATTTAAGAAAAAGCTAACCTAGGAAACCCAAGTGCAGAGTCCAAGATTGAGGTGGGAAGATAAGGAGAATTGCAAGAATATAGACAGTATGGTGAAGACATGGCTGGGAAGTGGTATAGAGGCCTAGTTCCTGACAGGATAAGATGAAAGCTCACCTATTAGACCTGAAAGAACCAGGGGCATATGCCAATGTTTTGGCGTCCTGTTGAAGGTCAATCAGTTGCCCTCTTTATTGTTTCTTGACATAAACAAGCCCATCATAATCCACAACCATTTGTTGAGTATCTGCTATATTTAGGGTACTATGCTGTGCTACAGAATCCCAAAAGCAATATAATAATCATAAACACATTAATAATCAATAATGATATCCAGCATTTATATAGTCCTTTAAGATTTGCAATATTTATTCATTTGATTCTTCCAACAACTCTGGGAAGTTGGTGCTAATGTACCATTTTACAGATAAGGAAACTGAGGCACAGAGACATTAAGTAATTTGCCTAGCATCACGCAGCTAGCAAGTGTCTGAAGCATGCTTCAAAGTCAGGTCTTCCTAAATCCAAGTCCAGTACTCTGTGGCACCTATCTGCCTAGGCAACAGACTCCATTCACAAATGTTCTGTCATCAAACTAGGGAGGTGGGAGATGGATATAGATATATAGACATATTATACATATAATATATATATATATATATATGTTCTTCCAACAACTCTGGGAACTCTGGGAAAACATATATAATATATATATTCTTGTATATATATGTATATGTATATGCACATATATATATACATATATATATACAAGAATATATAAAGATTTTTTTTAAAGTATAAGATCAGCTATGTGAGCTGTCTGTATAGACAGCTGTAATCTGGGAAGACTGGGTTAGGAATGCTCTTAAGTTGAACTTTGAGTGATCCGGTTTTCATTAAAATATGGAATCATAAAAGAAACCAAGAGTTAGAAGGGACCTGAATATTCACCTTGTCATTAGATGAAAACCTTTGATTAGAAGCAAAAATACCTTCTACATCACTGATCACAGCATCTTTGAGTTAAGTTAGAAATTACTTTAGAAGCGATTTAGTCAAACGCCCCTCAGACTACAGATGAGAAAAGTAATGCCCAGAGTAATTAAAGGGAGGGCCACGGAGGACACACAGGTAAGCAATAATCTGTATTAGAAAGAGAATAGGGTTTGGAATCAGATGACCTGAGTTTGAATCTTGGCTCTACATCACCGTCCTCATCATCATAGTTAACTTTGATACAGCACTTTAAATTTTGCAGAGCTCTTTGTATGTGTTGTCTCATTTGATCCTCACAATGGCCCTGTCAGGTAGGGGTTATTATTATCCTCATTTCACCAAGGAGGAAACTAAAGCTGAGGGATGCTGTAATATATCAAGGGTCACATACCTAATGAGTCTAAGATTTAGACTTTCTGACTCCAAGTCCACCACCCAATCCATTTTGCCATCTAGCCGCCATGTGACTATGGACAAGTCACTTAACCAATCTGAGGCTCACTTTCTTCACCTACACAATGAAGGGGGTTCTACTAGGTAAGCTCATAAGTCCTTTTCAACACCATATCTATGATAGTATAATCCTGTGAATGGCAGAGCTAGTATTCCAGTCTAAGCTAAGTCCAAATCCAAGCTTCTCTCTATTGCAGCAAGGTGACTCCCTAACAAGTAGAGGTATCTACTTAGAGAATCCCAGTGATGGATCTCACTGTGTCACTTCCAAAGTGCTATACTCTGTTTTACTAATAGGAGATTTCCGTTCAGTTATACCATCCAATAGACTTGAGCATATTCAGATAACTAAGCATGATAAACTCCTGTAGCAGGTTTAAAGTCCTTATGTTTTTAAATATAATCTTGGAGTTCAGGGCTAAGTGGATCTTTGCCTGGCCCTATACTGTGTAAAACTTTTATCAGTAATTCCAACTTTATCAAGACATAGATGGCATGACCATCAAATATGCACATGATACAAAGCTGGAAGAGAGTTGACTCAGGGGATGACTATACAGAAGCAAAAAGATTCTGACCCACTAAAGCAGTGGCATCTAACTCAGAAATGGGGACCATTAGACCATACATAAGGGTGTCTGAGGGCCACATTTGACTTAGAAACCCACATATTAACATAATCTATGTTTTATTGTACTGTTATTTATTTTGTTAAATATTTCCCAATAACATTTTAATCTGATTCAGATTACATTCAGGAGCATTGTGGGCTGCATTTTTAACACCTCTGGGCTAGAGCATGGAGTTGAATCAAATAAGAGCAACCTAAATAGGGATAAATGTAAAGTTTTCCATTGAGATCCAAAGAATCATAATTATAGGATAGGAGGAACATGATTAGATGGCAGTTTGAAAAAACCTCTGGAGGTTTTGGTAGATTGAAATTTTAATATCATGTAGCAATGTGATATTGAAGCTGAAAAAAGCTATTATAAACTTGGCTGCAGTGAGAGTAATAATTTCCAGGACTAGGGAAATGATAGCATTTCTGTACTTTGCCTGGTCAGGCTATTTCTGGACTAATATGTTTAGTTATAGGTCCTAGAGTTTAAAAGAATATTGCTACACTTTGTAAGATTCAAGGGAGGCCACAAGGATGGTGAATCCCTTGAGTCCATGTCATATGAGGGATTTTTGAAGGAACTTGGAATATTTAACCTGGAGAAGGAAAGAACCAGGGGAGACAGAATAGTTGGCTTCAAGTATTTGAAAGGATTTGAAAGAAGGATGGTTTGTCCCTATTGGGCAGAACGAGGAGCAACAAATAGAAGTTGTAAGGAGGGAAATTTAGACTTGCTTTCAGTAAAAACTAACAATTGGATCTATGCAAAAGGCAATGGGCCTCCCTCAGCATATGGTGGGTCCCCTATCCCACCTTCATCATAGATTTCAAACAGTAGCTCTGCCACCCCTCATTAAGCATATTATGGGTTCAACTAAAGAGCAACTGAAATCTCTTCCAATTCAGAAATTCTATGATCCTTGAGACCCCACTTTTGTAGATGTGCATCTTTCTGTGAAAACTGGCTTTTCTTATGACTAATAGCATTTGCATAGTGCTTTAAGATTTGCAAAGTGCTTTACCTCTGTTATTTCAATTGACCCTCAAAACAATCCTATGACATAGAGCTATTCTTGCCCCCATTTTACAGACAGGAAATTGAACTTGAGAAAGATCAAAGATTAAGTGTCAGGACCAGGGTCTCACACCTAGTAAATGTCCACTGAACCACCCCACCCCCAGCAGAGGTTGAATGTTTAACAATTAGCTAATCAATTAATTAACTTTAACAATTTCATCCTACTGAAAATGTCTTTTCCATTGGATTGCATATGATATCTTAAATATCATTCAGTCCAATCCAGTAGTATCTTGAAATGAATGTAGTGTTCATTCCACTATGACACACTGCCTGTGTCATAAGGAGACTATGAGACACATTTTCTTTCATATATTCGTACCATTCCTTTCTTCCTTGGACCCCACATAGCACTTTCTGTTTTTCCTTTGGGGCAGTTTTATAGTTTGTAATTTACTTATTTGTATATTACCCTGGCAGTTTGTAAGCTGCATAAAGGCAAGGGATTACATTTTATTCATCTTTTTATCTCCACCACCACCACTAACTAGAACAGTGCTCTTGCCCATAAGAGGGACTTAACAAATGGGTATTGAATGGAATTATGAAACTGAATCAGGTGCAGTCATGTCCATTCCCCATACAAGGTCATCCTCTAAATAATTTCTAGGCAAACTTCCTCAATCATAAGGAGTGATTTTTCTCTCTTAAGAAAGAAAGGAAGGGCAGCTAGGTGGTGCAGTGAATAGAGCACTGACCCTGAAGTCAGGAGGACCTGAGTCCTCAGACACTTAACACTTACTAGCCATGTGACCTTGGGCAAGTCACTTAACTCCAATTGTCCTGCCCTCCAAAAAGCAAAAGATAAAAAAGAATTAAGAAAGGAAAGAGAATTGTGATTATGAATGGTCATGATCATGAAGATTTGCTTAATAGAAGGATGTACTTGATATGCATTTAAAAATGAGTGGACAATAATTAAAGATGGAGGTCAATGAAATTTCAATGAAACTGCATTTTATATTCACATCAGTGCCCCCAAATAGATGACAACAAATAATATTATTACCGTGAAACAGTGAGAAACATTAATTATCACTTGTGTTCTATACTGTGGAAAATGTTTTTATAAAATCTGGGTCTCTTATTGAATTTATACAACCATATTATAGCACTTAAAAACCACTTGAACATCAATATAAAAACATCTGCTACTTCTCTAATCTTGTCCTCTTCACATTAGTGACCTTAACTCATTTGTAACACTTTGGATTATTGAAAACAAAAATAAATAAAGCAGTAATACAATGCAACAAAAGAAATATAGTTTAAACAATATTCAAAGATCTTTTTGTCTGATTGCCAGGGTTTTGTAGGAATCTTCCCTAACATCAAGAGTTTTAAACTTGTACGAAAAGGCCAAAGTAAAGTGAAAGTATTACTCTATATGGTAACAAATTCTATTTGTTACCACTATTGGAGAGCTCAATCTAGCTTACAGGGGAATAGAATTGTTCTGGTAGTTCTCCAAAACATTTCTCCACACACACACACCTCTTGAAAAAGAAATTGAATTTGTTATGGAAATTATTTGTCTTGAATAAGAGAATAAAAGTAGAGCAGAATGATAACTGAGTAGCAAAAAGCATCAAAAGGCACCTACATGGGGAAGTGGATAGAGCCATCAGGCATGGAGTCAGGAAGACGTGAGTTCAAATCTAACCTCAGACACTTACTAGCTGTGTGACATTGAACAACAAGACATTGTACTCAGTTTCCTCATCTGTAAAATTTGAGACTCTAATAATACAGTGTCAAATAATGACACTTTAGAAAAAAATAGAAAGAAATGGCAAACAATTCTAGTGTCTTTGCCTAGAAAATCTCAAATGGAGTCACAAAGAGTCTGAAACAACTGAGTAACAATAAAAACAGCTGGGTGATGCCCCAGAAACTCCTAACAGGTAAATTATCTCCATTTTGTGACTTTCTTCAATAGTGGTCTTCATCCTGGAATGGAGAATGTAGATGATACAGATACCATAAAGATAAGAGTTAGTAGGTAGAAATCATTAGTTTAGTAGCAAGGAAGGGATTCTAAAGTAATGACTAGTGAAACATTAAGGTGTTGGTCATTGGTAACAAGTGGGTATGAAGACAAACATAGTCAGAGTGAAAGAAGCAACCTGAACAAATGGGTTTATGATGAAGTGAAAGATTAGATTTGGTGTGAATGAAAAAGTAGGAGAGGCAAGGAATATCATATCAGATTGTTTAGCTAGAACACACATCATGAATAGAAGAGTAATGGTTAGTAAACCTGGAAAGGTAGATTCCAGCTGGATCATGAAGAACCTTGAGCACCAAACAACTGAAGCTAGCTACTGTGCAAATGTTGCTTGCCAACAGGAGCTGGCCCAGATCACAGAAGCAAATATCTAAATGAGAATGGTGTGCTCTGGTATATGACCGTTTGCCTTCAGAGGACAGTATATAGCTATGGTAGAACCCAGTAAACCACTGATACAACATGAGTCCATTGGAGAAGTTATCTGGTCAAACAACTAAGTTCCTTCTGCTTTCTAGCTCATAACTGGTTATTCATGTACCTGAATACTCAGACAGATCAAGTCAAACTGACTTTTATGGCTCCCCAATTAAGTACAAGTGTCACCTACTCAGCAACTCCATATTTTATCAAGAACACCTCTTTCTTGTATTATGAGGATAATCCTTCTATTACTCTAGGTTGGGGATCTTCAATTGCAAGTAGAATCAGATCCACCAACTATGACAGTGATAGAAAATTATAAGCAAATATTTCAGTACCTTCAGAATCCTCACTCAGAGTCTCCCTCATGTAATAAGAACATGGAATTTTTGCCATGATAGCAGGATGGCCAGCAGCAATTAAACCTTTGTTCTTTCCCCTCCTGTGTTCCTGGTAATTTTTTTAGACTCTCTGATTCTCATAAAATGTTTCCCCACCTTCACCACGAACACATAGATTCATGAGGGATGGAGTCTTCATTCTCCTCCAAAGAATATTCATCCTTTTGATAAAATATCTTGGGAAATGCAGCCTTTTCCCAAATCAGCCATCTCATTGGGGGAAAATATATTTATTGTAATTCTTTAAAATGATACCAGGAACCAAAGTATAAACTGTGACCTAGAACTATAGTTCTAAGCTCACACAGATCCAGGTTAACCTTGGAGGTTTATCTGATGCCTGAATCAAAATAGGCATGGGCCAAACCAAAGATTGTGGAATGACTGGAAATGAACCAGGCAGGATCTGTCATAGCAGTTCCCATTTATTGATCAGAAAGCAGGGTTTATATAATGAATATAAAGCAGTTATCTCTTAGGTTCCCATGAGAAAATGTTTAATGTCCTTGTTCATTTATGCACATCTGTATGTTTTAATGTCTTTGTTCACTTACAAAAATCTAAATGTTTTAATATCCTTGTTCCCTTGCATGCATCTATGTCTGGGTCACTGCACGGTTATCATGTCCTAAACTCCTGCAAGTCAGGAAGAGATGGTGATCCAATCTTAAGACATAATATAGCTTTCATGGTGGACTTGGGAGAAATCCTGGACCAGACTCTTCCCATTTAAGGACTGGGTCAGAGAATGGCCCTTTATACTTATCAATATGTAATATTCTAGGTGACTTCCCCCCTGACCCATATAAATCTAGGAATATGTGTGCTCAACTCATTTCTAAATATTAGTTAGCTCTCTTCAGTTCACTTGCAAACATCACCCCAAAAAGGCATGGAACATAAAATAGTTTATTGTATACAATAATACATATAAAATATTGTATACAATAAATACAATAAAAATACAGAAAGTATTCCTATCTGACCCATAGATATTCAAGAATACTTTTCACTCTGGTGAGCCCCATTTTCCTGAAGATGTACTCAGCTCAAATAATTTCAGAGTCAAGTGTAACCCTAAGGTTAGGCTTACTCCTAGATGAAAAATAACTTATATTGGCTAGGGAATTAAGCAACCTATGCACCTTAGGAGTTCTACCTTCTCCAGGAACCTACTAATATAGCTATTTCAGGCTGGTTAGAATCTATACCTCAGATATGGGATTAGGGCTGCTGTAAAGCCAAACATGACCAACTCTTCTGAGGACTGCTACTGTGAATAGCTTTAAGGTTCTGATCACATAGTTTAATGAACTTTCTATTTATTCAGCAATAAACTAAAGCAAACGTTCACAGAAACCAAAGTTCAACATTCATAATATAACATAACAACTTTCTACTAACATGGCCGTATAGTTTTAAACAAAAGATATATTCAGTAAGTCACAATCTGAATCAACCAATATAAAGTACCCATCTAAAGTCTTCTTTCATCTTGATTGGAGACTAGCTTCCAATCCTCCTTATCTCAATCATCTTTAAGGGTTACAAAGTACAAAGTTTTCCTACCCCTAGGTTGCACTAAATCATGATCTAATCAGTCAGCACTATGTACCCAAGGAAAGGTCCTTTCATCTTGACTCAAGGCTCACTCCCAGGCTCCATGGTTCCTCTTCCTAGCTCTTGCCTGAATTCACCCAAACATCACCTGGATTCACAGGTAGGCAGCTCCCAGCTCCCAGCTCCCAGTCCAGCTACACACATCAAGCTTAGCAGAGCCACAACAACATTTATGCACATTGCTGGCACCATCAGCAATTCACTCTTTTTTAAAAATTAAATTTAATGTTTATTTATAGTTTACATCATTCATTTCCACAAGATTTTGAGTTACAAATTTTTCTCCCCATCTTTCCCATACCCACCACCCCAAAAACAGCAATCTTACTGAATATCCCCAACCCCAATATGCTCTCTCCTAGATCCTCCTCAATACCCCCATCGACTTTCCAGTAGGGCAAGATGGATCTCCATACCCCAGTGCCTATATATCTTATTTACCAGTTACATATAAATAATAATAATTATACACATTTTTAAACATTTTATTTTAAAACTTTGAATTCCACATTATTTCCCTTCCTCCCTCGTCACCCACCCTTACTGGGGAGATAAGCAATTCAATATAGGTTGTATTTGTATAGTTACACAAAACATTTCCATAGTGGATATATTGTGAAAGACTGACTATATTTCACTCCATCCTATACCACCCCCCACTTGTTCTATTCTCTACTTTGACCCTGTCTCTTTACAAAAGTATGTGCTTCTAACTACCCTCCCCCTACCACCAAAATTATGGAACTCAAGAGAGATGCCCTAGAATAAAGGAAATTGTCAGAGATGTGTCAAGACACTACAGACAAGGAAAAGAGGAGGGTGGGGCCAAATCATGGGGTACAAATAATAGCTAACACTGATATTATACTCTAAGGTTTGCAAAGTACTTTTCCTATGTTATCTCATTTCATCCTGACAATAACCCTATGTGGTTGATATTATTGTTATCCCAATTTTACAGGTGAGCAAACTGAAGCTGAAAGAGATTTAAGAAAGTTACCTAGGCTCACATACCTAGTAATTGTCAGAAGAGATTAACACTAAGATCTTCCAGACTGCAAGGCCAGCATTCTCTCCACCATGCCTTTTAACCTGTACAAACAAATCATACAGCTGAGCAGATACCGAATCTATCAAACAGTCACATTGACATCTCTGACTCCATAAACCTCAGTCTGGTCCCCTAAGTCTAGACAACATTTTTGGAAGGAAAATTTGTGACTTTAAAGTTCCATCTTCACTCCTAGGTTTTCTCTGGCTCTGTTTTTGTCTTGTGATCTTATTCCATCAGGGTAGAGACCCAAGTGCCTACACTCAGTCCATTTCAGTGCAAAGTTAAAGTACTAAGTATCTGTTCATCTCCAACACCATAAGGAACTTGTCATTAAGAAACTGCTTTGCTGCAGGCTGCATTCCCCTTCCCCAGCATGAAATGAGACAAAAGTGCACAGTGGAAGTGATCCAGGGTTCAAATTGGAGAACAATTTGGTGGTGCAGTGGATGGAGCACTAGCCCTGGAGTCGGGAGGATCTGAGTACAAATCTGGCCTCAGACACTAACTAGCTGTGTGACCCTGTCTAAGTCGCTTAACCCCTATTGCCTCCAAAGACATAATAATATAATTAGCTTAGTGCAGGTAATTGTCCAAAAGAATGGGCCAATATTAGAAAAGCAATATGCATATGCCCTGAGAAAGAAAAGCTTACAGGCTCAAAGGATTTCATTCTCTAAAGGACCTTAATCATCTAGTACCATCTCATCATTTTACAGAAAAGGAAATAAAGTCCAGAAAGGAGAAATTACTTGCCTCACTCCAGCCCAGGTGGGCCCTTTGCCCCTCATTACCTATATGAATGAAATACTGTGGCAAATGAATTCCTATGAATATTTAATTCTAAACCGAAGATCCACTGGCACAAATATGTGTGATAGGAGTTGGAATTTAGGCCATTTCAGGCAAATCAGACAGGCAGTCATTCATCTTAAATCATGAAGGAAAGATGGGAAGCCTGATTGTCACATAGTGTTTTATCAGCCCATCAAACCTGAGAGACTCAGGACAATCAGTTTCTCACTGTGCATAAAAACACGACATGTAACTGACTTTATTTCAATATGTATCTACTCCAAAAAGAAAGAAATCAGAATGTTATATTCCTCTTTTGTGTGTCTTGCAGCATACAAATCAAAATTCCAGGCTGTGCTACTCATAATATGAATGAGTAATATATTACACGTGTTTATATGGAAGGAAATTTCCATTGCAGAATGTAGCCATAAAACAAGTCACTCGACAAAAAGAGCAAATGCACCTTTGAGCCAGTGCTTCAGGACACCTAACTGAAGCATCCATTCAAGATTCACTCTGCACAAATGCACTCCTACCTCGAGACCTTGACAAAAATTTAGCACAGCAACAGCTAGATTGAGGTGAGGGGACTCATTAATATGAATGACTCTTGCACCTGGTTTTTAGTCTTCCACTATCTCAAACCCTGACACTGATTCAGTTCAGCAACAAGCGTTTAAGTTCCTACCAGGTGATAGGTACTGTATTAGGCAAAGGAGAAATATATACAAAAAACTGACACAGCCTCTGCTCCTCTAGAAGCTTACAACCTCCTTTTTTTTACATAATAGAATCAGAGGATCCCTGTCCAAATCCTGTTTTTCCCAGCTGCCATACATGTGATTTTGGGCAAATCACAATCTCTTTGGGCCTCAGTTTCCTCATCTGCAATATAAGGGATTGGATATGACCTTTCTAAGGCCCCTATCTCTGAATCCATGATCCCATATCCTTATGCATGCAAATAAATATAATGCAATGAAAATTGAGAAAAAATATCATTATCAATTAAAATGGGGAGAGGTGGCAAAGGAGGCTAGATCAGGCAAAACTGCAAGGAAGAACTAGTAACTGACTTGAGCTTTGAAATAAGACAAGATTATTTTTTATTCCCTCTCTTTTTCTAATTGTCTATTTCTTTTCATCTACTGATTCTTTTCCTACCACATGTTAACAAGCCTTGTCCTGAAACCCCCTCAAATTATCTTCCTATATATCTTTCTTTTCACAATCCCTTCCCCCCCTCCCATTTGAACTGAAATTTTCTGGTAAGAATACTGACATCCTTGCACTCAACCAAGTTAACAGACTGAGTCATCTTCCATCTTTCAATATTTCTTAACCCCCATATCTAATCAGTTGCCATGTCTTAAAAACTCCAATTCCACAACATTCTCCCATCTGTATCATCTTCTCCCTTCCTCACCCTAATTCAGTCCCTTGTCACCTCTCCCCTGAACTATTACAAAAGTTCCTATATTGAGACCCATGCCTCTGGCCTCTCCCAATTTTCTATTCCATCCTAAACACAGCTGCTAAGCTGACATTTTAAAGTTCATGTCTGGCAAATCATTTCCCTATTTAATAAATTTTAAAAGTTCATTATTGCCTCTAGGACAAAACACAGATTCTTACTGTTACTATTTAAAATCCTCCATAATGTATTTCCTAGTTATCTTTCTAGAGTGAAGGAAGATACAAGAGGTAGCATGAGCCAAGGAAGTCAAATCACAATCACCTTGACTGCCAACTACCCTCAGACACTTATAAAGATAGCCAAGGACCCTGAATCCAAGATTATTGGGAGTATCATTTCTCTCAAGACAACTGTACCTTTGCAATTCTTATTGAGGGGGTCAAATCATTGTGGACATTCGGTGTACTTTTCTCATTAATATAAGCAACAACTGTTGATCTACTGCCACCAAAAGGCAAATGGACATAAGTGCCCTGGTCTGTACCACTACAACCACCTTGACCACCATCTCCCCTCCAACACCAATGAAGATAACCCAGAACCCTAAGCCCAAAAACCTTAGGAAAATCAAAATTCCACTGTAGTATCTGAAATTATTTGTTCCTGCAAGTGTTACAGCCATACTTACTAATGATGCACAAAAGAAAGTTCTTGCCGTCAAAGTCCTTGATACTGTCAGATGATTCAATATCATAAACTGATATGATTTTATCAGTGGAAATGGTATTATAGAAGAAACATTACTATCTGTTTTCCACTTCACTCTCATGAACATGAGAGCTTTCCTGCTGACTTGCAGCTGCAACCTTCTAAAATTATTGCCTTCCCCATTGTAATGTGAGCTTCTTAAGAGAATGGGGACTAATCTGCTTTTCTATTCGTATCTCCTGTGCTTTACACAGTAGTTTGCACATAGAAGGCACTTAATAAATGCCTTTTTCATTCATTCCCACAATACTGGTTTTCACCAAACTGACTTTACTTTGTTTCTATTATATAACACGTTGTCTCCATGTCCATTCTTTGAAAAGGTTGCCCCATACCTGGAATGCTTCAAGGGATGGAGGGTTTTTGTGGTTTTCTAATGACTGTACTAGTGATTAATGATATTTAGTAATTGTGAATCTAGATTAGTGACTGATTAAGTTAATGGTTGCCCCATGAGTGGAAGTTTGATTATTGTATTATGAATTGATTAGTGACTGATTAAATAATGGTTGCCCCATGAGTGGAAGTTTGATTATTGTATTGTGAATTGACTGAATGATTAAATAAGGAGGGTTTCCCCCTTAGGGAAACCAAATGATTATTCTTTTGTTCCTTGTTCTAAATATTGTGGCCACAATAGTAGTGAAATAGTAGTGAAAACCATGTGGCCATTCTAGTGTTAAGCTGTTATGAATACCATATTGTGATTTTCTGTGATAAGATGTAATGTCATGAATATTATATTGTGAATGTTTGCCTTGATTTGCAATGGAATAGAGTGCTCACTATTACTGTATAATCCAAACCTTAAAAGCTGTTCACAGTAGCATTCTTTTGGGAATCTGCTAGTGCATGGCATTACAATTCTCCAGATAGATGATAGAACTAAAGCATTTATTTAGACACCAGAAAACCCAATCCCAAAACCAGTAAGCCAATTCCATCATAGTACCAAAGATCAGAAGCCATAATAACACTGAGAGCCTTCCTACAAACCAATACAAGATCAATATTTTCTTATAAAACTCTCTATCTCCTTGCCTGAGCTCCTCTGTTCCCCCACTGTCTGGTTAGCTCTCACTACTAGCTTCCTGTGGGCTCTGCTTCCCTTCAGCAAAACTCCTCCCACCACATGCTCCATGTGATTACATTTAGTCTATCAGAGAGCAGAGTTTATTAGGTCTATTAAGGGGAAGGGAAGATCCTCAAATTCCCATTCCCATTCCCATTACACCAATCTATGTAAGGTACTGTACTAGGCACTGGGGATATACAAATACAATAAATACAATTAATAAACAATCCTTATTTTTAAGTAACTTACATTTTGTTGTTAATGCTCATTCCCATTTCCAAACTGAAATCATTTTTTTCAGTTCCTACAATTATATCAAGAATTAGAAGGGATCTCATAAGCCATAAAAAGTAACTCTCTTACTTTATAAATGAGGAAACTAAGGCTTAGAGTTTAAACAATTTGCCCAGGTTACACAGTAGTTATTGTCACCAGCAAAATTTGAACCTAAATCTTCTAACTCCAGAGTCAGTATTTCTTCCACTCTACCAGGCTCTGCAGCCCCATTTGATATAATTCACTACTCCACCACAACCATTCTCATTCAACTCCACCCTGAAAAATAGATCTTAGAAAGCAGATGGAGAGATTTAATGAGTATTGTGGGTGTGTGTGAGAAGCAGAATTTTGTTGTAAATGATATTGCTCCATTTTTTCCTATTTAATTTAGAACTGATATGTCCCTTATAAAGGAAAAGCAGCTCTGAATGGTCAGGCCTCGGTTGTGGTATAGGACTTAGAATGCAAATATCAAGAAGTGCTAAGGAAAAGGCTATGCAACCTATAGCAAAGAAAAGAAAGTTAACTTATATAACCTAACTACCACTAGAAATGGGAATAGTTTAAAGATAGCACCCCCTCTGGGCTACCCATCCAAATCTGCACTAGTGGATTGGTTATCTGAGGATAGCTATCCCAGATTCAACTATTGCATAGTTCTGAACACCTAAAACTATCCCTTACAAAACCTGCATCAGTATATTTATCTATTCATTGTAAACCTCTTAACTAATATCTTAACATGCAATCTTTGTCCATTGTCTGACAACATTGTAAATTACTAGACCGTAGTTACTTTGCAGAACAAATTCCTTTAATAAAAAGATTTGTTCCATAAAACTTCAATCAAAAGGCTACATCCAGGGACCTAGAAGGCCACATGTGGCCTCAAGGCTGCAGATTCCACACTCCTGTACTAGAGAAATGAAGCCACATTCAGAGTAACACTCTTGAAACTAGAAGATATGAAGAACTACAGTTAAATTAAAAATGTCATACATGTTCTGCTGAAGAGGTAAAATAAATGAAATAAAGAGTTTAAAGAGTTGGTTTACAATGTTTCTAGAGGTAGCAAGACACATCAATTCATAGGATAATTGCCCATCTCACCATCTCACCTTAAACTCCTGATAATGAAAGAAAGCAAACAACACCATGAACATCAACCATAGCTCACTTACCAAGATCCATGAGTATAAAAGTTGTGGACAAACTCTATAGAAAACAACTAGCTCCTACAAAATAGATACACGTGTATGTTCAAGGATACTTGTCAAAGTTAGTGTAAAGGTGGCCACAGAAAAGGACAGCTTTCCATGATGAAAAATGTGGTTTAATCAAGAAATAAAGACAATTCTTATTTTTTTTTGTTCAGTCATTTCAGTCATGTCCAATATTGGAGAGATTTTCCATTTTTTTCTCCAATACATTTTATAGATGAGGAACTGAGGCAAACATAGTTAAATTACTTACCCAGAGTCACACAGCTACTAAGTGTCTGAAGTCAAATTTGAATTCAGAAAGATAAGTTTTCCTGGATTCAGGCCCAGCACTCTATCTACTCTACCACCTACCTGCTCTAGATTATAAACAACTCAAAAACCACAAGCCTTAGGCCATTAGCATTTTACTTATAAAGAAGTACGGAGGTAAAGGATATAGTAAGCTCAATTACGGAATCACAGAAAGTGAAATTGTCTCCATCCTGAGAGAAAGGAAATGATTGGTAACTGTAATATCAGAATCAACTATTTCTTGACAGTCATATAATCAACAGATTAAAGGCCAGAGTCATTATCATACCAAAGACAAAATATAAGTTGTATATAACACATATCCTTCCAGAAGCTCTGACTTAAGCTGCTTAAACAGACTACCAAGCTTGAGAAAAATAAGATATACACATATAAAATGATATGGCTTCAATCCCCATTTCTTAGGATGTGTCAACTGATTCAAAGCTATAGCCACAACAAGGAAACCAGTAAAGCCCAGAAACTGGTATGGGTGACAAACATTTGATCATCTCATCAAGCAAGAAGATATGGCGTCCAAGAACAATATAGATTTAGAGTGGGGATTTATTAGCAAAATGATACGAGAGATAATATAATTTTAACAACAATATACCACCCACATAAAACAAAAGGCAAACAAGAGAAAAATAAACTTTAGCCTCTCAAAGTTATTTTTACAAGACCATTCTTTTATTTCCATTCACTGTTGATTCCTTCCTCTGTGCTTTCTTTTTGTATTTATCCATGATTCCGTGGATATTCACTTTTTCCCACCATTGTAGGTTAAACTACCTTTATGGACAATCACCATTACTTCCTAATACTGTCTGGTTCGTGTTCAGGAAGAGCTGACCAGCTGGGACAGAATAAGAAGTAGGTTTTCTTTGTAGTGCTGTTAGAGATTGATCACCTTAGAGCCCTCTGTGTCTATGTCTCTTGCAAGAGACATGGCAATATATAGAGGTGGTGTTCTGGATTTTATAAAACATAATTAAAACTGGCATTTCCTTCCCCCTCTTTGTTTCAGTTGTAAAACCCAGCAGCCCATATCCCTTTGAATGATTACCATAATAAAAAGGCCACAAAATGCTTTTCCTATTAAATGTTAGGCAATGTTTCCTCTGTAACATAATTTCTAATACTCATATTTGTCACTTCCCTAAGTAGAGGATGGAATAAGTATATTTAGTCAGATAAAGTAACTTGGGAAAGAGCAATGTTGAATTGTTTCTGCTTTTTCAACCAAATCCCTTTGGTGAATGTTTCCTTTTTCTTAGGGCTCTTTATACTCTTGCTTTACCAAGTATAATTCCAGATTGGAATTACTTTGACTCAAAGAATCGACACTATAATGCCCATGTATTGCTAGTGTTTTCAATTGGTGATAATTCAGGCAGGCTGTGGATTTACAGCAGTTTAGAATAGCTTATTTTCATTTCACAAACATCATATTTAGTGCTGGAAATTGCCTGTTTCTACACAGTGAAATATTACATTTTGGTAACATATCTTGGCTCCTGTGAGTTTATATATAGAGCAGTGTAAATCTACCTGGCAGCATGATTTTGTTAGAAAACCAAGCCAGATCTAATGCATCTTGATAATCTACCCTGCTAGGGTCAGTGATGGACTCTGGTCAAATGTTAAGACTACTGTTTCTGTCAAGATTCTGAAATATAAATTAAATGGCAATTTTTCTACTCTACCCAGGAAAATAATGCTGGGTGTAAGGGTGAGGGGGCCTCATTATTATCAGCCTGATACAAGAGTTACATTTTATAACTTCCAGTAAGTGTCTTGCTACAAAAGGGAGTAGTAAAGGGAATACTAGCAAATCAACAAACAAACATTTGTTAAGTGTCTACTCTGGGATTCAAAGACCAATATTTATATTCTATCATGTAGGCAATGCATTTGTGTGTATGTGTGCATGTGTGTGTGTGTGTTTGTATACAAGCATATAAGGAATAAATACAAATTAGTTTGGGGAAAGAGGTCATTAGCATCTATGGGGATCCTTAAAGATTACATATAGTAAGTGAAGCCTGAGCTACATATTGAAGGAAATTAGTAATTCCATGAGACAGGGGAAGGAGGGAATGCATTCCAGGCATTGGGACAACTGATGGTGCAGAGACAGAAGAGAATAAGAAATAACAAAGCCAATTGAGCTTGATTGCAGGGGGAGTTAATAGGAATAATGTACAATGGAATAATGTACAATGAGATTAAAAAGTTTGATTAGTGCCAGGTTGGGAAGGGCTAGAGTTGGAGCTCAGAGTGATATGAGTTCAAATCCTGGCTCTGACATTTAATTCGTGTCAGAACATGACATCATTTGTAGCATATGAACAAGTTAATTAGCCCTCTTTGAGTTTTAGTTTCCTTATCTCAAAAAGCATCTCGAAGTTGCCTTTTAGTTCTAAACCAATTCATCAACATTTTATTAAGTGTCTACTAAGTACATCACTGTTTTAGGCAGTGAAAATAAAAAGACATAAATTAAATACTTCCTATCTTCATAGATATTATATTCTACTGGATTATGTTATTTTTGTGTAGGGACATGTTCAGAAGGCAGCAGTGTTACAGCCAGTGATGATGGAAAAAATGAGGCTGGTGTCTGTTCTTGCTGCATTAACCCAGGAAAGCTAGTTAGGGTAGTTGTGTGTGTTATGCACTTTTCTTTTTTGCTTACTGTCTCATATTTTGGTGTGTTTACTTGATACTTCCCAAATGACCAGGGGTTACTCTCTTGATATTAGGTAATAAGTATTCTCTGCAGGATCATTTTCCTCTCAACTACTTTTCACTCTTTAGTGAGCCAAATCTGCTCTTCCTCTTTTGTCACATTGCAATGTTTTTTACATGAGTTTTTGTCTAAACTAGTGTTGCCACAACTGTTATATATCTCCAGTTGACAAGGAGATCAGTAGTTAGAAGGCTGAAGCAGTTAATAGACTCTGTCAGCCTCCTCATTATGGTAGCCATTTTGCATCTGTTATACTTTTAAAATGTTGATAGTCTCTATTTCTAGAGACTATCATGGTACCATGGTACCATGTACCATTTTTCAGAGTTGACAGCAGGTTTAATCAAGTTTGAGCTGGTGCTATATTAATATAATAGTGTGTCACTTCCTCATCTTTATTCTTTGATTATAATTTATCAGTCTTGACTTTTGATCTAATTGATGACCATCTAATTGATCACCTAGCTACACAGAGATAGCTCATACTGAATTAATTGTTAAATTGGTAAAGACTTTTTATCTATTCCAAAGCAGCTCATGTCTTTTGGTGTAATATTGTTTGTTGCTACTCACATCCAGCATTATCCAAATCTCTTCTTAAAGAAAGCATTTAAATTGTGCAGCTATAAAGTGTCTAAGTAGTCTTTACAAGATTTGGGGCCCTTCATTTCTTTTTATAATATTTTCTACCATAATTTCCCCTTGATGCTTTTAATATGAAACAAAATACAAAGGAATTATGAAATTACCTAGTCCTTACTTCTTTATGAACTCAAAAAAACTATATTCATCTTTGAGAATCACTCCAATTTACTAAATAAAAGTGCGACTCATCAAGACTTACAGAATGTCAATGTTAATTATAACCTTTTTCTTTGCATCTTTATTCTTTTCTTCTTTCAGCAATATCCTGGTACTCAGAGTGAAAGATTTTAAGATACCCTGAGTGTTTTGCAGAGAAGTGGCATAAAGGAAGAAATGGCAAGAATGGAAAAAAAAGGAGGAAAAGGAAAAGAAAAGGAAGGGGGAATAGAAATAGAGAGAAGATCCTGAACTCCTCATGTTTGTCTGATAATCTTATAGGAATGCATTTTTGTTGCATTCTCATTCTCTCTCTCTCTCTCTCTCTCTCTCTCTCTCTCTCTCTCTCTTTCTCTCTCTCTCTCTCTCTTTTTCTCTCCTTCTGTTTGTTCACTCAGCCTGATAAAGTAGTGGATATGTATGTGTCTATCTGTGTATATACATAGATTGTTCATATATATGTATATGTGCTAATCTTCCTAGATCTGATAGATTTAGCAGGTCAAAAACAAAAATAACACAATAGTTCACCAGGGAGTGACAAGGTCTGAATCCCTCCCTGGGTACAATAAAAAATCTGTTCAGATTGACTGAGATAGTAGGCCATGTCTTCTGGGGCCTCTATAAAAACTGGTTATTTTATTAAAACTGTTTAGACTCAGTGATTTAGAATGACTGGTGTGCCAGATAAAAGCAGTTTTCACAAAGTCCCCAAAACAGTCACTTGGGTAGAATGAGAACACCTTGACCTAAATGTCAGTCTTCCTCTCACATTTCCTGGTTGAAGTACATCATGAACTTCAGAGGAACAGTGGATTTGGATTTTCCATCAGTATCCTAGTTCTAGCAGCATCATGAAACAGCTGCATCTACATTGAGAGCAAAGGATAAACTAGTCACACTGAGAAGAGGCAATTTAGGAGTCTACAAATATCCAGGCAGAGTCCAGATAGTAGAGTGTAGTGAGCTCCCCATTCCCAAACCTCCACCCTCACCCCCCTCCAAAAAAATCCTCCTCAAACAGATCTAGAAAATGCATCAGATTGAATCTGAATCTCCATTGGGCAATACAAGAAAAAAATCACGATGAGTCCTGTTTTTCAACTCAGATAAATGTAGAGAGACAGGCAGAGAGGTGATCTTCAGTCACTGAGGACAAGGTCTGGTTAAGGGCAAAGTCGTCAGAGTACTCAAGATCAGGAAGAAGTTGTTCCCCGGGGCAAGAGAAGGATGATGATTCAGCACAAATGGGGCTTAAACTTGTTTGTGGTGCAGGAATAGGTGCCCTCTGGCAATTCTATTCCCAGTACTCAGTTCTAAATCATAAATCAAGGATGGAGTGAGAAGGGAATTGCACCTAGGCAGTGGTATTCCAGGCTAAGGAGTAGTTAAAGTCCCTGGTCTGGATACTAAAAGAAGAAAAAGTTCAAAACCAAGAACTTAGCTCTAGTCCCAGCTCCAGCCTCATCTAAAGGCTTCAGCAGAATACCCAGGGAAGGAATCCCAGACCAAAAGAGAGCCTGCAGTGTCAAAAGACCTTAGAAGTCATTTAGTACAACCCCTTCATCTTACAGAGGAGGAAACTGAGACTGAGAGGTCATAAACATCCTAACCAAGGATCATAAAAAGTACAGTCACCATGCTTGAACACTACATTGAGAAACAGAAATGGAGAGCTAGATAAATGATGTTAACTCTAAGAACATTAGAAATTCCAAAAAAAGAAAAGAAAAGAAATATCAGTATAGCTGGAGAAGTCAGTAATCCTGATGGAAGAATCAGAGCTTCAAGTAGATCCTAAAATGTCATAGTGTGCTCAGGAAGGCCTTCCTCCCCAGGAAGGAAAGTTTAATGAAAAACAAAAAAAAATGTATTTAGGAGTCAATACTTAAGAAAAAAGAGTAAAAAAGGAAGATTTTGAATGTAAAAACAAGTATGAGAGTAAGACCATCTTTTTTTCCTTAAAGAATTAAAAAAAAATTCACCTTCATAATAAAAAATTTCCTAAGGCTGTCTTTCAAGATGCCATCAAATGATGTCAAAAAGATTTGTGATCTCATAAATATCCCTTCCAAGAATGGACATTGCAAACCCCCTCTTCTTGTCCAATGAATACAATTCATTGTCTCTCTTCCATAATCAAACAACCAACAAGTATTTATGAAATACAAACTTTACATTCTAGTTGCTGGAGCTCACAACATGAGATACTGGAGCACACAATTATCCATGCTTCTTACAAAGTTCAAGAAATAAAACATTACAATACCTGAGTTAAGCAGAGCAGTACCAGTGTCCAGACTATATTATCTACACAAAATTCTCACAGCTAGGAGTGGGGGGTAACAGGGGAACAGATTATATAAGATAAGAGAGATAAATGAGTTTGAGTTCATGTATAGGATTAAAATATGGTTATTTTAATATTAAAATGTTAACATGGTGGTGGAGCCAAGATGGTGGCATAGAAGCAGTAAGGTTCTGCAGCTCCCACACAGCTACCTTAAATACCCATAAAATATGACTCCAAACAACTTTTAGGGCTCCAAAACTCACAAAAATACAGAAAACACATGTCTTGCCAAAGGCAGCTTGGTAGGTGGGGCTCATCACAGCAGGGGGGGAGCAGCCTAGCCAAAAACCGTGGCCTGGCCCCAGAGTGGTAAGGAGGAGCTGCAGCGGAGTCTTCAGGAGAGCAGATTGGCAGCAGCTGTGGCAGTTTCTAGATTAATCAAGCCAGAAGAAATAAGGAATAAGTAAAAGGTCAGTAGAATTCAGCATAATTTGGGGGAGAAAAGCAGTCATGCCAAACTACCTCCAGGGCAAGGAAGCCACAAAAGCAGCGTAAGCAGCAGCCTCTTCCACTGGGCTGCTTCAGAGCTCCCAGCCTGCAGATTGCAGGGGGGCCAAACAATTGATCAGAGGCCAAGTGCTCTTGTGTTGAGCAGCCTGAAACCACAAAGTGGTCTTCGGTGGTGGTTCTGGGGTGCATTTTCAGCAAGTGAAAGCTGGTGGGGTCTGCAGCACCCCCCTAATAGCTCCAGGAGCTGTGAAAATCCCAGCTATTTGGGACAGAGCTTTCCCCCCTGGAAGCAGAGTTCCACAGAGCTAAAAAATCAAGCAATTAATTGACTGGCCAATATGAGAAGGAAAAGGAAGCAAAGTAAGAACAGTAACCAAACCCTAGAATTCTTCTTTGGGGACAAAAAGGATCAAAGCATGGAACAGGAGGAAGACAACACAGTCAGAACTCCCATATCAATTGCTTCCAAGAAACATGAAGATTGCCTACAAGCAATAGATCAAATTAAAAAGGACTTTGAAAACCAAATAAAAGAGGTGGAGGAAAAATTGGGAAGAGAAATGAGAATGATGCAAGAAAATCAAGAAAAGAGAGTCAACAACCTGACTGAGAAAAATAACACCTTAAAGAACAAATTAACTCAGATGGCAAAATAAGCCCAAAAAGCCAATGAGGAGAAGAATGCCCTAAAAAGTCAAATTTGCCAGATGGAAAAAGAATCTCAAAAGCATTCTGAAGAGAATAACTCCTTCAGAATTAGAGTGGAGCAAATGGAAGCAAATGACTTTATGAGAAATTAAGATAGTATTAAACAGATCCACACAAATGAGCAAATAGAAGGTAATGTGAAATATCACCTTGAAAAAAGCCACTGACCTGGAAAATAGATCCAGGAGAGACAATTTAAAAATTATTGGACTACCTGAAAGCAATGATCAC